>JAHTLZ010003526.1:67162633-67207603 GCA_023846285.1 Phrynocephalus versicolor
CTCAAAGCAAGCTACCGTCATAATTCAGGAGCCTCAAAGCAAGCTACTGTCACAAAACAGCAGCCATAAAGCAAGCTACTTTCATAAAACAGAAGTTTTGGGGATTTTTGGTGTTCTCTTTTATCCATAGTTTTCATTATCCACGGGAAGGCCTGGAACCAATCCCCAGGGGATACTGGGGTCCGACTGTAACTTGGTATGGGTCTAGGGCAGGCATGTCCAAACTTTGGCCCTCATAAGAACATTAGAACATAAGAACAGCCTTGCTGGAACAGCATTCTGTCCCACACATCGGCTCACCATTTGCTTCAGGGGATTCCCAAGCATATGTCTTCAACTGCTTACGATTCCCTGCAAATGGCACTGAGAGATACCCTGCCTATCTCTCCAACCCGGAGGTTGTCCTTAGGCATCCATAATGATAGCAATTGATACACTTGTCCTCCATGAACTTGTCCAATCCTTTCTTAAAGCTGCCAAGGCTGACAGCTGTCGCCACTTCTTCCAACAGGGAGTTTCACAGACCTGATGTTTTGGACCACAACTCCCAGAATTCTAAGTTTAGATTGCCAATGACAAAGGACTGTGGGAGTTGTGGTCCAAAACACCTGGAGGGCCAAAGTTTGGACATGCCTGGTCTAGGGACTACCCATTCTGAGGATTAGGGATCCGCTTCGAGGCCACATATGCCAAAATACTATTTTTTAAAAGAGAAGAAATTCAATTAATTGTCTTTAAAACCAGTACTTTTGGGTGTTCAGTGCTGCAGGAGGGAGCCTGCATTCCTTTAAAAAGAATTGGACCTGTAGTAGTTCTCCAAGGACAGAAACATGTGCTTCTTACCCTGTCTAGAATGACAATTCTGGTTTTAAGGCCTCTCTGTTTGGTTAGGGCTAGCTTTTAGGCGGAAAAAAATCTGATCCTGGAATGCGGTTTCTGGGAGGAAACTTGTATGCAGCATACCAACCATCTTTTGGGAGGGCATATTTTTAAATAAAGCTGTCAAGAGGCAGACCTAAATAGCCATTCTTTTTTTCCCCTTTTGAGCGGGCAGGGTGTTCTTAGAGATCAAGCTAGTGGTTGGTTGGTTGAAGACAGGGTGCTTTTGTACAGTGCCTAAAATGCTTCTGTTGCTATTCATTGTTTGCCATGTTTATTTATACAATGGCTTTAAAATAAATCTGATTCAAAAAAAAAGGCAGGTGGTTTTATACCTTTGGTTTGAAGCAAAAAAAAAAAAAAGCTGCAGTTGCAGCTGTAGCACAAAACCCAAAGAATTTAGATCATTTATCAACTCCCCCTCCTTATTAAGAAAATGTACACAGTGCTGTACTGTTATGTATCTTAACTCCCATCCAGCATAGAACAAGGTATGAGCTCAACGTTTTGGATTTTCTAAAATGGGAGAGGAAAAAATCTGTTCATTTAGGTCAAAGGGGATTGAAAACAACTGCAGTATCCTGTTAGGTTTTCAGCGCATGGAACAGGGAGTCTCTCATTCACATGGCTGACACCTCATGACATAGCCCTGGCTGCTTCCACAAAATCCATTCCACACAATGAAAACCCAACAGGGTCTGGGCAAAAGCAAAGTTGGTTTTATTTAAAATTGATTTAAATCATTCCAGGGTGGATTAAGATCCATGATTAATTTTTTTTTCCTTTAATTTTTTAAAAAGAAAATTCTGATTTAATTTAAAAATGTGATGGTAAAAAAATCATTGTTTTTTTTCCTACCCCGTATGGTTGAAATCATGATTTAAATTTGTTTCTTTTAAACCAAATCCAAGTACAGGTGAATAAGACTTGACTCATACAGATTCTAACTGAATGTAAAATTGTGCTGCAAATCTACTGTTTGTAGATTTGACACTAATAAAGCATTTTTTAAATTTCTTCCATATCGCTGGTGATGCATTATACAGTACTGTATAGGGAGGAGGTAGCTTGTGGGGTTTTGCTGTGGAGTTGAATGGGGAAGGAAATAAATACAAAATGAGTGCATCATTGATTATGTGTTTTGAATGAGGTGGCTGATTTGTTATTTGTATTACTTCTCTTGTGGCAGGTATTACTTCAACCATAACATTTTGCTTTAAACCACAGTGTTTTCTTTCTCACACTTTGGAAAGTCCATTTACTGTTTTGGACTGTGGTTTGCTATAGATATTGCTGCCTCAAAGAACACTGATTCCAGCTGAGTCACCATGGGAATTTTCACTTGTTATTCTCAGAAATACAGTAATAGACTCCAGATTTATGTCTTGGTTTCCTTTAAAATTTTTTGTAGCTACTTCCAGTTATCTGTCAGGGTTAACATGCCCTCTTTTCATTCTACTATTGCATCCATGTTTTTTTTTTTTTTTTGATTGCAGGTACAGTATACGGATTTCATGAGAATTAAGTAGATGATTTTCTGCAATAGTTTTCTCACCACCACTACCCCCACCACCACACAGTATTGCTCTGCATTCCATTCCCAAACTGGGTATCCTAAATTTATCCCTACTCACATTCTCTATTGTACTGCATCTTCATTTCTGCCATTGCCTGCACTTCACTTAGCCATAAGAACATAAGAAGAGCCATGCTGGATCAGGCCAAAGGCCCATTCAGTCCAGCTTTTCTGTATCACACAGTGGCCCCACCAGATGCATCTGGGAGGGCACGAGACTAGATATCTGTCTCCTGATATCACTCTCCTGCATCTGGCCCTTGAAGTGCCCCGGTTTTAAGCCTGGAGATTACACATCTCCATCATGGTTTGTAGCCTGTGATGGACTTTTCCTCCAGGAACTCCACCTTTTGAAGGCATCCAGGCCAGATGCCTTCACCACATCCTGTGGCAGAGAGTTCCACAGACTGACAACACGCTGGGTAAAAAAATATTTTCTTTTGTCTGTTCTCACTCTCCCAACCCTCAATTTGAGTGTATGTCCCCTAGTTCTGGTATTTTGTAAGAGGGAGAAGAGTTTCCCCTCTATCCACTTTACTCATGCCCTGCTTTATTTTCTACGTCTCAATCATATCCCCCCCACAGGCACCTCTTTTCCAGACTAAAGAGCCCCCCATGTTTTAGCCTTTCCTCATAAGGGAGGTTCCCCACTGCTGAGATGCTGCTATTCATGGTAGAAATAGCAGTAGTTAGTCCCAAACAGGTTAACCACAGTAGAGTTAAAAGGTTCCTTCATCTGTAGGATTACATAAAGTCACAAAGCATATTCAGGTCCTTTTTCATTCTGAACACCTTGGGATTCATAATATTCATTATATCTTAGTCTTTGTATAACTTGCCATTTCCATTTGATGCAGAAAGCAATTTCACTGTTGGAAAGCTACGCAATAAGTAAGATGGAGAAGAGAATGGACTGCATCTTTCAAACACTAAGTAACTGGAAATGGCTTCATCTGCTTTCTGCCTTCCCCCATTTGTTCAAATGTAAATAGGCAATGCATCATTGCTTTTCAAGGTGACTTGCATGCAGGTTAAAAAAAGAAATAGAGGTTGCTGAGTGCTGGCTTTTCTGTCATGCTTGCTGGCAGCGCTTCTCATTCTTGGGAAGGCAGTAAGTAGCCAAACAATGTCAACCTGGTTTCTGCCAAGCCATGGTGTATTCCTGCAGCACTGGTTGCATTAAAGATACACGAGCATTTCCTACACTCTAAGAATGAAGGTTGCCTTTTAGAAAGGGAGGAAATAAACTGAAATGTTCCCCTGCTGCCCCTTGCTTGAAAGGATGTGTGGAAAATATAGTTTATCAAAGTTTAGAGGTAACAAATGTCCTAGTTGCAGCCTGTTTAGATTTCTTCAGTGTGCCTTATATGGGGCTTTCTCTGAAAAGTGTTCAAGAGGGCTGTGGCCACAGTGGTGGCTAGACTGGGTTATAGGGACACCATAGGCAGGTTATGACCCATAAATCCCTGCACAGCTGGGATCCAGACTTTCTGAAGGACTGTATTCTCCCATATGAGCCTGTGCCCCGTGCAGGTTTAGTAATCTCTGGAGGAGGCTCATTTCATATTCCAAGTAGATAATTTTTCCGTTTTTGTATTTTTACATTGCTTTTTAATCTAATACTGTTTTAGTATGATGATTTGTTTAATAATGTTTCAGTACTTACAGCATTTTGACTGGTTTTTAATCTGAGTTTGCATTTAGCTGCTTTTATCTGCAGCTGTTTTTAACTTTGTAGAGAGAGCTCTTGAATCTAGCCAGGAAGAAAGGTGGGATAAAGGTCAAATAAATAAATATTGATGCTAAGGCACCTTGTGATTTGTTATTTGCCTTCTGTTGTTAAAACCCTCCAAGGGGTTTTTGAGGCGTTCCAGATCTATTGCCTGACAAGATCTGTGTCTTGTGTAATATGAGAAACCCAGTAAATATTCTGCTGCTCTTTATTCTGGTGTGCACATAAGATTTCCCAGGTGGATATGTTAATATTAGCAACCTGCTCTTTTTGCACACTCTTTATTTCTTGGTCTTATTATTACCTGCAAAATTCCCAGCTTGGTCTCTGCAGTTGCAAGCAATGACAGCTATTTCAATTGTCACTAGTCCTGTAAAGATGTGTAACCATTATTAGAAATGGGTGAAGAGGTAACATGTTTTTATTAGTTTTATAAAAGGAGGTAAGAGGAATCTAAGAAAAAATTGTCTACAGTTTGCTAATCTCTGCAAGTCCCTGGTCCAAGGAGGGCTGTGTTTTCATGAGTTACAGTGGTAGCAGATGATCCCAGGGCTGTTTTCGTGATTTGTAAATTGCAAATTACTGTTGCAATTTTCTTCCATTTCCTACTTCAGCTATTAACTTTAATTGAAACATGAAAGTATGATGGGAAACCTTAACAAAAGCAAGCCCACATGTACACCAGCTCTAAGGTGGTAGTTCTTCACTTGCTGAATTTCAGAGGGACTCAATTATTACAGTTATTGGAATTACAGGATTTGATAATTAGAAAAAACATTGTTATTCTTGTTTTGTAGTCTGTCAGCTGTCCCTTTCATTTGCATTTTGAAGATTTTGAGTATGTAGTGGTGACAGATTGATAATTGAAGAAAGAATGAATTGGAAATTGTCTTCCTGGTTCTAAATGAAGGATTTGTGAAGGATTTTTTACAAGTTCCCACAAGTCTTAAAGTAATTTATTTCCAAGGAAGAGTTCTTACCTTAATGCTATATGTAGAGAAACTAATGAGCTGAAGTTACAGGAAGTCAGATTTTGGTTGAATGGGAGGAAAAACTTCCTGTTAGAGCAATATGAGAATGGGACCAATATGCTAGGGGGTATGCACTCCACTGCTGGAGGCATTAAAGAGAACATTAGACAACCATCTCTCAGATATGTTTTGATTTAGATTCCTGCATTGAGCAGTGGGTTGGACTTTATGGCCTTAGAGACCCGTTTCAGCTCTGTTATTAGGATATCTTTCCGTCTTCATGTATCGATAGTAACTGATGTTTGAGTTACTGCTCTTTCCATAACTATTTCAGGGTAACAGGGGGCTTGTCTGACATTTATGTTGTTAAACCTTTGGCACCAGGGAGATGCCACCCTATTCGTCTTGGAATTTTATCTGTTCCATATTTGAAACTGCATTTCTGTTTCTTGTTCTTTTCTTTTAATATAATATGATCTACCAGAAAAAGGGTTTTTTTAAGTAGGCAAAAAATTACAACCCATAAGCAAACAGAAACACTGCTTTGCACTTTATAGCGGTCCAAAGGACAGCATTTACTTCATACTGTCACCAATTATCTTATCTTGTTGTCTGGGATACCTGTCTGAATAGCTGGGTGGGAAATTCCAACCACTTGTTACTAGGGGTGGTGCTTTAAACCACATCTCCCCCAGTCTTAAACTTACCTTAAGAAGATACCTGGCAGACATTTTTGAGACATTCATTTAATTTTGTCTGTGCCTTCCACAAGGTACTGGTACACGCGCGAAGAAGTCATGAAATCTTATATTAATTTTATTTTAGTGGTTTAGGAAAGGTGTTGCCTTCTGCATTTGTATCTCTTTACACTGTTTACTATTAGGTGACACACCTAGGGTGTAAAAGGAAGCAGCATGGTTACGTTGTAGGTAGCTCGAGTTCATGGTCTGAGCTATCGTCAGGTGACAGTAATTGCTTTAGCAAGAGGCACAGACTAGAGCTGCCTGTGTAAAGAGCTCAGTCATCTGAGAGGGTAGACTGCTTTAAATACTGAGATTAAAACAGCCATTTACAACCTTTTTGTTTGCTTGTTTCTTGTTTTGCCATGGGCATAAGCACAATATGAAAGAAATGTGGACCTGATAAGGATTGTATATGTTGCATAACAAACCTTATAAGGTGATATTCGAAAAATTGTTTTCAGACTGTGACCCCCTTCACATGTGCCAGTACACCCCACCCCACCCCAGAACTAAATGGTATAGCTTCTATTGCATGGCTGGTCTAACAGATAGTGACTGTTGCCAGGATGCCATATTAGAAACAAGATAATTTAACTCTTGTGTTTAGACTATAAGAGCTCATTTACCATGAGCTCAGTGTATAGGTAAGGACATCAAATATATATTTTAAAAGCTATGTATGACATTGGGACAAAAAGAGTTCAGAAACCATTCAAAATTGTTCATGGTCCTCTATTTTTCATAAAGTTCCCCAACTTTTATATTATGTCCTCCACCATATTACAAAATAAGTCATTGTCAAAATGGTGTGTAGATACCTTGTGGTTTTACTATGTAGAAATAATATTGCAAGTATTTCCTGGCTGAAATCCTGTTCTGAAGTTATGTCATGTAAGGCTGATGACGTTATCAGATGTAGCATTTTTTAAAATAAATAAGACAATTCAATGCCTCTCCTTAAGATCCAGAGGTTCGTTTTACCCTTTGTCGTTGGAAATCCATTGGCTGGTCATGGGACGGGATGAAAGATTTTTCATTACTGAAAATTGCAGCCATCAGAAAAGTCATCCGGGCAGTGCTGTTAGTACTTAGCAGCTGCTTGTTAAATAATACTGTACTGTATATAAGTTGCTGCATGCTGTGTTTGCTGCAATTGAACAAAATTGCTGCCAATATATTGCAGCTGATATAAACAACATTTTCCATAATTCTCATAAAAGCAAGATTTTATCCACGAACTCCAGGAGTTTCAGTCCAGTCTTCTGAAAGGGCAGTTCTAAATTATGCAAGGTGCTAGGCAAAAATGTGAAAGGGATCTTCTTGTTATTAAGTGAAACTATGAAATCTGCATTACTAAGCTACACTATTTCAGACACATATTGCTTGCATGGACAAGCTGTCTCAAATGTTAAAAATTTCTTCATAATCTTCAACTTGAATAGCAGCTGTGGAGATCTGTGAATGCTATATTTGTGCCTGAGGCTATAATGTACTTTGTCTTAGCATCTGAGGAAGTGGAATGACTAGGAACAAGTGCTTGTAAAGAGTCAAAGCAAATATATACTGTATGAGGAACCACAAGGATTCTTTTAAAAATTGTTCACATTTTGAATGTGCCAGTGCTGGTGGTCATGGTATTAATAGTTAATGAAAATATATTTATTTTGGGCAGGGTAGTGTTTGTTCTATAACAATTTCTGTATCTAATAATATCTCAAAGCAATGTACAGCTGCTAAAAAAAAACTAAAAAAACTAACACATATTTAAAAAACCAAATCTCAAAAATACAAATATATAATTGAAGCAAGTGTCCCTTAAAATATTTAAAATTAGAAGCTCAAAATACAGTTCTTAAGGCTTGGGTGAAGAGGTCAGTCTTTACAAAGAACTGCTGGATAGCTCAATGGCTTAGATCTCTGCCTGTGGAGTCACAGGCTGTGAGTTCAATTCCCCACTCTGCCTCCTTGACAGGGTCCCTTGCAGTTCAAAGGTGGTGGTTAATGCACACTACAGCTGGAACCTATCAAACACCAAAGAGTCATTCTATAAATGTGAAAGTCACCTTGGAAAAACCCCGCTTCTATGTTGGCTCCCTTATTCGGAGAGGATAGCCACATTGGCAGCATCCTATTACTCACTCCAGCTGTCGCTGGCTGATGACATCACAATTTCACTTCTCACCAAAAGATGTCCATATGGCAGCAGGGAATCTGAGGAGGAGTGGAGGGTGTGTGTGTGTGTTCTGTCTGTGAAGCCAAAAGGGTCAAGTCCAGGCATTTCTCATTCCTGGCTGTAATAGCTTCTTTTAATTATCTGTAATAATTTTGGGGGAACACAGCACTGGATTTAATAACAAAATTGTAACAATTGATAACAGCTTCCAATTTTCTGAGTGATCCTCTAAATTGTTACATGAGGAGTAACACAAACTGCTTTTGGTTCAAGATGATACTCAGTGTGTGTGGTGGCTCAGTGGGCTAGACTGTCAGCTGCAAAGTCAGCAACTCAGCAGTTCAAATCCTCGATGCCACACAGCAGGTTGAGATCCTGCTGTTAACCCCAGCTCCTGCCAACCTAGCAGTTCGAAAGCATGTAAATGCAAGTTGATAAACAGGTGCTGCCCAAAAAAGCGCCAAGGTAAACAGTGTTCCGTGCGCAGAAACGGAATGCCAGCCACCTGGCCACGGACTTGCACAACACTGGCTCTTTGGCTTGGAAATGGAGATGAGCACTGCCCCTAGAATCAGACACAACTAGTGGGGGGAACCTTTACCTTTACCGTGTGATAAGGCCAGACTTATGAGGGACAAATGGCCTGTCATGTTGTTGTAATAAGCTGAAATCCATTAATAATGAAAGGATATGGTTTGCACTTATTTCAGTGGGTTCTGTTGAAAGTTATGTTGGATGTGATTATCTGCATACTGAACTTGTTTGCACATTGCGCTTCAGCATTTATGGGAATACTGCATAGTTTTAGTATGTATCAGAGACCTGTATCCAGATATGTAGCCTGGATCACTTGGCTGAATTTCCAACATCTAGCCACCTTCCTTACCACCCTTGATTCCTTGACCCTCCCAAATATTGCTCCTTCCTTTCCCACTTTATTCGCACCATGTAGCATATTTTCTTTTGCTTTCACTCCCCCCCCCCCAATTGCTTTTCCTACTGGCTGCTTCCTAGAATTGTTCCTGTTTTTCTGGGGGGGGGGGACTGAGGGGGGCAAGGATCAGTTAGGTGGGTGTTTTCACCCCAATTTTTATTTGAATTCAGCAAAATTCTTTGCTCTTCTATACCCTTCACTACATAATACCCACCTGACTCTTTTTCTTTATATTTATGTGCTTCCCATCATTAATTCCTTCGGCTTTCCAGCACTCTAGGGACCTTGTGTGCTCTTTCAGTTCTAAGTAATGAGATTAGCAACCAAGCCAGTGTTTGTTGTGATGCTAATAGGGGGCCAAAGAGTTCACTTTAATCAGATGTGTCTGACCGGAGTTCACAAGGGTGCTGCTACAAGAAACAAAGAAACATGGATTTACTAATCCCCACATGCACAAAACTAGAATGTTTATGGAACAGATTTTAAAATAACAGAAGGAACTGTGGGGAATTGCAGGCAGGGGGAGGAGGGGTGCTGGCCTTTTCAGAGTATATATTTTACTCATTATCAGGAGATCTATGTGAGCTGGGTTTTGGTAGTTACCACCATCATTCTCTAAATTGCAAGAGGGAATTAACTCTCCAGTCCAGTTTAAAGAACCGCATTGATGGGAACGTCATTTTCAGAGAACCTATTACTTCTGAAGATCACCTGCTCCCCCAACCCCTGTCCCTCCCCCCATTTGCGACCCTCACATGCAAAGGAAAGCAAAGCAGACTGCTTATATACCGCCCCATACCACCTCAAGTAGTCTCTGGGCGGTTCACAGTTTTTAATTACAGTATGCAGGCTACACATTGGGCCCCGCCCCCCAACAAGCTGGGTACTCATTTTACCCACCTCGGAAGGATGGGAGGCTGCGTCAACCATGAGCCTGCTACCTGGGATTGAACCCCAGGTCATGAGCACAGTTTTACCTGCAGTACAGGCATTTAACCACTGTGCCACTCACATATATCTCTGCTTGCTGCAGTTAAAAATGCCTTTGAACTGCAGACCTGGAAGAAACCCTATGGATCATTGACGGCAATCCCTCTCAAGGAGGCACTGTGGGGAATTGAACCCCCCAACGTCACTGGACACTAAGTTATTGCTGTCTCAAAGAGCCACTTAAAATTCAAGTTTCATTGCCTGAAGCCTTCGGGAGTGCCATCTCCTCCAAAGATGAGACTAACTTTCCGGGCATTCAGCATCCCAGAATCTGATGGTGATCATAGCAGAGAACAAAACTGTATATAGATTCCAAAGATACAATGCCTTCCTGTTGGAATTTTTTTTTTAAACCATTCTTTTTACAGGAAAAATGGAGAAGAAACCATAACGGGTTTGTTCTGGTGATGATGCAGTAGCTGTACAGTAGTTTTTTGGGCGTATCTTGGTTAACTGTGAAAATTAACCCTTACTTTTTGCTTTAATAGTTCTTCACCCAAAGAGAGAGATGAAGAACAGCTCTTGTCTGATGGCAAGCAAAATTCTGAAGAAGCAGTAAGAAAACGGCAAAATTCAAGTCAAGGTTCTCGGAGCAGCGATTCATCCAGGACATCAAGAAAAAGCTTCAGGCTGGATTATAGGCTAGAAGAAGATGTGACAAAATCAATGAGAGGTAAAGATGGAAGGTTTATCAACCCCTGGCCAACATGGAAAGCTCCATCTTTCTTCAATATTTTAAAATGGGCACTTACAGAACCAGACAATAGCAATATCCCATCTTCAACACAGGTAAATATTTAGTAGTTGCACTCATATGGTTATACTGGATATACGAGTATACTCATATCATATGGATATACAGTATGGTTATACTCATATGGTTATACTCAAGGCTATTTCTGTTGGTGAAAATAATGATTTGCATGCTACCTAACACAGGGTTTCAGTGGGGAAAGGCCTTCACAACTTAACAAAACTATGCTTTCCCACTTGATTAGCAAAGTTCTTTTCCCCACTTCTGGCTTGCCACACATTTTATTTAGCTTCTGGTTGTTTGTTTACTGTCTCTCCTCTTAACTTTTGACCAGAGCAGTTACACCATGCTGACCATGTGGTCTGCATGGTGGATTTATTCTCCTAGCATGGTTGAGATTGCAATTTCTTTTTCCTTTCTTTTAGACTTCTGATTGAAACTGAGGATTGTAACAGTAAGAAAAAGTCACATGAATGACTGAGAATCTTCACAGACATATTTATTATACAAATGCTTCTGTGAATGGAAGGCTGTTCTGAGACTTGAGCTACTCTCTTACCTTTTCTCTGTGCAGTTGTTTGTATTTTAAACTCTGCTAATTATAAACGAAATACCAACTTCCACAACAATTGCAATATCATACCCAAAATATTGCAGGGCATCGACAACAGCATTAAGTGTGATTGCCTAAATCAGGCCAATCGTGCACAATTTACATGATGAATATGAATTGTTTACTGTCTCTCTTCGTCTCCAACTTTTGACCAGAGCAGATACCTGTATGTAATCCTCTGCTCCTACCTCTCTGACCATATGGTCAGGAGTGTGGTGGATTGTTATTAATTAGTGGCAGTTTATCACTAACATTTTAATGCATTTTATAGAGTAGTAGAGGAACTAGACAGATGGCAGAACATTTTAACACTTTGAACATTTGGCAGAACTAGATTATGGATTAGAATGACGCAGGACAAACATTTGTGGAAGTGTAAAGGCAAGACATTGGATGGCAGTGGATTAATGACGAAGAAAGGAAAACAGTGTCATAGGAAGTCTCCTAGTCTTTCAAGGTGCCATCTCCATGAGGATCTGCATGACCTTTCATAATATAGAATCCAGATTGCAAGTGTTACTTCCCTTCTACTTCTTCGCTCAGTTATTCTGATGTCATTAAGAACCTTACAAGGCATCAAATAGGCTTATTATGGCTTAGGTGTAAAAAAGAGAACTTGGCTGAAGTTCATGAACAGCTTTGGCTTACCTTAATATTAAAAGCTTGTTGGTACATTTTGGTTAAAAAGCCCTTCCTGCTAAAGACTTCAAAAGACAAGATAGTACTTGCCACATATAAGCAGGTTGTGCTTTTTGATTTTTGTCTTTGTCTTTTTTTTGTAGGAACTTGACAGAGAGCTTCCAGTGTTACAGCCTTACTTTGTCCAAAACCCTGAATTAGTTGGAAAAACAGGAGCTGGTATGCGTGTAACATGGCTCGGACACGCATCAGTAATGGTGGAAATGGATGAGATTACATTTCTTACTGACCCGATCTTCAGTCAACGGGCTTCCCCAGTACAGTTTTGCGGTCCTAAACGCTTCCGGGGACCTCCGTGTACAGTAGATCAGCTCCCAAAAATAGATGCTGTGGTGATCAGCCATACTCACTATGACCATTTGGATTACCACACGGTAGTGAATTTAAACACCCGCTTTGGCAGTGACCTGAGATGGTTTGTCCCCATGGGTCTCTTAGACTGGATGCAGAAATGTGGCTGTGAGAATGTCATTGAACTGGACTGGTGGGGAGAAAACTGTGTCCCTGGTCATGATGCAGTGACGTTCGTCTTCACCCCTGCTCAACACTGGTCCAAGAGGACTGCCATGGACGAAAACAGAGTCCTCTGGGGAAGCTGGTCTGTGTTGGGACCTTGGAATAGGTTCTTTTTTGCTGGAGATACGGGCTACTGTGTTGCATTTGAGGAGATTGGGAAGCGATACGGACCTTTTGATCTGGCAGCCATTCCCATTGGAGCATATGAACCAAGGTACGTAGTGTTGGATGTGGAGAGCATAGGGAGCAGACCTTTAAAATAAAAGCCCATGGTCTAAAAACCGGCAGGAGGAAAGAGACTAAGCCTCGATGGACAAGAGGCAGGTGGCTGGCATGGAGACACCACAACAAAAATTAAAAGAAACCCATGAAATGCCTTGTGGAAGACAGAGAATCTCAGGAAGAATCTAGGTTGTATAAAAGAAAGAGAGCTCAGTAGGTGAATGTTGCTAGGATTTTCTTGGCAATATGGACAGTAAAAGAAAAGCTTGTCAGATCCAGTACACTTTGTTATGGTCATGCCCCTGGTTCAGAGTGCTGATTGGATCCCTTAAACACAAGGGACATAGAATATACGTTGAAAAACATGACAGGTGAGAGGAATGCTCAGTATTATTGAATTGACCTTCAGATTGTATAAAAGAAAAGCTCTGATGGAAAAGAGATGTAAGAATGGCATTAAAGCGCAGTAAGTTTGACAGTGTACTCTGAACTCTGGAATAAGCATAAGAAACAAATGTCTTCAGTGTTGGCTTCTTATTTCACCTTCAGTAAAGAAGCAAGTTTGTCAGTATACTGCACTTTCAGTGCTTGTAAAACTGTAAGAAGCCAGCATCTTTAGTGTAACCGAGAAAATGCTTTATTTTTGTTTATTTGTTTCTGTTTGTGTTTGCGTTTGCTTGCAGATGGTTCATGAAATACCAGCATGTGGACCCTGAAGAGGCAGTAAGGATTCACATTGATACACAAGCGAAGAAATCTGTGGGAATTCATTGGGGCACCTTTGCGTTAGCAAACGAGGTAATGGGTGTGCTAGTCAAAATTAAACTTTCATTTCAAAATGGCAGATTCCAGAACAGTAGACCTCATATAGTTGATAGCCAGAGGCATACAGTGGTACCTTGTATAAAGGAATTAATTAATTCCAAATGAAATTATGTTAAACAAATTTTCCTTTATACAAATTTCCATAGGAATGCATTGAAAATGGAGTAATCCCATTTTTATGTTGTACAGATTTTCCCCATAGGCGATTATGTTAAGCAAATTCCCCCTATTTCCGGAATTTTTTATGTTGTACAGATTTTATGTTATACACATTGTTATACAAGGGTCCACTGTACTTGGAGCTGCATTAAAGTGGCAAGTGCCCATCACTTACATTTTAGAATATTTTTAGTGCCTAAACCAGGGGTGTCCAAACTTTTTACATTACTCCAAGATAGAGAAGTATATCTCTTCTGTTTCTGCATGGATTTTTGCGCTAAGCTTCTTGATTGGAAGTCTGCCCAGAATATTAACTCAAGCAGAGATACAATAGGCATGGTAGCCTCTTTTTCGGACAGGCAGTTCTTCTGCATTGAGTATGCCATTGGTATCTTGATTTATTTCTTCAGGCAGACGAATCAGTCCTGGCACTCAGTTTATGAATTACTTGTCAAGGAGCTGTAGCTAAATAAAGGGAGCCATTTTCAACCTTCTTGTTTCATCTTTTGCCTTAGAGGAAATCTTAAAGATTTTCATATTACGAGTTGTATTGGTTTGTATGCAAGCATATAAGTAGCTATGGCAACTGGAAAGGCAAGTGCTGGTTTTAGTATCACAAATCCTCTGAGCCAAAAACCCAATAAGTTGAACAGATTTTTTGTATTTTATTAAAAATAGTGAAAAGGCAAAAAAGCTTCAGAAATTTCACAAAGTTTCAAAACCATTTGGAACAAAAATACAGCGGAGACCAAGCTACAGCAGTCCAGAGAACACACTAGAAAATAGCAGAGACAAGGTAATTTACCTAATACTCACACATTAGGATAGAGTCTGCATAGTTCTGAACTATGTTCAGAGTGCATCTCTCCAGGCAAGGCATAGCAGTATAGCAACTAAGCACAGGATCTCTTGAGTGGGAAGATAAGCCAGCTAAAGCGGCTTCTGAACTCTTTTAAAAAAAACATTAAATAGTTCTGATCTAGATATTTCCAGATGGTCCAATCATCAGACTTTGAGTTTCCTCAGATGTTCAAGATGACTTTCTGCTCCCTCCACTTTTCACAGTGGAAAATCTGTCTTGTTTTCACGTTTTTTCTGAGTATTCCTTCTATTCTAGTTCTCTGCTGGGTTGTGTGGCTTTCTTCTCTTCAGAATTCATGGATTTTTAGGCACGTTCTTCAAAACCTCTTTACCCTTGTGCAACTTTGCTTTGCTTTTTCTATTGACTAAAGTATATTTGTGGTATGTTTTCTCATGCATATTTTTACCTGGTGCATTCCAAACTCATGGGCTTCTGAGATAAGATGTGTTCCATTCTGTTATGAATTCCAGAAAGCGTGAAATGGGTATTTCTTGATGAAATGTGGTGCCATTGAATTTCTTTTCGATCTCCAACTCGAATGGTATAGCAACTTAGGAGAGGTCTCAGTAGAAAAAGGAGAGAGCTATACTTAGAGGACCAGAATTTATCCTTAATGGCTGAGAGTGTTGGGTTAAGGAACAGGATTAGTACTTATGGTCTAATTCAGGCATGTCCAAACTCTGGCCCTCCAGATGTTTTGGACTGCAACTCCCACTGTCATTGGCAATACATGCTTGGAATTCTGGGAGTTGTGGTCCAAAACATCAGGAGGGCCGAAGTTTGGGCATGCCTGGTCTAATTAGTCCTTTCTATGGGGAAAATTAAAGCCAGCTTCTAGAGAAGAGCAGAGGCAAAGGGTCACGTCTTCATATAGGATCACAGTTGACCTAGCAATAAAATGCACTTCTAGCCACACTTGAGTGCTGAGGAAGGACTCCTGATTGTAAATCTTGGTTCATGTAATTATGCCCATTTTAAGCCCTTTACTACAATAGATGAAAAAGTGCTATCTCAAAATATATAGTGGCTCAAGCAAATCTCGGTTCTTGAGATTTGGTCCATTGAACTTCCAACTCCTAGATTTAGGTCAAGTCTGTTAAGCTTGCCTGAAATGCTCAGTCCTCTCTAATATGTTACTATGTTAACATAACAAGCACTTCATATGCTACAATCAGTTGTCTTGGACTTTTTCACAACAGTCATGGCTACAATATACTCAGCAATTACATAATCGACTGTCACAACTTGCTGCTTCCCTACATTATGCGAACCTTGTCAACGTTTTTTAAAGATACTTGATTTCATTCCTTCAGCTATAGTCTCCCCCTCAACCAGCTCTTCCTAAGGAGTGCTTCTCAAGCCATCCTGCCTAACTTTGCTGGTATTTTGCAAAGAGAGGAGAATTTAAAGGAACGCCTACCTCACTTCATTGACATGTGTCCAGGACTGATTGTTCAAATGATGATTTAACTGTTGGTAGACTAGCCTGGGTTTGACATCTATGAAAGCAAAAAAAAAATATCCAAGACATTTTCAACCTCAGTTTCACTCTCTCCCATGCTATTAAGAAGCATATTCATTACTGCCAGGTGTTGTTGTTTTGTGCCATCCAGTGGCTTCCTGTTTACGGTAACGAAGAATTAGCGAGCCCCAGGGTGTCTTTCACTTGCAGCTCTGCTCAAGTCTTGCAGCTTCAAGCACAAAGTACTTTATGATTTAATTAACCAAAAGAAATTGCTGATAAAAGGAGCCGTTTAACTTGAGGCAGTTCTGGGTGACTTTGACTGGCTCCGAATTACACAATTGTGCCTGGATGGCTTAATGAGTTGAGTTTAGGTTTCTGGGGGCAGAGTCAGAGGTTGGAAGTTTGATTCCTTCCTTACTAAGCCTCCCAGGAGTAGAGCCAGCCTATGTTGGCCTGGGCCAACTGCATAATCCCAGGGTGCCTCCAGAAGAAGGGAATGGTAAGCCATTCCTGGACATTCAGTACCTGGATAACCCTGGACAGGTTTGCCATAAGTCATGCACAGATTTTCTTTGCGAGAAAATAACAAGCAATCGAATGATTACACAAACAAAATACCACACTTTGCAAGAGTGATATTCAAAAATGTTAGTTCTGGGAATTAATATTTTCAAATTTGCTTTTTATAGACTTGGCTATTTGGTGCTACTTTTTAGAGCTTTTTTGTTTCATTTGAAACAATTAAAAATAGTTTCATTTTTCATTTGTTGTTGTGCTTTAATACCATGCACCATTCCCCTCAATGCGCCCGATTTGGGCGGGGGGGGGGAGGGAGTGCAGGGTTTTAAAACTTTTTTAAAGCCACCGAAGCAAGCGGCCACTGCGGCCACCGCCACTTGCTTCAGTGGCTTAAGAAAGTTTAAAAACACTGGGCTTTCCTCCCAATCGGGTGCGTTGGAGGGAATGATGCAGGGTGTTTAAACCCCTTTTAAGCCACCAAAGGAAGTGGTGATGGCCGCGGCCGCTGCTTGCTTCAGTGGCTAAAGACATTTTAAAGGACCTGCTGTTTCTCCCCCCCCCCCACAAACACACAGTCGCTTCTCCCCCAATGCACCTGATTTGGGGGAGGGAGGAGTGGCGGGACCTTTAAAACGCCTTTAGCTTGCCTCAGTGGCTAAAGACATTTCAAAGATCTGCACTTGTCTCCCAAGGTGCCCAGTTGGGGGGCGGGGAAGTGGAGGGTTTTTTAAATGTCTTTGAGGCAGTCTCAGTGGCTTAAAGACGTTGTAAATGACCTGCAGCTTTCCCCCCAACGCACCCAATGGGGGGGGGAGAAGGTGCGGGTTGTTTAAAGCAGTTTCCCATCGGAAGGCATTGCTTTTCAATGCATTCTTATGGAAACCTTGCCATTAACGAAAAACAAAATGGAACAAATGGAAATTTTCCAGTTTGTTTCATTTCGTTTTTCTTTAA
Source organism: Phrynocephalus versicolor (assembly GCA_023846285.1). Classification (NCBI taxonomy): domain Eukaryota; kingdom Metazoa; phylum Chordata; class Lepidosauria; order Squamata; family Agamidae; genus Phrynocephalus; species Phrynocephalus versicolor. The sequence continues at coordinate 67,180,220 of JAHTLZ010003526.1, forward strand.
AAATCAGTTTGTTCTTCAGTTCACTCTGAAACAAAACAAAAATGAAACAGAAAAAAATTGTTTCGTGCCCATCTCTACTTAGTACCTGTTTCTGATAGAAATGCTTTTGGAGAGACTATTGAGACGAATAGGTAGTCTCACAGGGACATCTCAATCTGGATTGATTAGTTAAGTGGTCTTGGAGTAGCGGGATAATTTCTATCCAACTCTGGTGCAGATTCTCACAGAAGTACAATATCCTTTTATGTGTTGCCCATGTTAGAAGTTGGCCAGGCTATTTTAGCAGATCTTATTTCCAGACACAGAGCAGACCTGAATTATGTGGATCCAGAATTTCCATCAAAATCTGTAAAACCGAAGTATATAAATCAACTATCAACAGCTGAAAAGATGCCTTACTTAATACTCACATGGCTTGTTTCCCCCACAGTACTACTTGGATCCTCCAGCTAAACTGAGGGAAGCTCTTGACAGATATGGACTGCAGGTGGAAGATTTCTTTGTCTTAAAGCACGGCGAGTCACGAGACATAAATATACATGACGATGGATTTGAATAAAACAAAAATCCTATTTCTTATAAACCGTATTTGAAGAACCAATGAAGATTGATACTTTTTGTAAATTTAAATAGAATTTTTAAGATTTCAAGTGTATTTATCCAGACTAAAAAAAAACCCTGAATATGTGCAAATGAGCCGGATGTGATAAATTTTTAACAAATAGCCACACTGGATGACATCAACATAACTACAGATGCCCTGTAAATAAGTACTGTGCCTGATTACATTGCTTGTGAAGTAAAGCTGTCGCCTGTTGTAATGTTAATTTAGGGGAGGAGGAACCACACATATACATTGAAGGACTAGTACAGGTCAACTGCTGGGAATTAACTGCTGTAAGACACTATCCCAAGGCCCCCATTGTGCATGAGACTGCACTCAGCGCTTCCTTGCACTTAGCACTGATTGCCCAGGTTTTTTAAAAAAAAATGAGCTTCCCACTTGGGTGCTGGGTGATACACTGAAATAAGAGTCAGAGCCATGCCTACATATGGTGACTTGGTGCATGTGTATCTCAAGGCTGGTTTTCTGCCAGAGACCACTGTTTTATGTATTTCTGCATGTGTTCCCCCTGTCCCAGGCCTACTCTCTTAATGAACAAGCAACATTGCATGTATAAATGGGTGCAGGCTTTGTTCTAGCATCCATATGCACAGCAGCCCATGGTGTATATTGCTGTGCCTATGGAACCCCTTCCTGCCTCCTTAGGGAGAAGACGGGAGGTCCTTGAACTGCCCCTGCTCTCACTAATCATCTGATCAGTAAGAGCCTAATGGAAGATGATCTCTGAATGCAGTGGCACTGGAGTACAAAAGAGCACTTTCTTCTGCTAATCATGAGGGTCTCTAGGTAGCAGACTTCTGAAAAACTTAAAAAAGCACTTCCTTGGAAGTAAATCCCACTGAAACCAGAGTTAATTTTGGTTACTGTGATTATGATCTTCAATCCATCCTGTAAAGCTGACAGTCGAGTCCTCTGCATGCTTACTCAGACATAAAGCCCACAAAAATAACTGCAAACTCTATTAAGCGTGCTTAGGCCTCCATACATAATGGTAACTGAACAAAGTCCTGTAATTATTGGATTAGATTTTTTTTAATTTGGATGAAAGCTTTAAAAATAGTACTAAATCATCAAATTGAAGGTAAATAGCACTATTCTGGTATGTTTATTACTAAGTACGTAAATCACACTGAACTAAATGAATGTTTTGAACCTTGCTGGCTCAGTGTGAATAAGCTTTGTATCTCTCTTGAGCAGATTGTTCACCGCAGGGTGCGTCCTGTGCCTTTTTTTTTAAAAAAAAAGTGTTTTGTTTTGTTTTTTGAGACAGTCTTCCAACACAGTTGTTGCTAAAGCACATTTTAAACAAAATACTGATTTTACTGAACACCTGTGCATTTTCATTTGCAAATGTAAGAGCCAAGTTTTGAATGATCTGATGAAATGTGCCTTTTAAAGAGTTATACTGTGTTAAAAATGTCTTATTTATTTTACTGTTGGCCAGAATATTTAAACACATACATTGTGTTGTCACTGTGAAATTGCTCCTTGATGCAGAATATTTCTGTAGTTTGAAAATCCAGTTTGCAAATAGATTGCATAACTGACCCCATTACTTTGTTGTTCTCCGAAATCTTGATTTGGTTTTGTTTTATGCTTTCCCCTGCCAATTATACAAATGTTTCAGAAAATGGTATGAAAAGTGTGTACAGATCGATTATAAATAAGGAAGCATGACATAATTATGAATTTGTTTGGCACGGTAAGACATGGCCAAATCTACTTACATCCAACTGGTATACTAATTTAGAGAATAAAAAAATATTGTTCAGAAGTGATTGTGTCATTTTTATTGCATAGTATTTATGAACAGATATAGATGATAGATATAGATATATAGATATATACGTTGGGAAACCTCAACTTATGGTTTCTTTGAGGATCTATTTCATTATCAAATCCATGAATAAATTCTTAACACTTGCTGTCCCAGTGCATTATCGGCGCTATCTAATTAAGCAAAGTTATTCTAACTGTACTGTTTATGGTTGGGCTTCAACGTCACAGAAGCAGCTGTAAATTGCCACCAACCTCGGTTTTCAAGTGTCCTGATTTAGCACATTTGAGTTGTATTTTGTAAATACAATGCTTCATGTGTCAAAATAAGTATCAAACTTAAGTAACAACCTGGCGAGACCGACTAGAAGTGGGGAAGCCTGGGTTCAAATCTCCTTTGCCATTAGGCTTAGATTGGCAAAATCCTGATTGTGTAACTTCCTGTGGTGGTAATTGATGATGTTACCAGCCCAGACTGATAATACGTTAATACTTTGGTTTAAGAGTAACTTGGCTTAAGACCATTTTGGAAGACAAGAAAACATTTCTTCTAAATTTTGCCTAGACCAACAAGGAATGTCTTGATATACAAGCACTGGAGCAGGTCACATGATCACAAGTGAGCCAATGGTGGCTCTCTCTTCCTCTCCCCACCTGCTGGGTTGTGGGGGATTGTCTGGAACGTGTCATCTTGGGCAGCCTCCAAAACAAGGAGAGGAGAGAGGAACAGAGATCTCCTTTGCACCAGCCAGCCAGGAACCTTTTCAAATGAGAGTGCAGGTTAGGGTTTTATTTTTCTTAATATCTATATTTAATTTGTTTTTAACATCCTTTATTTTTCAAACCATTTCTAGCCATGAGGCAGCTGGTCAAGTGTGTATATGGCCACAAATTGCATTTTATTATTGCTGCATTAAAAACACAGAGTAAAATCTAGTTGTTAGTCCCAAGCAGAGCAGATTCTGCAGCCAGGTACCTAAACCATGTGGACATGGACTTCTAGCCAACTTCTTTTGTGAGTTTTGGCATTTTGTGTATATAGTATGTGGTCTATGGGACCCCAGAACGAATCATCTGAATTTCCATTATTTCTTATGGGGAAATTTGCTTTGATACAGGAGTGTTTTGGTTTGCAAGCATGTTTCTGAAATGAATTATGCTCATAAACCAAGGTATTACTGTACTTATTTTAAATGGTAATTAAATGCTTCCTTACCTGCCCTTCTTTTTAGGACTAAAATTAAAGGCTCTCTACACCTCCCTTTTGCTGTGGGGAAGCCTTTTTAGACCTTGGGACAGGACAGCCTTTAATCAGCCAAAATTCACTGCCGGCAGCGGCAACCCAGCAGTGACTCAATAATTCCTCAGGGAAAAAAGGAATCTAACCTGTAGTTTTAAAGGGAGTAGCTGTATTAGTCTGTGTTAGTTCTGCAGAAACTAGCAAAATGGCAAAAACATGGTACCTTAAAAACTACTGGATTTTAATGTGTTTCTGTGACCAGGTTCACATTAGTTAGCCTTTAAGGTGCCTGTGACAGAAATCCTGACCAATCAGCTTGTTAACAGGGAATAACTGACTGAGTGGTACATGGAGTCAGCCTATTCTTGAGCCTTAAAGGTGGGGGGGGGGAAGGAGGGAGGAAGAGCACAACTGAAAGGATTGTTGTAACTAAAAAAGAACTAAAGATTTAGATCTGGCCCCAAGTCGATGTTTAAAATTCCTTAACCACCAGGCCTGGTGTGGTTAATGACTAACTTAAATTTTGCTGAAAAGTGTAAACAATGCCTTTATTGGTTTAAAGAAAACATTGAATTGCCAAGATCGCCTAATAGTTATTAATGAATTCTATTTTTATCAACTAAGGAACGGAAGAATGTTTTACACTCCCTATCATCACCGTGTAAGCTAGTCAGTTTGCTTGATGTTCCACTAAAGCCCTAGATCTTGATGGTACAAATGTGAACTACAAATTAGGAGGAATTCTTACTGTTACAACATCAAAGGATACCTTGCGTGCAGTTTAAACAGGTTATTCATAATCAGCCATAGTATTCTGGATGTCCCACATTTGCTTTTTCTCAAGTATGAAATCTATGGAAATGTTTCTGGGAGAGAGTGCCAGAACTTGAAGTTATGGCACTGCAAAAATGATACTGTGGCTTTATTATTTGTGAACAGCTTTTGAAAGTTTTGCATCCTGAAGGCAGGATATACGGTAAATAACCGAAAAGTCAACATAATTTAGATGTATTTTTTTCTTCAAACCTAACTGCAGAACACCTAACGCACCACTTCCTCCAGCCCCTCTGGTTGGTTCCTCTTTATCCAATTACACGTGGCTAAACTTGCTGTATTCCAGGCCTGCACAACATGTTGCCCACGGTGCCTTCAGAGGTTGCCCACCAGGTCCCTGGGGGGGGATTCCCCCCCACACACACACACACTCACGCACCAGTGAAGCACCTGGGAGCCCAGGCAGCGCTGGGCTCGCTCGCCCTCTCCAGCCTAGGCCCGCCACCACTGCTGGAGCCGCCGCCACAATTGCCGCCACCGCTGCCACCCCGCCTCCACTGCCGACATTATCCCCCATCCCTGCTCTGAGGACGGCTCATCTGCACTCTGCTCACAACCATGCACTTTTTAAAAAATCAATATTCTGAAGAGATGCTTTTAATAGTTCACTGCCCGATGTCAGCCTTGCTGCATTATCAGCTCAGCAACTTGTTCTCTGATTTCTGTGTCATGATGATGCAATAAAGTTGCCAGCTTCTGAGCACACAGTGTAGAATTCCCCCACAAAACTGAAAAAATTGAATCTTCATTGAATTGACAGACTGTGGTATCCCTGTCCTCCTTCATACTCTTGGTTAGGTTTGTGGCCAACAGCAGAATTCGGAGCAAAATGTCTTTGCTTGTGCCACTGTCAAACAGTGACAGCAGGAAAGGTGCCTGAGAAGAATAAAATACATAAGTAATGATTCATCACAGTCGTTAAAACTTCTCTATTCACTAATCTAATGCACAGATTTTCTAACTGGGAAACATAATATTTGTGCATTATTTGGCACCAATCTGAAATACCTGTGCTGATGTTTTGTCTGCAAAACAGGACTAGGAATCATTTGTAATACGTATGCTGATGCAGGTGGTTGGTATACAAAATCATCACCATCTGTTTAATAAAAGAACCTGTAGACTAATACTCCAGCACATGACCAAACCTTCATTTTTGGTCAGTGGGGTATGGGGAATGGAAATGAGAGGGTTAAGTCCTTTTGACAGGAGGCACAGCCAAAAGATCTCAAGTCTTGATTGTGCCCTTTAGGAGGAGAGCTCCTCAATGTTTTAAGCTGTGCCTCTTAAAGGAAAACACGAGGCCCTTGCTTGTTCCTAGTCCACGAAGGAATAAAGGAGAGCACACCAAGCATTAACACAGGATAAGTGGAAGAGAAAACGAAAACCAAACTTTAGTCTTCTGCTTCCCTGTCTCTCATCTTCCACTTAGGGAGCAAGTAGAGCAGTTAGTATACTGGGGGCCTAGCTCTACTAGCTTCTTGTTCAGAAAGAAACCTCTAGGGTTGGGCAGGAACAGGAAGCAGGGGTGGAGCTAGGCCTAACTAAGCCTCAAAGCTTTCCAGTTTAGGCCTTTTCCCCTCAGGTGAGCCACATTTACATCATCCATAAAGTGTGTAAAAGTCAAGAGTGAACTCCGAAGAAGGTAGGGGAATTATGAGATCTGTAGTTCAAGATACAGTACTGTATCTGAAAATCCCATCCGTACTGACCTCTGAGCTTTACATTTTGAAAACTAAACTTACTTAAAGAAGAATTACTGGAAGGAGCAATCGGAGTGAGATTTACCTGAGCATTAAGAAGATTTTTCGTCATGGATGGGTTAGCTGATAAATTAACAAGCACTTTTAAAACATGGACCTGTAACATAGAAAATAAGTTTGTTTTAAGAATTTGTGACATTGAACCATACATGAGATAAAACATCTCCATCCTCACTTTGAAGACCGATACACGTGCACACACACGTGCACACGTGCACACACACACACGTGCACACACACACACAGTGCATACTACAATTTCTATTAACAAGCACAAGCTTTCACTAGATAAGTTTCTTTCTACAAAAAAGAAGCAGCCCTCATGGAAGAGAAAGCAAAGGCAAAACGTAATAGAATTACAAGATAGAAGCCAAGATGATGAAACTTGTAGAACGCCATTCTAGTATTAGGTCCTCTCCCCTATTCCAACTCATGAAAGACTGAAGTTCTAACTCATTAGGACTTATTTCTGGGTAAACATGCATGGAATGGCCTGGAAGGGCATTATATTCAGCAGGAACACGAATTAATCTTGACTGAGCTGCAATGCAGCAATATATGTTGCAGCTCTCTATACATTTGCATCCCTTGTCAACAAAATTCGTAGTCAGTTTCCCAAAGCGGATCAACCCAGACTTTTTTGTGAAATTATATTTTCATCTGGAATGACTCCATAATCGGAATAGTAGACACATTCTATTCACTGTTCTATACTGATTGAAACAAATTCTCATCTATTTTAAAAACAGTGACATGGCTTTCTGAACACTGTTATGAAGTGCCACCTTGTGGTACTGGCTCATTACTATTCTGAACTAGAAAAGGACTTCTGAATGAAATACATTGGATCTGAGGTCTTCAGTAACTGAATGACAAGCAATTACTTCAATATTCTGATTAAACAATTCCTTTAAGGTAAGATCTTCTCCGGCTGATGGCCCTAGCCATACTTTTTCTCTTTAAAAGTTATTCAGTAGTGCATCAAGAACACCAGGAAAAAGCATTTCCATGTTCTAGATCAGAAACAGATATTTGAGATGGACATACTTTATTGCTACAGGGAAAACCGAAGTAGTATTTCTACGTGTGTGAACACAGACTTTCAAGACATTCTGAAGACCAGTTACCAAATAAAGCAGGCATATCCAAACTTCGGCCCTCCAGATGTTTTGGTCCACAACTCCCACAGTCCTTTGCCATTGGAAATACAGGCTTGGAATTCTGGGAGGTGTGGTCCAAAACATCAGGAGGGCCGAAGTTTGGACATGCCTGAAATAAAGCAACCTAATCTCCACAATCACTGAGTTAAAAAAGCTTGTACTGTGACACTCGAATGCTCACATTATTTAAACATTTTCCTCTTCTCATCACAGACTCTCCTAATACAGTGGTACCCTGAATCATGAGGTGCCCGAGATATGAAAATCCTGACTTACAAGCGCTCTTCAGCGCTCCCCCCGACCACCACCGGCTGCTTACAAAGCAAGATCGGGGACTCCCCATCTTGCAAGCTGTGGGTGAGGGGTGTGTTGAGATTTGAATTGCACTGCACTTTTTCAATCCCTTCCAGTCATGGAGGCAGTCTTGCCTCAGTGACTGGAAGGGATTTCAAAAGTGGGGCGCTGCTTCTCTGGAGCCGCACCCCCGAGGGGGAGTGGCGTGTCTCTTTTAAAATGCCTTCCAGTCACAGAGGCAAGTTCTTAGCCGTGACTGGATGGCATTTCAAATCGTGCGCGCAGCTTCTCCCCCCGGGGGTCGGGTTGGGAGAAGCTGTGTGTACAATTCCTTCCCCAACCAGCGGCAAGCAGCTGATTTGCACCGGCTGGCAGAGGAATCATGTGCAAAGCTTCTCCTGACCCCCCCGGGGGGGGGGGAGAGAAGCTGCACACTTGAATTTTAAAGGAGTTTCCCATAGGAATGCATTTAAATCCGTTTCCTTCAGAACGGATTAATTGAATTTTAATGCATTCCTATGGGAAACCGCTCCCCGACTTTCGAGCATTGACCTGGAACGGATTAATCTCGTAAGTCGGGGTACCACTGTACTTGCTTTTGGGCTTAGTGTCATGTTATTGAGCTTTACCTTACCTCTACATATACTATTTATTTTCACTGTAATTTAGACAGATACAGAGGATACTGTCAGATATGAAAAGTAGAATACACTGGGTACCATCCTGAAGATTTTTCTGATTTATAATAAATCAATGTAATATAGTACCTGTGTTCTTTCCTTTCCTTTCCACAGCAAATGAAGAAAGCATGGAATGGAGCTAGTCATCATGCAGTGGTAATTATTGGTAACAGACATATTGGTTAAGAATCGAAGCCCAGCTATCTGTAGTTCAGAGTTCAAAGGAGATGAGTGAACTTCTTCACAGACTTGGGTAATATATACCTTGCAGAGACAAAACAAAAGCAAACAAAAAGCTTCAAAAAATGGACAGATTTTACTGTGAAGATGAATACATCTGCCTATCAATAACTGCTGCTAGGTAACATGCCTTTTTCATCACACATTTTCATTTAGCTTAAACTAGAATCAACTGTACAGACTATATGATAAAATAGAAGATAACTGGGAATGGGGTCTAGGGTTGGAAAGAGTATACTCTCAAGGTGTTTTAAAGCCCTGCAAGACTCCTTGCCTCAAGTCAAAAGCAATAAAAAAGTTCCTCTCCCTGTGAAACCTGTATAATTCACATTAAACTTCTCAATGTCTATGTTGTCTATGAAGATTCACAGTCATCCAGGTGAGTTTATCTGGAAGTTAAGTCATGGCAACGGGGCTTCTTTTCTTAAGAGGCTGAAACATTTTGGCTGCTCATCCAAACAGCTTTGTCAGTCTAGTTGCGAGTCCTTTATTTTATAGTTCACTTTGACTGCATGTCATCCTGGTCTGAAATAGGCTCATAAGATGAACAATGGCCTGAATACGCTTGTTAGGTAGACAATAGTCTCAATAGGCCTTTAGGTGAACAATGGCCTAAGGTGCTGAAACCCATAAAGTATGGGTCCTTGGTTATGGCCTTGGTGATGGAGGCGTGAAGTATTTTTGGTTTGTCTGGGTACTGCTGAAATCACTGCCTGATAAGTGGCAGATAGACTGCCCGAGCCCTCCACTTCTGTTGAGAGAGGGGTTTTCAATGCTCACAGAATGGCTTCCCTGACCCCTCTCTCATACCACCAACCATCTTCTCTAATATGTGGACATCCTCATCTTTGCATAAATGCCCTTTGTCCTTTAAGTGGAGCTGTACAGCTGATTCTAGTCCTCTGTTTAATGGCTGTTTAGTTTCTCCAACGAAGGGCAGTGCAACTGGCACCGGCTCCTGCCAGCACTGGCATATCTTTATTCTCATTCTGAACTAGAAAAGGACTAGACCAAAAAGATGGTTTGTCGTTTTAAACTTACCTTTAGCAGTTCCTGATTTTTAATATTCATGCTCAGGTTATTAAGGGCATTCAGTGTTTTCTCTTTAACATTTGTGTCAGGAAGAGACAGCATTTTTCCAATAACAGAGAGGCCCCCTAAGTTTCGAATTATATCCTACAAGTTAAATAAAACAAAGGGATGTCAATTAATACCTAAGGACTAAAACAATTCCTCTAAATTAAAAAAACACATAAATAAGCAACTGAAGACTACTGTTTTCCTCTAATACGTAGACATAACATTCAAACTATTTACACATTAAGGTGGACCAGACTGTAAAAGTTAAACTACTAAAACTGACACGAAGAAGAATAGCCAAAGAACAGTCAAGATCACTTCCAAAAGGATGTGCACAGGAGTTCTAGATGTACATCTCCCCAACCCTTGACCAACAACATTGCTGTGGGCCACATTGTCCAGTGACACTGTGCCAAGGAGCATACCTGAGAAGAAAGGAAGCTAAAAATAACCCATATGTACATATGGAAATACTTTCTGCTCTAAGCACACAATATTTTCTCAGGATCTTATCACTTGTGTCGCTGATGCTGCCTAAGTCGTGAGCATATGATTTCTGTCACAGAACAATACTTGATTAAAAGATACAGGTATATAACAGAAGCCAAAGTAATTCTTTTCTAACATTGATTGTATAAGATTCAGACAGATTTTTGCAGTTACCCGTCAATTTTTTGAACAGCAGTTCTCTGTCTTCAAAAATAAACTACATTACTACACTTTCTGTAAGGTTTGCAGTGTTGTTTTTAAATCTTTCCCTCCATGGCCCGCTGATCAATACTAAAAATGAATACAACCTACTTGATTTACAGAGAATGCAGCACTGTTGCTCAATGTGATCAAGATTTGTTCCTGAACTGAGGGGTCTTCTGTAGATTCCAGTAAATGAATAAGATTCTGTATGTGGCATGCCTTCAGATCATCGGATGACTTGTTTAGAAGATCCATGTGTCCTATAACACACACACACACATCAAGTAGTTTTTTAAAATAATAACTGTGCTATTTTGCTACAGCACTAATTAAACTGGAAGGTGATGGGAGAGGGGGCCATAGCAGGGTTTTAATGGATATACAGTAGTTCCACATGTGTAGAAATATAAGATCTGTGCTGTGACTTTATCCGGCATGGTCTGAAGCATACTCAAAGATATTGATATTCAACTGAACACCACCAGTTGAATTTAAAAAAAGTAGGAAAGGGGGTTAGGAATGGAAAGCATGGATGGTAGGTAGGCTGCAATCTTTATTGTGAACAGAACAGAACTCCTGCAAGGCAGTTTTATGCTGGAGCACTCAGTTGACACTAAGGTGTTTTTAAGCTGATCAGTATAAAAGCATAACCCTATTATGTTATGTTCTTATGAGCTGTATTTGTATGAATATCGGTATAAGGGAGGGACAGATTTGGAGTTGCCAAATAGGAGTGGCAATAACTGGCCAGCTGAAGCTTGTGTAGGTTGTACAAGGGGATGGAGAGCAGCTAGGCACCCAGATGCTGCTGGATTGTCTAAACCAGTGGTTCTCAACCTGTGGGTCCCCAGATGTTCCTGGACTGCAACCAACTAAAGGCTTAGCCAACGGTGGGTGGTGGATAATGAGAAGTGGGAGCCCACCACCTCCCAGAAGGCCAAAGATATGCCCCGTTCTTCGGTTATAGTGTCCTGGGGAAGATACAATGGGCTGAAGTAGAAACACCCTTGCAAGCCGCTGGAAACACGGGACAACACTGAAATAAAAGGGGAGCTGAGCGATCAAAGCACAATAAAATGCAAAATGCAGGCGATCCCTTTATAGACCACTTAAAAATCATCTTTAAGTGGCCGATTGCATTTGCATTATACTGGACAACATGTTGCTTCCAAGCTTTTGATGCAGCCTTCTCGCTGGGGCAAACCGAAACCGTTTACAATGAATAACAACGCTTCTGATCCTCCTCCTGCTCCTCTTCCGGCGGGCCGAACCTTTTACCTTGACCGGCTGAGTCTCGCCGAGGCGTGTTGGGAGACACGGCAATGTTGGATATTACTTGGTGCTGCAACACACCGCTCCGTGCGGCGGCCTCGTCGTTCCCATCGCCGGAGGAGTCGGACGCCCCTGGAGCTTTTCCCCCGGCGTCGGAGGCCGATCCTCCTTCGTTCCCCCTCCTCCTCCTCCTCTTGGCGACCACCTGGTAAATACAGTAACAGACGCCGGCGCCCACCACGAAGCTCGCCAGCCCGGCTCTCACCGCGGACCCGCCGGCCTCCCCCATGGCGACTGGCAACACAGCCTCCGCCCGCCCCGAGAGGACTGAACGCGGGGAAACAAGGCAGCAGCCACCCTTGGGCAACTCCACGTGACATTTGCCTGCGACCGGAAGTGAGGCTTCAGCCACCCTCGGGAAGGGAGGGTGTTCATTTCTTCTCACTCCATGGTACGACTCACTGCTTATAAAATCGGTTTTTCTATTTTTGGACTACACAGTACAGCCCCCCACAATTCCTAGCGGGCATCGCGGTGGCCACGCAGGCTAGCAAGTTTTTTGGGAATTGTAGTTCGCAAAAGGAAGCCTCCCTAGACCTGTTACTGAAGGGCTGATGGACTGATTTTAGGGTGCTTTATTGTTTTGCTTTATGCTGCGATCAAGCTTCCGTTTTACTTTTTATGGGTCTTTTGTGAAGATTGTAAGCCGCCTTGCGGGGATGCTGGCGGAGTATGAAAGGAACGAACGAGCGAATAAACGTAAAGGCTTTAAAACAGCTTTTTAAACTTAAGGTGCTGCAAGGACCGTGTTAACATAAGATAAGCAACTCAGGCTGCGCTGCCTTTTTCATGTTCGCTATCTAAAAGACTAACCACCACCACAAAATAGATTCGAGGGGCAGTTCTTATAGAACAAAAATATATACAAAAAACAATCAAATAAAATTTAAAAAGTATGCACCTGTATGTTGCCATTTCCAAACGTTTTGGGTTGTCCTCCTTGTTTGTTGTTTGTGTGCACTGAACAGCTGTTCAGGCAAAGTCTGCCCACCCACAAATTCTGTGTTGTGCATAAACCTCCACCCAAGGGACTGCCCACACAACTGCAATGGATTGTAGAGGATAAACCAAAAGAGGATTCTGTTTTATTGTATTTCCTTGTGGTAAAGCAGGGATAATATTTATAGAGAAAGCCATTACTTTTTAATTATTATTTTAGTTTTCTTTCTGGCATATCCAGGGCTGCATTTATGTATAGGCTAATTAGGCTGAAGCCTAGGGTCTCTAAACCTGGGGGGGGGGGCTCTCCAGACCTGCCTCCCCAGCAGGCAGTGTCTCCTCTCCCAAAATTGCAAACCCAGGACTTCATGTGAGGGCAAGGCAACTCAGATTCAGCAAGTATGAGACTCAGAGCAGTTGGGGTTTTTTTTTTTTTTTTTTTTTTTTGGTAGTTGACTGTTTTAAATGGCTAGTATGGATTGTTGGATGGGAGCCTGATGTTTGCTGCTGTTATAGATAAGGAGCTAGTTAAAATTTATAAGTTGTGTTGGGGTTGTGTAATAACCAGAAAATGGAAGCTGATGTCTAGTTTTGGGATAGTTTAATTCAAAATGGATAGACCAGTAATCAATAAGGGCATAACCCATGTTAAAGAATGCTCCAGCAGAAGATATCAATGCTCCAGCTGGTGAAGTCATCCTGCAACCCTCAGAGAGGCCAGGAGGCTCTTGCTGCAGATTGCCCACAAGCAGAGAGAAGCCTTGGGGATCAGGGAAGGCAGCAGTGGGAAGAGATCCTTGGAGGGATCCAGAACTACTTGTAGAAGGCAGGAGGCAGGCTGAAGATTGGTAACTGGACCTAACCCTGAAAAAGTCCCCAAATGTGCAAGTGCCAACCCTTCAGGAGAAATCCAAAAGTCAGGGTGTTTCATCTCCAAATCCCAGAATCAGCTACAGGGGTCTCGCTGGCCATCTCAAGAGAAGCATAGGGAAGTCAGTGAGTGGTGACAGCTAGTGAATGCTGCTATGATTGAACAGCAAGAATTATCTGATACATGTACAGTACTTGATGTCAAGAGTCAAGTCATTTGTTCAGTCGTTCAGTCGTGTCTGACTCTTTGTGACCCCATGGACCAGAGCTCGCCAGGCCTTCCTATCTTCCACTGCCTCCCGGAGTTTTGTAAAATCCATATTGGTTGCATCGATTACACCGTCCAACCATCTCATTCTCTGCCGTCCTCTTTTCCTTTTGCCTTCAATCTTTCCCAACATCAGGGACTTTTCCAAGGACTCCTCTCTCCTCACGAGGTGGCCAAAGTACTGGAGTCTCAGCCTAAAAATCTGTCCTTTCAGTGAATATTCGGGGTTGATTTCTTTCAGGATAGATAGGTTTGATCTCCTTGCAGTCCAGGGGATTCTCAAGACTCTCCTCCAGCACCACAGCTCAAAAGCATCAATTCTGCAGCGATCAGCCTTCTTTATAGTCCAGCTTTCACTTCCATACATCACTACTGGAAAAACCATAGCTTTGACTATCCTGACCTTAGTTGGCAAAGTGATGTCTCTGCTCTTTAGGATGCTATCTAGGTTTGCCATTGCTTTCCTCCCAAGAAGCAGGCGTCTTTCGTTGCTGCAGTCGCCATCAGCAGTGATCAAGGAGACCAAGAAAATAAACTCTGTCATTGCCTCCATTTCTTCCCCTTTTATTTGCCAGGAGGTGATGGGACCGGTGGCCATTATCTTAGTTTTTTTTTGATGTTGAGCTTCAGCCCATTTTTTCCACTCTCCTCTTTCACCCTTATTTAGAGGCTCTATAATTCCTCCTCACTTTCTGCTATCAGAGTAGTATCATCTGCGTATCTGAGGTTGTTGATATTTCTTCCGGTTTGTGATTCATCCAGACCTGCCTTTCGCATGATGTACTCTGCATATAAGTTAAATAGGCAAGGTGACAGTATACAGCCTTGTCGTACTCCTTTCCCAATTTTAAACTAGTCAGTTGTTCCATATTCAGTTCTGACGGTTGCTGCTTGTCCCACATATAGATTTCTTAGGAGACAGATAAGGTGGTCAGGCACTCCCATTCCTTTAAGAACTTGCCATAGTTTGTTGTGGTCTACACAGTCAAAGGCTTTGGCATAGTCGATGAAGCAGAAGTAGATGTTTTTCTGGAACTCTCTGGCTTTCTCCATAATCCAGCGCATGTTGGTGATTTGAGTCATAGTATGGCTAACAAAAATGTCATTGCTCCTGGATTCTATGCTGTATTTTGCAACAGTATTCAAGGTAAAAGAAGATTATCACTTTGATACTTAAGTAAATATTTTCAGTCAGATTTACAGGAAGAGAATAATTCTGTGAGAAAGAGTAGTTCTCAGAAGAGGGGACTGGAGGTGCCCTGTCTCTCAGCCATTCTCTACTGAGAGCTTTGAAACTACTTACACTCTATTGCTTACAATGGCCCACCTGGGAATGGAGAAGAAAAGAACCTGAAAGAATGTGAAGGGAAGGAACAGTCAATAGCAGAAGGGTATTTTGGTAGCTGAGGTGGTGGATGGGATATAAAAGAGGAGTGGGAGTGTGAGGTAAAAAAGGAGGAGGAGGGGATTCCAGTGGGATGGGGTTGGATGAATATGACTGATCTTTGGACTGGAGAGAGTGCTAGAATGAAACAACCTGTAGAGGAGAGACATAAGGCAACAATATAGCACAGATAAGTGGTCGAGAAGTGGAAAGAAAGGAGAAAGGATAGAACCAAAGAGACTGGAGAGGAGTGGATTGTGTATGCCGCTGACAGAGGATGAATGGGTGGAGTCGACTGTTTTTGTCTATCCCAAGAGGGGAGAAGGGGAAAGGAGGTAGAAACCAGCATGGGCCCATGGACAACGGGAGACGACAGCCCAAGCAGAATGGGCACTCCACCCCTGCTGGGGTACAATATGCCCCAAGATGGAAACGCTGAGACGGAAGCTGAGCAATTGTGAACGCTTTGGAAGAAGTCCTCACTAGAAAATTCTAGTCCTTCATTAAATTCAAGAGAAAGTTGGACTTTTAATGCTGTGTTAAGCAATCCCATTGGACTGAAATTGTGACTCATAATCCTCAGTTACCTGTTAATAAATTTGTTTTGCAAAGCTATCTGGGTAAGACTTTATTGAAGATGACATGAAACAATGTATAAGAAGTGGAAATAGGGGCCAGAGATATATAGTGTGGATTCAGAGTAGGATCTGGAATCAGGATAATATTGTAGTGTTTACATTTAATTACTGGAAAATGGCATGGCATGAACATGGGTATGTATATTTTTGCTTTATTTTTACTGTGAGAAAGCTTTCAGTAATGTCCAACATTGCAATCTGAAGGAGCTGTTGGCAAAGAAAGAAATAGTCATTTTGATAGTACATGCTGGCCACAAAAACAACAAAGAACAGACTACAAGAACGTACACAAGATATGAACAGGAGTATGATGAGTATGTAACTCTATTGCTTTTTGTTTGCTTTTTTGTTTGTATTCTGGAGGATTACTTGCTGATTTAAATGATGGTACCACTGTCAGTGTGCAGATGATGCAGTACTTCTGACAATTTAAATAGCTTGAAAAATAGCTAAAACAATTATGAAGTAGTGAACATGGGTTGAACAACGCTTACCAGGAACCAGCAGTACATTCAGTAAAAGATCCAAAATGAAACTGTGGGATGTGTTGGCAAAAATAAATACAGTAACTTGAATTTGGTTGAGTTAACAATGGCATTGTCAGAGTGGAAACAGTTCTGAGCATGAACAACATGCAACAAAAATGTAAAATCAGCTTCAGTAGTGTGCAATGTATCATGCTTTGTATTCTCAGTTCTGGTGCACAACATGAAGTCACTGGCTTTTAAAACTGGCTCTTGTTCAAAAAGTGGAAGCATTAGAAAGTTGGTTTTTTTGGAGGATGGTAAGAATGTATTGGCTTGACAGAGTGACCAACAAAGCGCATAGTACTATAGCAAATGAATAAAAGCCATGAAGTCATGAAAACACAGAAAATTGAGAAGACATGGATTGTTGGAAAGGCAGGATAAAAATATATTAAATAAATAAATAAGAGCTGATAATAAGAAATGAAAAGTGCAGGTTTTTACACTTGATCACTCTAGGTAACATGGGAAAGGAGAAGGTGGCTTCTTCAGCTGCCAGGAGTCTCTTCTCCATTTTAAGGACAAGGAGGCAGCTTTAAAACTCTTCAGCGCAGCCTGGAAGGGAGTAGGCTGCTGTGAGGTAAAGCATCAGGAATCGGTATATTTTAACAAACAGGCCCTTCGTTCACATCCAAGCCTTCCAGAGGAATGAAGGATGGCTGGCGGGCTGGCAAGCTGGCTGACCACAGAAAAGGCCTGGCCTGAAGGCCGTCGTAGCCCCGTCGCTAAGCGACCACGAAGCGGTCACTGCAGCAGCAGCAGCAGCAACAGCGGCGGCAGTTGTTGGGGAGCCTCGGAGTCCCCTCAGGGCGGCCTCCCCATCTGTTGCCAGCCGTTTCCATCCCCCTCCCTCCCACCCCTACGGGGCGGCCATGGCTACTTTCCAAACGGCCGACCCCGCGCTAAGGGCCTACTTCAAGAAACACTCCATCCCTGACATCTATGAGGTAAAAGAGCCTGTCACCAGATGGGGCTTAGCCTGAAAGAATGGGTTGTTGTTGTGTGATTATTTTTATTTTGGCGTGGGTGGGGACTAGAGGCATTTATGTCTGCCTGCTCCGTTATGGGAATCAATCCTTCACTCTCCTCCCCGCTAGACGTGTGGGGTAGGTTTGAGGGCCCGCGCTTGTAACGGTGCCAGTTTCCCTGTTTGCTCCTGAAAGGGTTTTAAAAAAGGCATTCCGAGAGCGGGAGACGATGAACTAATCCGTTCCATCAAACATACTTTTGTCTCCTGCTTTTACCAGCTGAAAAAGTCTGGTGGAGTTGCAGGTGTTTAAATAAAAAGGACCAAACCAACCAACCCCTCGGTTCTTGTAGGCAAGTCCAAAGACAGAGGCAGGTGGTAATTTTTTTAGACCACCGAAATACTACAAGCAAAAGTTTGCTTTGGACTCCACAGTTAGGCTTCATCAGGCTTGGACATTATAGAGCCAGGGGTGTTGCAGAAGGAACAGGAGAGTTTCAACATCAGTGGACAGATGTGTTGGCCAGTTTCCTTCTTCAAAGAGAGTTCCAAAATGCAGAAATTGTTCAGAGGGTGATAGGTTTCAGATTTCATCTCATACTCAGTGAATTAGGATGTCACCCCCAGTCTTGTTAGAGAAGGCGCTAGGAGCCACTCTGTGCCCCACTGCCATCACATCACAAAGCCCTATATTAAAATATATGGTTCCTTTTTGGCTTGGAACTAGAGGCACAAGGAAATGTGGCAAGCCCAATACCAGAAAAGTTGCAATAAAATTCAGTCGACGCCTTAGATAAGCCAGTTGCAGTCAAATTATAAGTATTAACATTTGGTTGGAGGCGGCACTGAGTTTGCAGTTCTGCTTGAGTGAAGTGAAATGTTCTGACTTGGTTTTAGATACAGAGTATCTTCCATAGTCCAAACAAGAAAAGTGGGGGGAGATAGAAAGAAATCTATTTTAGACTACTAAAAGAATAAAAAACATACATTTGCTGCTGCTGCTTTTTTTACTCTTGGTGGACTATGTAATATACTTGAACAACTCATCTACTCCAATATGTACATGATCCCTAAACTCCGCTGCAAATGGCTCCCAGCTCCGGAGCTTAAAATTGTTTCCCCACCAGCTCTGGAGAAAATTAAGTGCGGCCACGTCCGCCTTAGCGCGTCCCAGCGCACTTTTCAGGTATCTTCTCTTGGAGGGTGAAAAATCCCAGATCCGGATGTAAAGGAGTGAGTGCCCGGCTCTCCTCGCTTCTGTTTGTTGTTGTTTTTTGCCTCCCGCCCCTTTAAGAGAAGGAATCAGGATGACGGGAGGCTTGGACTGGCAAACGGAGGTGAGCCTGCATTCTTTTGTTCCCTTTTTTCTCCCTCCCCTCACGCAGTCAGGATCAAGGAAGTGCGGAGGGGTGGGGACGCAGGAAGAGCAACGAACCCCCAAGATCTCTGGTCCGAATTTAAGTGGCCAGCGGATCTTAGGGGTCGTGTGAAAAGGTGTAAAAATGCAAGATTTCTAATCCCTTACTGGTTGAATTGTTAAGATCATTTTTGTGTGACCTTGATCCATAGAAGGAGAGATTGTGCTACCTTTCAGATCTTTATGCTTAAATGAAGTGGTCTAAATTGATTTTCCGTTGGTTTATCTGTTACTAAGCCTTTTATAACCTGATACTGTATGAACGTTCTCAGAGCACATTGCCCTATTTAAGTCTGAACTGATTCCCCACCCCCACCCCCATTGTACTGAAAAATGTTCTCCTGAGCAGGAAGATTATTTACTTGTGTATTGAAATTCTGTTGCTTAGCATAAGTCACAACAAGAATAATGCCACTGGATAAGAAAAACATAAAGAGTTGACTCACTGATTCCCCTGCAATTCAATGGGCCTTCCACTTACTACATTAAGCAACACAATTTCAGCTCTTGACTTTGTCAATGCCTCTGTAAGGTTAAAAAATAGCTCTGTTAGGTACATGAGTGGCCATTTGAAGAATAGCCATCATTTCTCTCAATGTTTGAGGAAGAAAATATAACACAAGAAGCAAATGTGTGATACAGAGTTGTGAGTATTATAACTAGACTCAAGAGGCTAGCTTGGAATAGTCTTTTGAGTGCAGTAAGCTATATAGACAGGAGGTGGCAGTTACACACTAATAATATCCCTTCTTTGCCAAAATAGCACTTAAACATAATGGAGGTAGGTAGGTAGGTAGGTAGGTAGGTAATAGTTTATTGCTAAAAACCATTGGTCATCGCAATCTTGATTAACAGAAAGAAAAAAAAACTTATAAAGTTACATCTGCGACAAATATAATTAAAACTTTAAAAAACCGTGTGACACTTGCAGAGCAGTATAGTCCTCCCAAAGTTAGAGGTTGACCCAGATTTTCATAGCTGCCAGCGCAAATTTTGCAACTTGCTGTGTGACAAACCTGTCTGTGCCGACAAGTAGCATACTAAGTTGGGCTCCAGGGGACCTGTCGGCCAGTGAACTAATAATCCCACCAAGGAATTTACCTCTGGGTTGGTCGTGAAGGGGGCACCTGAGCAAGTAATGGGGCACGTCATCGACTTCACCTGAGCCACAAGGGCAAAGTCTGTCCGAAACAGGGATATTATCACGTCTCCCCTCTAAAAAAGCAGAAGGCATGGTCTGAAAGCGCAGGGCTGTGAAAGCTGTCCTCAAGGGAGCTGAGGTTAAATTGTGAAAATAGCTTTCCAGCCCGAAACATGTTTTAAACAAATGATAATAAAGGGAGAATGGCGATAGTGAGACCACAGCCAATTCCTTCCATTTGGAACATAAATAAATCTTGTCTTTGACCAATTTTTTGATACTGGGAGAGACAAAAGAGGGCATAGATTCAGTATTGATCCCATAGAGGTGTAATATGGGTCTGACAAGCTTTACCCAGGACTCCCGCAAGGGGTGCTGGAGTTGTTCTATATAGCATTTCTTTGGCAAGCGGGAGTTGCTCATGGCAGCCAGCTTCAACCAGTACATTGCCAAGGCAATGTGTATGTATGTTTCAATAGGAGTTAGCCCTACTTCAGCTCTTACATATGCAGAGGAGAGATCAGATAAAAGAATTTTGAACCACATCGAGGTGTGGTGTTTTAGTATACCCCCAGATTTTGGCCCCATATGTTAATTGGGGGACTATCTTTCTTGAAAACACTTCAACTGCAGGGGCAACCAGTTTACCATCTTGGGTTGAAAAGAATCTCAAAAGGGATTGAGTGGAGTGGGAGGCTTTCAAAACTGTTGCTTTCAGATGATGTTTCCAAGAGAGCAGGGCATTAAAATGAAGACCAAGGTATCTAAAGTTTCTTAGCTGCTCAATAGGTTTGTTGTCAAGAGTCCATCTATGTCTAGTTCTTTTCCTCCCAAAGACGACTACTTTGGTTTTAGAGTAGTTAATAGACAAATGTTCTCTGGTACAAAAGTTACTCAACTTAACCAAAAGTCTTCGCATGCCGACTTGTGCTGTAGAAATAATTGCAATGTTATCTGCATAAAGAAGGGCAGAGATCTTAGTATCTGCTATAGAAGGGGGGGGGAATACTGGACCACTCAGTTCTTGAACAATGTCATTAATATAGAAATTAAACAGAAAAGGGGCCAGAAGACAACCTTGCCTGACCCCTCTGTCTGTGGGTATAGATTCTGACAAGAGCCCGTTTACCCCCAGTCTTACCCTGAGATGAGTATTGGAGTGTAGCTGCTGGATTAAAACTAGAAGTCTTCTATCTATGTTTGTTAGAGAGAGTTTTTGCCACAAACGGCCCCTATCTATAAGATCAAAGGCAGAACTAAAATCTACAAATGTCACATAAAGTTCCTTCCTACCATGACAAACATACTTCTGAATCAGGTGGGAAAGTACAAAGCATTGGTCCACTGTAGATTTTCCTTTTTGAAAACCAGCCTGTTCTTCAGCTATGACCGAATTCGTGACTGCCCAACGTACTAGTTTGTCCAAGAGATACTTAGAATAAAGTTTGGAAACTATATTGAGAAGTCTTACAGGCCTAAAATTTTTAGGGTCAGTCTTAGAGCCTTTTTTGTGAATGGGGACAATTATACTAGAGCCTCAGCTCGGTGGGGATTTTCCCATGTTGATTTTTGTAAGTAAACATTTTAGCAAACACTCTGCACCACCAAGGGGGGTTAGACTTAAACAATTCTCCTGGGAGCATATCTTCACCGGGCGCTTTATTACAAGGCAAAGAGCCGATCAGAATTTTAACTTCCTCAGGGGAAACTGGTTCCCAAGAAGGGTACTGGGAAAAGCGGAGCAAGTTTGAATGTAAGGGTGACATGGTGTTGATTCTGTCACTAGTGAGGCTAAAGAGAGCAGAAAAGTGGGTTTGCCATTGAGAGGAGGTAATTTGATTTTCTAAGGGATCTGCGTAGGGTCTGAGTCCCCTCGACACCAGGGACCAGAACTTAGCCATATTTTTTAATGGAGTCTATAGTACTACTGAGAGAGATAGTGTGACTAAATAAATCAAAACATTAGGAATGTGCCCCAATAGTGAAGAAAAGCTACTACAGTTAATTTGAAGAGTTTGCAATTGCAAACAAAGCATACAATTCTCTTCTGGTCAAACCAGGATTGAAATTTAAACGAGTGGGAGCATGCTCTGTCACTGGGAGGCACATGGCTTAGCTGTAGGTTGTACAGCTACAGGACAATCAAAATGCCTTTCAATTTAACAGCTTCCTACAATTTTGGACATTAGCTGCCCAATGAAGGGGAAGCAGCATGCAGCCGGTGCACTGCGCACTCGCTTGCTCTCAGAGCAGAGGGGTGGTTGGGTATATGGGACATTTCTGGGAAAATAAATGATCCTGGAAGACAGCGGGGAAAATGGTGAAAAGCAAGAGTTTCCCGGCCAATACGGGAAACCTGACATGTATGGTGGAACTTCCTTTATCTCTCGGCCCACAGCAAGAACATCATGAACTTACACAATGAAATTGCAAATCTTTCCAGCATCACACTCAGCCAGTTAGGAACACCTGTCTTTTCACAATTCATATAAATTCATATAAATTATAAGGCCCTGTGTTTATCTGAAATACCATTTTTTCGCTCTATAAGATGCACTTTCACCCCCTCAAAAGTACGGGGAAATGTCTGTGCGTCTTATAGAATTAATACAGCCCTCTGCAACCATCAGTAGGCGCTATGCAAGTGCCAAGCGGCAGCCGCCACAGAAACATCCAAACCCGGCAGCAGCCATTGGGTCTGGAGTAGAGATGGGCACGACCAGGAAAAATGACGTTTTGAGTTGTCGTGTGTCGGAGTTCATGCGATGGCATGAACAAGAACGACAAATCAGACCCAATTTTTCTTTTATCGGTTCGAGTTCGAGTTCTGCCGGAGCAATTGTTGTTACCGTTTCTGTTACGTAACGGAAACGAGGAACGGAAACGGAAACGAGAATTTCGCCAAGTCGTGCCCATGTCTAGTCTGGAGCTCTCCGCAGCAGAGGCTGGGTCGACACATGCACGGCCCAGCTGGGTGGCAGCTCAAATGGAGGAGCATGGATGGGGTACAGCCCAGCCAGGGATCATCGGACCAACTGGGAAGCAGGGTGCATTGGCGCACTGCCAGGTCAGAGTGATGGCACCCAGTCACCAATGGCACTGCCACATGGCCTATGCCAGCCACGGCATACAGCCTGCGGATTCAGGGTGGGGGGCACCTAACCTGATGGCAGTCATCTGGGGAGCTGGGTAGATACATCCTGGCAGAACTGGCTGAGAGTGTCAGGTTGCCATTGGGATGGGCTCATGTCCTACAGCCTGACTTCTGTCTGTGGCTGCGAGTTGGATATGAGGTGGGGGGGACTGGCCCCAGTTGATGGAGTGGATAGCCCCTCTTAGTACTGTCCTCCAACCCAGGCCTCTACGCTGCATGCCGCAGCAGCTTGGCTCCAGTGCCACGTTCTTCCCCCCATCAAGTTCTCCTAGCCCTACCCATAATCTAGGCCTCTGTGCCACTGGCTGTGGCTGCTTGGCTGCAGCACTGATTCTCCTTCTCCCCTCAAACTCTCCTGGGCTTTGAGTCTGTGGGGATGTGCAGCGATTGGGGATGAAGGTGGGAGGTCTTCAGAATATTGGGTGGCCAACCCCTCAATGGCGCTTACACATAATGGGACGCAGTACGTATGTGTGAATATTTTTTTAAAACACACGCATACCTCTAAAAATTAGGTGTGTCTTATGGTCCGGTGCATCTTATGGAGTGAAAAATACAGTAGATACACCTTAGGTAGGCACTTTAATTTCAGGTTATAAAATGCTATATATGCTGACAAAAAAGTGAAACTTTAAAAGTAAAATTAGATTACAATACAAGATTAGAGAACTTGTTGCTCTCCAAGTGTTTCTGAAGTACATCTCCTAGTCATCAGGCTTATGAATTCTTTATAATGTCAGTTTTCCATTCCTTCTTGAGTAACTAGGCATAAAATTATAGCGTTTTCTAGTTTTAGACTTTTCTATAAGCATAGTTATTATATCTATCATATTTGTGTAATATTTTTTTCTTTGCAGGCCCTGCTATGTGGTTTGTTAATTATGTGTCCAGATGATCCACTTCTGTTTTTAGAAGAAAAGATCAAAGAGATAATGGAAAAGGGCCTATATAGTATCTTATGGTATGTACAAAATATTTTGCTTTAATTATATTATATTATATATTATTATACAGCAGTGCTGCTTAAGACAAACTTAATTCATTCTTTTTATGAAAAAATTATCTTGCGAAATGTGGTTTCCCATAGGAATGAATGGGAAACCAATTAATCCATTCCGGAAGTCCAAATAAAGGCAAAAAAGCCTTTTTTGTTCAGCAATTTTCTATAAATAATTGATCATATTGTTTTCTATTGCTTTGTGTAATCCCTTTTTTAACCATCTAAACTGATAGCTATCAGCACATTTTGGGGTAGAAAAATCCTTATTGTTAACGGTGTGCATTGCATGAAGTATCTCCTCGTTTTGTCCACCTGGAATCTTCTAACATTGAGTTTCATTGGATAATCACAGATTCTAATACTGTACATTTAGATCCATATGATTAATAATGTACTTTGTCATGCCCTACCTTAGTTCCTTTTAAAACAAACAGCCTAAAAAGCTGTAACATTCTCATGTAGGGTAGTTACGTATGTAGTGGGCAGCCTAACCCATGAATATTTATTGCTTGGAAGAGCTTATGAGTGGAGCCAACATGTATATATACAGTATACCACAGAAGTAAGTACACCCCCTCACATTTCGTAAATATTTTAGCATATCTTTTCATGTGACAACACTGAAGAAATGACACTTGGCGACAATGTAAAGCAGTGAGTACAGTGGTACTCCGACTTACAAAGCGCCCGACATACGGAAATCACGACTTACGAGTGCGATTCCTTTGGTTTTTAAATCCCGCTGCCTTACAAGCAAAAGATAGGGTTTTCCCAACTTACGGTTATTTTTGAAAATTGTTTTTCCCATGGTGCTTTGCGTTTGGGATGTTTTAAAATACCTGTGCCGTTTTCCTGCACTTCTCTACTATGAGAAAGGTAGGTAGATTTTTTTCCTCTGTTATTTTTATATACTGTATAGTACTGTAAATTTTTTTTGCATGTTTGCTGGTAGGGAGTGTCTTTTTTCCCCCTTACAATATTTAAACAACCTGCACTTTCCCCCTCAATCAAGCACATTGCGCGGAAAAGTGCAGCTTGTTTAAAATGTCTTTGAGCCACCGAGCCAAGCTTAAATACAGTGGCTTAAATACATTTCAAATCACCCACTGCTTCCTCCCACCAGGCACATGGGGGGGAGAAGCAGGTGGTTTAAAATGTCTTTAGCCATGGAGACAAGAGGTTGCCTCAGTGGCTAAAGACATTTTAAACCACCCATCATTTCTCCCCCCCCTCAACCCGCCTGGTGTGTGTGGGGGAACTGCGGGTGGTTTAAAGTGGTTTCCCATAGGAATGCATTGAAATCCATTCATCCGGAACAGATTAATTGACTTTCAATGCATTCCTATGGGAAACCGCTCCCTGCCTTATGAGCTAATCGACTTACGAGCGTACGCTTGGAACGGATTAATTTCGTAAGTTGGGGTACCACTGTATGCAGCTTGTATAACAGTGTAAATGTACTGTCCCCTCAAAATAATGCAACACAGAGCCATTGATGTCTAAACCACTGGCAACAAAAGTCAGTACACTCCTAAGTGACAATGTTCACCTGGGGCACAAAGTGTAAATATTTTGTGTGGCTATCATTATTTTCTAGCACTGCCTTAACCCTCTTGGGCACAGAGTTAACCAGAGCTTCACAGGTCCCCACTGGAGTATTCCACTCCTCCATGACATCACAGAGCTGGTGGATGTTAGAGACCTTGCACACCTCTACCTTCAGTTTCAGGTAGGTGGAGGTGCTCAATAGGGTTTAGGTCTGTAGACATGCTTGGCCAGCCCATCACCTTTACCCTCAGCTTCTTTAGCAAGGCAGTGGTTGTTTTGGAGGCGTGTTTGGGGTAGTTATCATGTTGGAATACTGATCTTGCAATCCAGTTTCCAAATGGAGGGGATCATGCTCAGCTTCAGTATGTCACAGTCCATGTTGGCATTCATGATTCCCTCAATGATCTGTAGCTCCCGAGTGCTGGCAACACTCTTGCATCCCCAGACCATGACACTCCCATCACCATACTTGACTACAGGCGCAACACACTTGTTTTTGTACTCTTCAATTGGTTGCCACCACACAAACGTGACACCATCTGAACCAAGTAAGTTTCTCTTGGTCTCATCAGACCACAGGACATGGTTCCAGAAATCCATGTCCTTAATCTGCTTCTCTGCAGCAAACCATATGCAGGCTTTCTTGTGCACCATCTTTCGTAGGGGCTTCCTTCTGGGACAACAGGCCTGCAGACCAATTTGATGCAGTATGCGGCATATGGTCTGAGCACCGACAAGCTGGCCCCCACCCCTTCAACCTCTGCAGCAATGCTGGCAGCACTCATATGTCTATTTCCCAAAGCCAACCTCTGGATATGATGCTGAGCACGGACACTCAATTTCTTTGGTGGATCATAGTGAGGCCTGTTCTGAGTGGAACCTGTCCTGTTATTTATTTATTTATTTATTTATTTATTTATTTATTTATTTATTTATTTATTTATTTATTTATATACCGCTCCATCTAGCTGCATGGCTAAACTGCTGTATAGTGTAGGCCACCATGCTACAGCTCAGTTTCAGGGTCTTGGCAACCTGGTTATAGCCTAGGGCAGTGATGGCGAAACTTTTAGAGACTGAGTGCCCAAACTGCAATTCAAAACCCACTAATTGTTTTTTTTTTTTTGCAAAGTGCCAATACAGTAATTTAACCTGGATACAGGTGGCTATGAAGGGGTGATGTCGGGTGCCCGCAGAAAGGGCTCCGAGTGCTACCTTTGGCACCCGTGCCATAGGTTTGCCATCACTGGCCTAGGGCTAGGCCATCTTTATGTACAGCAACAATTCTTTTTTTCCCCAGGTCCTTAGAAATTTACTATGAGGTGCAATGTGGAACTTCCAGTGACTAGTATGAGAGAGTGAGAGCGATAGCACCAGCTCCCCCTTGCCATTTGAGACTTTGGGACACTAACAGGTCTCATGACACCAGGGAGGGGACATGGCTACTTGGACCCAAGTTGCACATTGTCGTTTAGGGGGATACTCACTTTTGTCACCAGCGGTTTAGACATTAATGGCTGTTTGTTGCATTATTTTGAGGGGACAGCACATTTACACTTCTATACAAGCAGTATACTCACTGCTTTACATGGTAGCCAAGTGTCATTTATTCAGTGTTGTCACATGAAAATATATACTAAAATGTTTATGAAATATGAGGGGGTGTACTCACTTCTGTGATATACTGTACCATTGTACCAGCCTTCATAAGATAGATAGGGCTAGGAAGATGTAGAAGTAATAGGAAACTGATGAATATATAGTGTTATAGATAGATAGATAGATAGATAGATAGATAGATAGATAGATAGATA
>JAHTLZ010003526.1:67207613-67239020 GCA_023846285.1 Phrynocephalus versicolor
ATAGATAGATAGATAGATAGATAGATAGATAGATAGATAGATAGATAGATAGATAGATAGATAGATAGATAGAGTTTTGACTAATGTTTGAATAGACTTATAAATATACAGGTGAAACTCAAAAAATCAGAATATCGTGCAAATATTCATTTATTTCAGTAAGTCAACTCAAAGGGTGAAACTAATATATGAGATAGACTCATTAATGTATATGAAAATTTTAATGTTAACTGATAATGGCTTTTTACAGTTTACCTCTGAAGCAACAGAATTTCAACACTAAGCTATCAATGATGAAGTTGAAGCAACAAGTAACAATTATTTATTCCATAGCTTCATGAATGTTTCATTTTTATAAGCTGAATAATAGCACTATTACTGTTTCAGAGAATGGAAGCTGTAATAATGTAATGACTGTGCATAATAAAAACATGAATATTTCTTTAATATCTCCCCCCAGGAATATGTGTATTGATCCAGAACTAAGTCGAAGGCTAAAAGTGATTTCAGAAACTTATTTACACACACTTTTGGGACTTGATGATGATCAACTGGTAATTATTAATAAATGTATCATGTAAACATCTTAGTACCAAAAATGGTTATTTTGGTCAAATATATTGTACATATACAGTAGTTGTACTTTTTCAGGGATACACAGCCTGTTTTGTGTCAAAGATTTAAAGCAAGACACAATGTCTCATTTTCAAAGAACTCATAATATAAGGCTACTATCCTGAAGATAGTTACTGGCGGATAAATTTTGTTGAACGCAGAGGAACTTTGGAATCAATATATATAGTTATGCTTAACAAAATAATGATGCAAGAAAATATGGTATGAGGAAATAAGTAAGAAATAAATATAAATATTAAACAGAAGAAGAAATAAAAAATAGGCCACTAAGTCCAGTAATTGTTTTTTTCATTTTCTCTCATATTCTGCTCATAACATCTCATTATTGCACAGTGTTGATACTCTCTTTGCCCGTGGGTAACATCAAAATTATATCTTACCCTGAATATTCCTCAGCATGGGTAGAAAAGCATTAACATATTGACTGAAATTTTAGATTCTAGAATTTAGGAAAAAATACTACTGGTAGTCCTTGACAGAGACCACAAAGGTGTTGGTATGCATTGATCCATGGTTGTCTGATGATGGCATGTATATTATGTGGCCACTGAAAAAAAGATGGACTGGACAAAATTTCATGACAAATACCTGTCTCGGTCTTTCTTTCAATGCTTGATAAGAGTCTTTCAGATCTCTCAGGATTTCATAAACTTATCTGGAAGCAAGAAATTAGAGAATAAAGTATGACTGGTAAGAGAACAGAAGCACTGTAGCTGCAAACCAAGACGATCAGAATATAAGTCTCAGCTGTGCTAATACATATGCACAAGCACATCACTGTCCAAAGCATGTTTATATAGCTTCTAGTTAAGAAGTCTATGCTTTCCTTTCATACTACAAGCTGTTGTTAGTATTGTCTTGCACAGTACAAGTTAGTTTTCATTATTTGAAATGAATCAAATTACTTTCTGTATTTATTGGTCCCATGTGATCATCACTTGCAATGGACATGAATGTATAATTATCAGGAAGATAATTATAAACATAATTGCATTTTACAACAGTTTATCTGGAAGCTACCGTAATACTGCATAGAACTATTTCTTTGTAGAACCTTATATCTTTCCCATTTTCACGCAAGTTTTCTGTGCAATTATATTTTAGATGACTACAGAGTTGTGTGATAAAGCATGGGACTTCTATAGCACTAATTTAAAGACCAAGTGTTTTGAGTAAGTATATGTTTACTCTTAATATATAAGCAAATTTATCTAGTATGGGACAAATGTACTATGACTTATGCCAGACTGTACTTGTTATACAGGGGAGATTCAGTCCTGTGCTTTTGGATGCTAAATTGTGGCTACAGTTTTCAAGATAAAATTGTCAGATTAAAAGCATGACTTCATGCATTTATAACTTCATGGGGAGCCATAGCTACAGTTTGTGTTTATCATTGGGATTCTATCATCTTTATTAAACACAGTTAATGAACCTAATCTGTAATGTTTTTCATGCACGCTACTGTGAAATCTGGCTGTATTTTTAGCAATCTGATTGGGAACCATATATGATATGACATAACAAAGTAGGCATTCAACTTGAGCATAGAAAGTGTAGGTTCAAGATGAAGCTCATTGGTTGCTTTGGACAAGTAATTGCCTCACTTATACCTGCTGTGGAGTGCTGCTTTTGATTTGCATTAACTGTGTGAACTCTGTTGGGGAAGGTCAACAATGCAATGAAATCAATAAGTAGGGTTGGATCCAGATTTAAGTACAGTGCGTATATGTATTTAGGCTGAAAGAGACAAACCTCTGCATCCCCTCCTCCCTAACAACCCCAATCTTCATCAAAATGCTATCTAGGAGATTAGGGGACTTTATGGAATCAGGCATTTAGCAGGGATTATTTTTCAAATGCTGAATGCTGTCTACTTCTTCCCTATAGCTCCCATGGCTCCCATATAATCTCTTTCACCCTTTGGAAGCCATGGAAACTGTGGGACAGGAAGAGGCAGTCTTTAATTACCAAAAAATGCCATTTTAATAATATCCTGGTGGCATCATTTTTCAGAATTTAAAGACTGTTGTTTGGGTCATCAGCATTCATGCTCTATAAATGCTCTTCAAGGCCATATTTGTAGCTAAATTCAATTTGCATATAAAACTCTTTGAACTCCAGAATTTAAAATTGTACTGATTCAATTACAGTAATCAAATGTTTGTCATAACGTGTTTCTGAAAAACATTGGAACTTCTTTTTTGCAAAAAAAATGGAAGCATTACATATGAGTATAGCTCTAGCCAATCATTTGGTCACACATACTAAAAACATGAGGAGGGGAAATGTTCTAGTTTTACCCCTTACATTTATAGTTCTGGTCCGGAAGTGTAGGTGCTATTTGACTGCAAATGGAGAACCCACTGATTTTACCCAGAATGTGTGCCATGAGAAATACAAGTACAGTAGTACCACAGTATATACAGGGGATCGGTTCCGGGATCCCCTGCGGATAGTGAAATCTGTGGATAAGAGCAAACCCTCTTATCTGTGGATAATGGTGGTGGAAGAGGAGGTGGGGTGCCGAGGTGAAAGCTTTCACCTCTGGCACCCCTCCAAACAGCAAGGGGGGGGGAGAACGTTTTTCCCCCTTTCTCTTTGCCACTTGGCTGTGGAAAGAAGGAGAAAAAACTTTCTTCCTTCTTCGCTACCACTGCCGCCAGGTACCCAGGCACTCACCGGAGGGTTGGGTGCCTGGCTACCTAGCTGCCCAGTGGTGGAGGTAGCCGTGGCAATGAGGAGGGAAGAAAGTTTTTTTCCCCATTCTCTTTTCCACTCGGCTCTCCGGCTCCCCAGCAGCAGTGGCAGCGAAATCAAGGAGGGGAGAAAATAAAAAAATTAAACTTACCACCCCAATGCCCATTGCTCTCCTCCTTGCTGCTGCCACTGCCACAGCCACAGACCAACCAGCACCCGACACTTGAACTTCCAGGTCGGGTCCCAGGCCACTGATTGAAAGTTTTGAATTTCTCACTCAAACTTCCGATCTTCAGTTGGAGGATTGAGCGATAAATTCAAAGTCCCCACCCCACCTCTCCAGAGGGTGCCCTGCTGGCCCATGGTGGCAGAGGTGGTGGCAGTGATGGCGGCAGCAAGGAGGAGGCTGGTGGGCATCAGCGGGGGTAAGTTTTATTTTGATTTTTTCCCCCTCCTTGCCACCCCCCACTGTTCACCAACCACTGATAACTGAATCCAGGGTTAGTGAATCAGTGGATAAGGGAGTTGTACTGTAGAACTGATTAATTAGCAGCTAAGCACCACTATGATTTACAGCATAATTAACCAACAGGATTCTAGCCCAATTTTTTTTTGTCAAAATGACAATAAAGCATTTGTTTAGGGTAATTTCTTCAAAATGTTGTTCCAAAATAACATTACCTCAAACTTTTTAAAAGCGATCAATATAGTCTCCATTTGCTTCATATGAAATTGTAATCATTTGAATTTTCTTTCATTCTGGATAAAGACTCTGTTAATGCATCGTTTTTTTGTTGCAGTGCATGGACAAAGTATTGTGCTGTGAGGAAAATTGAAAGAGAAATACTACGAAAAAAGTTGTCTCTTGCAAACCACTTCTACGAAACCAAAGTATTAAAATCAGCAGTAAAGAAGTGGAAAACATGGTTGCAGTTTCGTAAAGAACAACAGGAATGTAAGTCCATTGATTAATTCATTTTATCAAAATTAAGCTCCCAATGAACCACTAACAAAATAACCCACATACAAAATATGTATGATGTACCCTCAAAATAAACTTATTTCAGATTCTGAACTTTAACTAACCCATTCTGTTTATCATACACATGACATACATAAATTGTCAATTTGATATCTTGTCATTTTTATTTATGTATTTTAGAGAATTATCTGGATACTTCTATTTTATACATTTTATAAAACCAAATGAAGGGGTATGATCTGAAGGGAGCACATCGGCTGTACAAAGCTTTATAGGGAGTACAGTTTTTATACTTTGTTCAGACTTAAAGCTCCATGGAGAGTTGATATTGGAAGAAGAGTTAAATATATTGGAATAATACGGAGCCTGAATTGGAGCATCACACACCGAGGCCGATGGCTCTAGTACTTTCATGCTATCAAACTTGAAAAGGTTGATATCCTGGGCTAAAGGTATACTGTAGCTCTTTATGGGATCAATACTGAATCTATGCCCTCTTTTGTCTCCCCCAGTATCAAAAAATTGGTCAAAGACAAGATTTATTTATGCTCCAAATGGAAGGAATTGGCTGTGGTCTCACTATCGCCATTCTCCCTTTATTATCCTTTGTTTAAAACATATTTCGGGCCGGAAAGCTATTTTCACAATTTAACCTCAGCTCCCTTGAGGACAGCTTTCACAGCCCTGCGCTTTCAGACCATGCCTTCTGCTTTTTTAGAGGGGAGACGTGATAATATCCCTGTTTCGGACAGACTTTGCCCTTGTGGCTCAGGTGAAGTCGATGACGTGCCCCATTACTTGCTCAGGTGCCCCCTTCATGACCAACCCAGAGGCAAATTCCTTGGTGGGATTATTAGTTCACTGGCCGACAGGTCCCCTGGAGCCCAACTTAGTATGCTACTTGTCGGTACAGACAGGTTTGTTACACAGCAAGTTGCAAAGTTTGCGCTGGCAGCTATGAAAATCCGGGTCAACCTCTAACTTTGGGAGGACTATACTGCTCTGCAAGTGTCACATGGTTTTTTTTAAGTTTTAATTATATTTGTCGCAGATGTAACTTTATAAGTTTTCTTTTTTTTGTTAATCAAGATTGCGATGACCAATGGTTTTTAGCAATAAACTATTAATTACTTACGTACTATTTTATAAAACCAATTATTTCAATACCCTGGTTCATATTCAGAATAAACAGTAGAATTTTAATCCTTAGCCAAAATTTGGATTTTAAAATATATTTTAGGCTGTAAATCTATGCACATTCATCTGGGATTAAGCTGTATTAAACTCAATAGGGTTTAATTCTGATTTGGGATGGTTAAGACTACCTTGGTAGTCAGTCATCTATTAAAAATAGCTATTTTACATAGAGGAAATACTGGTTGAAATTCAATAGTAAATTACAACTTCAGTAGGCCCATTTTATTTATTTGTTTGTTTGTTTGTTTAAAGTATTATACTGCTTATTTATCCTGGCAATTGGTTTATTTCCTCCTCATTGGGAGGGCGGTTCTAAATTGAACCAATGAAATGGATATAGGTAAATTGTTAGTAGCAGCAACTGCCATTACCCCAAAGACAACAAAAATACATTATTCAGAAAGAGACAGTCTTTCCCCCACCTTGCAGGAGAAAGAGGCCTTAAGATTTCCTTCCTTCTTTGCATTGTAAAGAAAGGAGCATTGTATTTTTAATCCTGTTCTTCACAATACTTTGCAAGACTTTTAAAACTCACTTCCTCCTCCTAATGTTGTTCAAAGGAGTAAAGAAAAATGAGACCCAAGAACTGAGAGACAGAGATATGCAGGGGAATAAGGAAAAGGGGACAAGTGAGTAAAGGCTCAGATCCCTTCATTGATATATCATATTTGATAATATAAAAAAAAGGACAAGGGGTGGTGACCACCCCCCAAAGCAGTAGAGAAAATGAATAAATACAAAGATAAGGAGCTTTTTATAGGCTATACTGGTACAAACGGAAAGAAATGAATCAATACAATATCCATAATTCATTAGTAATTATGTGGAAGCTGTGTTCATATCATTTTTTAGTGAGTGGTCACTGAATGATCTGCACGGACCAGTGTTTTCAATTACTGCATAACCCTATGTAAAAGTCTTTGCAGGGATATTGTGCATGAGAAGCAACCTCTCATCGCTGGACTCATTTTAAAAATATGTTATATAACCATAACAAGCTAGAATCAAACTATGATCTAATCAGAGTTTGAATAAACTACAATTCACTAAGCTCATGTGGAATGAGAAAGTGAGTTTTATAAAAAGGTGGAAGATTTTGTTGTTTTCGTCATGTAACAAGAACACAAAGTCCAAACGTCGCAGTAGGTCACTAAACATATAAAAGTTTAAATGATGTTCTTAGCCAGGCCAAAAGCACAATAACTGATAAGCTAGAAAAAGAAGTACGGTCTATACACATTCAGGATGGTACTGAGGATCAGGAGCCGGGAAAAAAAGGAGATATTCATTGTATTTTATGATACTGTATTTTATGATATTGTAAACTGCCCATAGTTGTCTTTGCAGTATAGAAATCAAATCAAATCAAATCAAATCAAATCAAATCAAATAAATAAATAAATAAATAAATACACTATGCTGTCTTGTTAGTGGCCCATCAAAGATAAGGCAAGCTCCCTCCCTACTTTCCTTTCGGAAGGCCCTGAAAACTTATTTATTTGCAGAGGCCTTGCCTAGTTAGTGTGTGTGTCTATGTGGTTTTCCCTTTCCCTTTCCCCTTTTCCACCATCTGATAGGTGTCACATTTTATTACAATTTCTATTTTGGCTCCTTGGATTTTGGGGGTATTTCACTGGGTCTTTTTAAATTATTATGGGTGAGATGTTTGCCATTAAAAAGGTTTTGTTAATGACAGTTTTAAATGTGTTTTATAAGACTTTTAAATTGTATTTTAATTGTATTTTAAATTGTATTTTATGATTGATCATTTAGTACTGCCCTTGGGAGTGCAGTTTGCACTTAGGGGCAGTACAGAAAAACAATCAAAAAACGAAGAAACAGGGTGTTTTAATTCTACCATTTATTTGAGACACATTATAATTAATGGAAGTAATTATTTATCAGAATATTTGATTTTCAAATCATTCCCCTCCCCAGGGGCAGTAAAAAGGATAGAAGAAGTTTTTGATCATTCCTTACAGAAGATTGTTTTAAAGGCTTGGCAAAGACAAACTACTAAGAAGTCAAAAAAAAAACATGTGGAGGTATGTTACCAGAGTTGTTGTTGTTGTAGTATTTACAGACTGCTACATTAGCTAATCAGTATATATGCAAATTTTAACGTCTATTCCTTAAGTCTACATAATTACTCAATTTTGCCTTCTGCTGCTGATCTGCAGATGGCTTAATGGAAATGTGGTTGTGACTCCACACCACCAAGGGAAGCAGCTTTTGGAAAAATGGAGAAGCCACATTTTGAGAGTGAGCAAGTAAGGCTTCCCTGCAAAGAAGTGGGCAGAAAACCCTGTTCTTTGACAAGACTGGGTCAGTGTTTGTGATGTAATCTGCCCACACTCTTGGTATTCACACAGCCACTACCAATGCCCTGAATCAATGTATGACTTATAATAAGAAAGTCTGACATCACGTGGTATATTTTCAAAATAAAACATGCTACGTTTATTGATTTACAATTGGATCGTCATTATTCACACAATTTATTTATTTATTTATTTTTAAATTTATATACCAAACGGGAACTCAGGGTGGTTAACAAATATAACATACAGTAATTCCAAGAAAAAAAGAAAAGGAATAATAATAATAATAATAATAATAATAATAATAATAATAATAATAATAATAATAATAATAATAATAATAATAATAATAATAATAATAATATAAATAAATAAATAAATAAATAAATAAATAAATAAATAAATAAATAAAGTTCCACAGAGTAACAGAAAGAATTACTCCATTTTAATATATATTTATATTTATATATCTACCAGACCATAGCCAACCTCAGGATCTCGCTCCTGACTAACTGAATTTCAGAATACGCTCTTATTTATTTTATTTATTTATTTACAAAAAAATTTAGCCGCCCCACTACCTAGTGATCTTAACTGCTTTATGATTCTCTGGCTTCTCCTTTTCTTACCGTAGGGTTCTATACATTTATAGTCTTTAGCCACACCCACTGGTTCACTGATTGGCTATCCTAAACACACATAAAATATTCTTATCAACAATAAATATTCATAAAGAATCTCCTGTCTGTTACAGTGTTCGCTGTCCACACCATGCCCAAACATCAGAGAAACTGCTACTAAGAGCTGCATGATATTTGGGTAGAGGGAGAGAAGAGATAGGGAAGGTTTAGAGCAGGGGTCCTCAAACTAAGGCCCGGGGGCTGAATACAACCCCCCAGGGTCCTGAATCCGGCGTGTGGGACTAACTGCAGACCCCCCATTCACCCTCTGCTTCGAGAGCAAGCAAGCAAGCAAGTCTCCACAGCTGCTTCTATTGCTGACGGGCAGGCCGGCAAGCCAACTGAGCGCCGCAGCCTGGCTGGGCTCAGCCAGTGAGTGGTCTGCAGGTGACTTTGGGCAGGCCTTCCTGCCTCCTCTCCCTTGCCAGCCCTCGCTCTCTTCCTCCTTCCCTCACTTGCAGCGCACCAAGCTGGGCCAGGCCAGGCCAGGTGAGGAGGCGGCTTTCCGTCCAGGGCGCAGCAAGGGTGTGCTGGTCAGGGTGCATGGCCATATCCATGTGTGATGGCATCAGCCTTGCCACCCCTGCCATGACTGCTGCTCCTCATCTTGAGCGGCCGCCCAGGAGGCGAGGAGGGGTCTGAGTTTCCCTGGGCTCTTGCCTCCTTCCTGACACAAGGAAGGAAGGAAGGAAGGAAGGAAGGAAGGAAGGAAGGAAAGAAGGAAGGAAGGAGAGCTGCTCCAGACACCGCCACCACTGCAGGAGTTGAAGGAGGAGGCATACTAGAGGGATCCCAGCGGTGGCACCTCAGGGTGGCGATCCTGAGCAGGAGGCCTGACTGTGGAAGGACTCCATCCACTTGCCCCTCCTCCTTTTTCCATGTTGGCCTTTTTTTTTATTGTGTTCCGGCCCCCAGCGGTGTCTGGGGCGGGCAGTGAACAGGCCCACTGTTTGAAAACTTTGAGGACCCCTGGTTTAGAGGATACTGTGGCACCCCAGAATTTCCCAGTGCCCCACAGATCCATGACATACTATTTGGGAAACACTAGGTTAGATAATTGAAATTCCTCATACTTCTATGTCATTCCTATTCCTACACCTGTGAGTAGATTTGATTGTGTTGGACTTGCCATATCATCTGTTCCTAAAGCATTTCTTTCTGCATGTCCTAATGTATTTCAGTTGAGCTAACTCTGCAAGGTACCAGAAATGAACTTTAAAACTTTTTTTACTTTATTGTTCAATGTTAGATATCAATCAAGGTTAATTGAACATTACACTATATATTCCATTTAGTTCAGGAATAAGTATATTATATGCTTATATAGTATTAAATAGAGGAAATCTAGCAAGATAACTATGCTGGAGTTTGAAGACATCTTTTCCAAAGAAGAATACATGAACAAATCAACAAACTAGTATATATTTAAATCAGATTAAATGAAAGGAGTAATCTATTTGGATAATTGATGAACTAGGTGCATCTTCAGTAAACAAACTATGTTGATTATTTTTTAAGATGAGGCAAATTATGTTCTGCCAAGGTGCTCCAAATGTATGTCAGCCTATAAATCATGGCAACTGGACTTCTTTTCTTGAGAGATAGAAACGTTTTGCTACTCATCCAAGCAGCTTTGTCAGTCTGAGGAAAGTTAGTGATGAATCCTCTTAAGAAAATAAGTCCAGTTGCCGTGACTCAACTTCCAAATAACCTCACCTGGATGACTGAGAGTCTTCACAGACATATTGCCAACCTATGAATTAATAACTTCCAAAAAGTTCAATAGATAGCATAGCTCAACTCTTGCAAACTCAAGGCTTTCTTTACTCAGTACTTCTTTTCTTTGGTGTTATTCTTTTCTTGTTGCCTTCAACATTTCCCAGCATTATTATACTTTTCAGTGATTCTGCTCATGATGTATCCAAGTGCATGGTGTGCCTCACTCATTTTTGCTTCTAGGGAGAGATCTGATGAGAGTTGATTTGACTTGGTACTGACTGACTTATCTTTCTGTTGGTTTGTGTTGTCCACCAAGCTTTCATCCAACACTACATTTCAAATGATTCTGGGGCTTTTTTCAATGTCAGCTTCCACTGGCTGATATAATTTTCATTTTGAGAAGCATACATGTTTACTTACATTAACTTTTCTAAAGAATACCAGAAATAGTTTGAATTAAGAAAATATTTGTCTTGCATTTTGTATATGTTTTTCAGTATATAGAAGGAGAAGCTGAGGGATTATCTTTTGTTGAAGTACAGCGTACAGAAAGGCATCACACTGAAGGACATGAAAGACCCCACTTTGAGAAACGTCGATACACAAGGCATCTGTCTGCAGATCACATGCCATCATTTCATATAAGACCAGGGAAAGATAATCTTTCAAAGTTGCCTGAAAGAGCATTAGCTAAGGTTTGTTACTGTAGTTTAATAATAATAATAATAATAATAATAATAATAATAATAATAATAATAATAATAATAATAATAATAATAATAATAATAATAATAATAATAATAGCTGAGTGCACGATGGTATGTTTGTCAGTTGGTTTCAGCCCTTTCTTGCTGGATTTTTGTTTGTTGTATGGTTGTTTGTCATTCTGTTTTTATCTTCTTTTTTGATTTATTGCTGGGGTTGTTTCTTGGGCAAATTGTTTATTTGGCAATTTGTTGTATACCGCCCAGAGTTCCCATTGGAAAGTCAGGTGATCAACAACAACAACAACAACAATTGAAACCCCCCCCCCCCATGGCTTGAGAAACCATGGTGGAAGGTCAGGCTGGAGCTTAAAATCAAAAGACTCCAAGCAGATGCGAGTAAGGGTGCTTTTACACGACCTCTATAATCTGGTGTCAACTTAAATCCGGACCAGAGATCGTGGGGGGTTGTCGCTCTTCCTGTGTTCCCACCCCTCCGCACTCCCTTGCTCCTGTCTGCGTGAGGGGAGGGAGAAAAAGGGAGAAAAAATGCAGGCTCACCTCCGTCTGCCAGTCGAAGCTGCCCCGAGCCATGATTCCTGTCTCTTAAAGGGGCGGCGGCGACAAAAAACAAACAGAAGGCGAGGGAGCCCGGCATTCACTGCTTTACAATGCGCATCAGAAGACTTTTTACCTCCCGGAGGCCAGGTACTTGAAAAGTGCGCTGGGACACGCCTAAGTGTAGCAAAGAACTGGTGGGATCATAAGCCTGAAAAAGTGACTGAAAACGAGCATGCAAAATTACTTTGGGACTTCCGAATACAGTCAGACAGGGTTTTGGAGCATAATACCCTGGATATTATGATTCTGGAGAAGAAAAAAGTGTGGATCATTGATATTGCTTTGTCAGGTGATAGTAGAGTCACCAAGAAACAACTTGAAAAAATATCAGGATCTGAAAATTAAACTTCAGGGACTCTGGCATAAACTGGTACAGGTGGTCCCAGTGGTAATCAGCACGCTGAGCGTGGTGCCTAAAGGGCTAAGCAAGTATTTAGAAGAAATTGGAGTTGACAGAGTTGCCATCAGTCAGCTGCAGAAAGCCACCTTACGGGGATCTGCTCGCATAATTCGCCTATACATCACGTAGTCCTAAACTCTTGGGAAGCATTCGACTAGTGATTCGTAATACAAAATCCAGTGTAGTTATCTTGTCTGCTGTGTGGTGGTGGTGGTGGTGGTGGTGGTGATGATGATGATGATGATGATGATGATGATGATGATGATGATGATGATGATGATGATGATGATGATGATGATGATGTGTAAGTACGCAGGAGAAAAGGGAAGATAACTTGTTTGGAGAAATATAGGCAGCCATATATGCATGCATCGTATTTTAATCACCTTTAGGCTGTTGTGTTATCTAGTGATATTTCTCCAAGAATTCCTCAATAAACCTTTGTCTAGTCCACATTCCTCATCAAAACAGTTGTCAAACCTAAGTTAAGGAATGTGCTTGTCTGCTTGAATAATGGTCCCGTCTACAGCCTTTGCTACATATTTCTGGCAATGACTACTTTTCTCTAGTCCAAAAGAGCAAGCTGAATGCAGATGCCAGGCAAAAGTTTTAGTTTTCATCTACTCTGCAGCCTTTTTGATGTTGAGTGTCAGCAATCTGGTCCCATCATGGTTCAAGTGCAATCTGTCCCTGCTGAACAGGTTTGGCTTGTCCCAAAATTATCTCCAGTTCCTGACAAATCTGAAGCCCTCCTCTCGATACCCTAGCCTCATCCAGTCATTGAGGCTTCTGAGCTCTGCCTGCCTGGTGGGTCCTGCACAAGGAACCAGCAGCATTTCTGAAAATGCTACCTTGGAAATCAGGGACTTCAATCTTCTTCCTAACAACCTGAATTTGGCTTCCAGGACTGACTGCTTTGCCTTCCCAACATCATTGGTACCAACATGTACGATGACCACTGGCTCCTTTCCAGTTCACTCTAACAATCTTTCTAGATGTCTCATGATGTCTGCAACCTTTGCACCTGGCAGGCAAGTCACCATATGGTTATCATGCACATCACAAATCCATCCCTCTGCATTTCTAATAATTGAATCACCTAGTAC
Source organism: Phrynocephalus versicolor (assembly GCA_023846285.1). NCBI lineage: Eukaryota > Metazoa > Chordata > Lepidosauria > Squamata > Agamidae > Phrynocephalus > Phrynocephalus versicolor. The sequence goes on from JAHTLZ010003526.1 coordinate 67,220,680, forward strand.
AAGGAGCCTCTCTCCTGCAGCCTGTTCATCTCCCTGTTCCTCAACTAACTTAAGGGAGAGTTTGTTCTTCAGTTTGTTCCTGTTGTTTGTCTTCCTGTCTCTCATCAAGTGTGATGAGGGAGAGATCCTTGAGTGGAACCAGTTGTTCCTCTGTGCATTCCTCATGAGGTGTGATGAGGGAAAGAGCCTCAAATTGATTCTGTAATTTCAAACTCTCAGAGCGATCCCTTGCCCTTCTACTTCTTTGAGTCACATTCTTCCATGCATCTACCTCCTGAGTTGATGAAGTGACTTCTTCCTCAGAACTGTGTGCTGTCTCTTCTTTGTTTAGGATAGTCTGCTCCACTCTATCCAAGAACAGCTTAAGCTCCTTAATTTGTTGCTGGTTAGATATGCGGGCCTCCAGCTGCTGGACCTTCTCTTCTAGTAGTGCAGCCAGCTTGCACTTGCTGCAAGTGTAGTCCTCCATGTGCTTTGACAAGATGACAAACATGGCACAAGTGTTCAGGTAACTACAGCTGCTCTCTCAGACTCCATTTTAGTGCAGTATTCTGGGCCTCAAAAATTTAAACCTTTACTAACTATCTAGTAAAACTATTTTCTTCCTTTTTGTTTATATGAAATCTTGTACGCCATTAGGCATGCGGGCCTCTAAAGCAGCTCTACTCCAACAGCAAACACCTCAGAAACTTACTAGTGCTCACTTCCTCCTGTTCGTTTAGCTCTCTCAGTAGCAGCTCTGCTTGGTAACACACCCAGGCTCAAAATGACTGATGCTGACGTTGAAATAATTAGTCTGGCTCCACCCCCTGCTCAGAGAGAGAATTAGTCTGCCTCTACCCCCTGCTTCCTTTGAGGAAGCTTCCAGCTGCTTCCTTTGTTTGAATAGAGGTGGTTCTTTGCAGTTTAAATTGGAAGAGGCCTCTAAAGGAGCTTTACTTCAACTGCTAGCACCCCAGAAACTTACGAGTGCTCACTTCCTCCTGTTCGTTTGGCTCTCAGCAGCAGCTCTGCTTGACAAAACACCCAGGCTCAAAATGGCTGATGCTGACCAGTGCTCACTTCCACCTGTTCATTTGGCTGTCTCAGCAGTAGCTCTGCTTGGTAACTCACCCAGGCTCAAAATGGAAATTCTCCATTGATCATGAATCTAGCTTCTCTTGCAGTTCTTATGAGAGGTTTGGCTAAATACCAATTTCTCCCTTACCCTGCCTATTAAATGCTTTGTTTAAAAGTGCCAAGACAAAAAGAGTTCAATTGTTTAATCTAGTGCTATGAAAATAAGGCTACATCGGATATGCAATTTCTTTAAACAAGTTACTTTCCTGAATTTATTCATATTTGTGAGTCTCATTCTGCTTGGAGTCAGACCATTTTACTACATAGAACTCTGGCCGTTATGTGACCAAGGACTGAAAAAAGGGAGTAAATTCACTGTAGAGAATCAGAAAATAAAATAAAGTGAGAGTGTTACTACCTTGCCCAAATAATTTGCCAGTTGTGTCAGGGCAATTATCTATTTATTTTTAAATATTGTATTCTTATTCTGCCTTTTTCCCTGGAAGAAGCCAAGGCAGCTTGGGTTGTACTGTACATACAATATTAATGCATTGATTCATGTCACATGCTCTTTATTTTGCTGTCTGTACTCGTGGGCTCAACTGAGTTATCAGTTATCATAACTATCTTGTCTGGAGTGATTTTGTTTCTATTTATAATTCTAAATGGCATAATGCTGTGTCAACGTTGTAGACAGAAAGATTGTAGCACTTATGTGATGCAGCACTAAAGTCAAACTGTTCATATTTTTTAAAGGAAACAGTTCAGACAGCAGGCATAATTGCTAATTTTCCAGTGGGATAGCATCCTGCATCACTTCAAACACATCGCAAAGGCATCAACCAGAAATGGGTTTAAAAACTGTGATGTAGAGTGGCTTAAAATAACTATCTCCTCTTGGGTGTTAAATAAAAAATTCACAAAAAAAAAACTGCTAGTTTCTCCTGCACTTACAATAACATTATCGAATCAAGGAAATTTAATTCATTTTCATTATGCTAAAAACCCAGAGTAAATGAAGGAGTAGACTGTATTTCAATGTAGTCAGTCCCTAAGTTGGAAATGTACTGTACCGGTTTCTTATACATCTAAAGCTGATGATTTTGTAGTGTGCATAGCTGTCTAATACTGTGTGGCAAAATGAGTTCAAAATAATTGGTAGTGTGAAAAGTTTATGTACTTTGACAAAAATAATCTAAAATCTGAAGTTATTGAATTTCTTATGGAAAATTGGTATCATATTGTGCATTTTACAGTATTTTGTGTTTTGAACCTAGATCTTCCATCATTTAACTTTAATTGATTTGGCAAGATGTGCTCAAGTTAATCGAACTTGGAAAGCAATGACACAAACCAGCGCAATATGGAGCACTGTAAGTAAAGATGTTTGAAACTAAGATTTCATATCAGTTTTCTGAGCTAAAAAAAATTGAGAAAATGGAAACATATATTTCCCCATTGTTGTGTGAATTTAATAGAGAGGTTAAAGAATAACTGGGTACCAAAAGATATTTAATGGTTTGGCTGGATTGTGCTGCACAAAAAGAAAGTATTTATAGCATTTTACTCTGGCAACTTTATTTGGGTTATTCATGGAAGGAAGGAAGGAAGGAAGGAAGGAAGGAAGGAATAGATATACAGACAGACAGACAGACAGACAGGCAGGCAGATAGATAGACAGGTAGATAGATATGTAATGGACCCACTGGAAGAGTCCTCCAGTAAGGCATTAGAATTATCTCAACATGAAGTAGGTGAGGAATCAATGGGCCAGAGGCCTTGGCCCCTCAACGGTGCAAGAGGCTGAATCTCCAGAGAAGGCTGCTAGTACAAGAGTCAAGACTAGAAGGTTGCACCCCCTCCCAGAACAATAGAACACTACAGAATATGGCGCAAGCTAAGTTAGAGACCCCAGACAAGGCATAGTTGAAAGTAAAGACTGCTTGTGACAAGAGGTTTCCCCAAGAGGAAGGCATCTGCTTGAAGGCAATGTCTTTTAGGAAGACCAGCAACTCAAATGCTGGAGCTGAGTATCTACAGGAGATCTGCTAAGTTGGTGCCTACTGCATACATAATATTTAAGAATACAGTACTGTACTTCGGCATCTCATCTACTGTATATAACCCTCTGCCTGGGACTGTGACATTATTGGAGACAATTTTCTTCTCACTCCAGATCTTTCCTATGTATCCTAATACATCACATAATACAATGTAATGCAATACAACCTGCTATTAACTCAGTAGCTGTTTATAATTTTGGACTGCTTCATTTCCACTTTTCCTTTGGAACTCTGGCTTTTGATCTCCCACACCTGGTTTACTTGACTCATTGGGAGGACTTTTCTGGACAGCTATTTTGCTTATTGACTCTCCTCTTTGGCTTCTTCTGGCCTGGCCAGTCTGTTTACCATCTGATTCTCCACTTACTTAGAACTTGGCCCCAGAAACAGACTGTTTGGAACCAGGACAATATACAAAGCAAAGAGTTCTGCTTATATACCGACCCATAGCACTTCAAGCACTCTCTGGGAGGTTGACCATGCAGGCTACACATTGCCACCCCCTACAGCAAGCTGGGTGCTCATTTTGCTGACCTTGGAAGGATTGAAGTCTGAGTCAACCATGAGCTGGATTGAATCCCAGGTCATGCACACAATTTTAGCTGTAGTATAGGCATTTAATCGCTGAGCCAAGGCTCCTCCAAATAACATCTAAAATACCACTGAACTAGATACACTGTAGTCCTCTATGTCTTCATGCCAATCGCAATTCAATGGGGATTCCAAAGTGGAAAGATTAGCTGAAAGGTAAAGGGTTGAACTGAGAAGCACCTGAATGTGTTCACATTCCTCACATTTTTCCAACTGACCCCACATGCAAAGGGGTCAACCTCCTGAAATCTGTAGTTTCATTTGTTGTCATGGTTAACGTTTTTTTTAAAAAAGCAGACCCATTCTTATCAGTTTATATATGTGATCACTTGAAACAGTGCAGAAGATCCACCACATAAACACTTTTTTCTCTCTCCGGAAAAAGAGGAAAAGTATTTGATAAAGAACCCTGTTGCTGCTTTCACTTCTGAGGAGGGAATGTTAGTCACTGGGGAAATGAACAAGTAGGGGGGGTGTTGGGCAAGTAATGCAGTTTATTTTATTTAAACAGTTTTGTGCTACAGCACCTAGGTAGCAAAAGAAACAACAAGAAAAAAAAAGAAATGAGAAAAATGTACAGAATTCCCCATAATGATCATTTGTGGGTATACATAATGAGTTTCCTTGCTTCTGTATAATTCAGTTTAATCCTCTTGAACTAATCATTTACTCAAAGTGAAGGCACTTTCAAAAAGCAAATGTGACAAATCACTAACAGTATAAATCCCTTACAGTACTTCTTTGTTATTTCTACAGCAGTATGTTTTATGTTTTAGATTAACTTTTCTGCAGTAAAAGATAAGGTGAATGATACTGTAGCAAGAAATATTTTATTGAAGTGGCATACTAATGTGTTGCATTTGAATCTTCATGGCTGTTCTACTCTTCACTGGCTTACATTTAAAAGTATTGGTAAGTATTTTAATATATCATGCTTCTATATTATTTTGCTTTGTTTTTCACTTTCTTGCTGTTTGTGTAACTGCTTTAGGTTAGGCTGGCGACCCTTCAGTTTGAGAGTTGTGAGCCATTCACATTGTCAACTGAGCTGTTTGTTTCACTGGAGAGTAGGCACCAAAGATGGAACAAAGTGCAGTTGACTTATCTCTGGTGCATATCTAGACTATAAAATCATTTAGGTGACACCTCAATGTTTATCCTATCTTTGCTCCTGCCAACCTGACAGTGCTGTCTACTTTTGGCAGGGCAGAAAGAATGCAGCAAAATTCTTTTTTCTGATATACCCAGTTTCTGAATTTCTTCTTGTCTCTTCAGCTTCATAAATGTCATATTTACCCATCTATAAAAGGCTCCCATGTATAAGACAACAGTTTACAGAGACAAGGTATGGGCAATTTTGCAAACTCGCAGTTCTCCCCTCAGCTTACATCCATGTATAAAATTTTAGTCTAACAATTTTAGGGAGAAATATAGTCTTCTACAAAGAAGAATACTGTAAGTTGGACACTGGGCATGGACAACAGCTAGCAGAGAAGGGCTTCCAACAAGATCTAGTGGTGGCTTTTTGAGGGGCTAGAGCAATGTTTCTCAACCTTCCTAATGCTGTGACCCTTTAATACAGTTCCTCATGTTGTGGTGACCTCTTGCCCTGCTTGGAAGAGGCCACAAGCCCCCTTTGGCAGGCCAGTGCTGCAGGTGCCATAGAGAACTTCCCTCTACAGGCACCCCCAGCCAATTGCAGCCTTCGGTGCCATTGACTGACATCCCCTCCAACCTATCAAGCTGTAACTTACTCTTTCCCCCCTTCCTCCCCCACCTCCTCCAGACCCAAACCATTTGTGCCTTTTTCTTCACTGGCTCATGGCGACCCTTGTGAAATGGTCATTCAACCCCCATAGGGGTCCCGACCCCCAGGTTGGGAACCACTGGGCTAGAGGGTATAGGTTACAGGTTATGGCAAAAAACTGTATCTACACATTAATGGTAACAGGCAATGGTGAATGGCTCTCAGTATGTTTCCTTTTTTTTAACAGCAAGCAAATTGCCAGTAACTATCAACTGTACTAATATTCTTGCTATGCAATGCGAAGTTAATATGTCTTGAAAGCAATATATTTGAACACCATTCCACTTCTTATTCCTTCTCTCATCGGACTACTCCCCTCTGGTACAGATGCATAATATAACATAAATACAGCATCTTTATATCATATGGATAAAATGAATATTTTCAGAAGCCGATGAAATTATATAACCACATGCATGTATCAATTATTCACTTCAAAAGAGTAATCTCTTCCACATAATAACTAAATGTACAAAGCAGAAAAAAGTTTACAAATATTTGTGCCAAATAAAACTGTTTAGTCTTTACAATCTACAAGACTCACTAATGTTTTTGCTGTTATAGACTTGCCTGATTGCCTTCCTGGAACTTTCTATGTATGAAAACAGTTTATTTTCCTAATGAAAAGAATGATTTTTCCCCTTTGTAACTCAAAGTATGTAGCTATCTGAAACTTATGCTTTGTTGCTTGAGTTCGTCTGAGTATTTAAATAGTTCTATAAAGCTGAATATAGTGTTGCTGAGTAAACATTATTTGCACCCAAGAATTATAACTAAAAGACTACTTGTATATAGTTTCTCCACCTGTTTGACCAAATACTTATTACATGTACTTTAGATAACAGCATGTATTCGATTAGATACTTATACTAACACCTGTGATGTAAATTTATGTGGCAAATTGCTGCCATTTAAGAAGTGGGGCACCAGGTGATGTGACTGTTGTATGATGAGAAAAATAAATGTTTGCTTCTTTATTGGTAGCAGTGCGTTGGACAAAATATAAAAAAATGATAAGTCAAACATTTTGTCATCCAATTGATTGTTGGACCAATCATGGTCAGTGCAATGAGTGATGTCACTGATAATATCACATTACTGCAACTAAAGAGTTTCATACCTAAACATTGGGAAAGGACCTCTTTAAGTAGTAGCAATCTGCTGTTCCTCTAATGTCATTCCCATTGTGCAGATAAAGTTGTACAACATGATAATGGCTTGTTAAAGGGAGAAATACAGTTGGGATTTCACTGAACCACCGTATTTGCTGAGTGATTCTTTCATTAGGTCTGTATATGCAAAACTGTCTTTTCAAAAGCCACGGTACCCCAGGTCTTATAGCCAAACTGTTGGTCAGTTGGAAAAAAATATTTCTTATCAAATGTGCTGCAGCTTGTAGGTATTGCCTATTGTACATTCCCATTTCTTTCTCTAGTAATTTTTTTGACTTTACAGATGAATTTCCTTTGCCAATTTATGATCCACCTGTTTTGCACTTTCACCTTGTTATTGCCTCCCAAAGTAACACTTTATTTGCCTGCCATCAAACCTGTTTCACATTGTGAGACCACCTCATCGTTTGGGAAGAAAGAAATGTAAAGGATGGCATGCATTTTGGAACCATAGAAGGCATTACAATTATGCTACCTTGGTTGGAGTGAGGGTCCCTGTGAGGTGAAGTCCAGCCAAATGGGCTTGGTGAATCACTTCTGTCTGGAACACCTTCCTTACCATCTGAGGCTGCAACAGCTGGGCCTCTTCACTCTTGAATGACAGCGTCTAAGACAGGCATGTCCAAACTTTGGCCCGCCTGATGTTTTGGACAACAACTCCCAGAATTCTAAGTTTAAATTGCCAATGACAAAGGACTGTGGGAGTTGTGGTCTAAAAGATCTGGAGGGCCGAAGTTTGGACATGCCTGGTCTAAGAGGTGACCTGATTGAAGTTTATAAAATCATACACAGTGTGGACAAAGTAGATAAGGAAAAACTGTTTTCCCTATCATACAACACTAGAACTAGGGGGCACTCCATGAAACTTTTGGGTGCCAGATCTCAAGCAAATAAGAGAAAGTCCTTTTTCACCCAGAGGATCACTGGTCTGTGGAACTCCCTGCCAGAAGAAGTTGGGAGAGCTGTCAGACTCGACAGCTTTAAGAAAGGATTAAACAAGTTCATGGAGAACAAGGATATCAACGGCTATCATGATGGATGCCTAAGGACAACCTCCGGGTTAGAGAGATAGGCAGGATATCTCTCAATGCCATTTGCAAGGAATCATGAGCAGGTGAAGATATCTGATTGGGAATACCCTGAAGTAAATGGTGAGCTGCTGTGTGAGACAGAATGCTGGACTGGATGGGCTGTGGCCTGTTCCAGCAAGGCTGTTCTTCTGTTCTTATGTAGGGCCAGGAAATCTAAGTAGATTTCTGAGCTGCAGCTTCAGGGCTTCAGACACAGGCCTGCAGCAGCTGTATGTTTGCAGGCTTTAAAACTCCTTCCTCTCTTAACCTTTTCATTCCAGATCCAGAATCATCTGTGCTTTTCTGTGTCTTATCACCTGCCTTGTCATCCCTTCTATTTTCTCTACAATAAGGTTGTCCCTGCAACATAATTTAGCATTTAGGAGCAAGCATTTTTATATTGTTTTCTTACAAGTGAATAATTTAATAGCTTCTGCATATACCGTGGCTCTTCCTCTCTTGTTAGCTAGTCATACAAGACGAAGAATACTGAAAGAATCAGAGTAAAAATGATAGGATTCCCTACAAAGCTTTTCAGAATATAAAGTAAATTACATTTTTTCAGCCAGTCATAAGCTCTGATTAGATAAATTCATGCACCAGAGCAGTTTCTAGAACATGGGGAATTATGAAAAGCAATAATGTATGGAACTGTATGAGGTCTGACCCGGCTGTTACCAGATTATACACCCAATATGCTCCTTCACACTGTTCCCTCCACACACTTAGAAACCTGGACCCCTTCTTCCATTTCCATCTGTCTTTGAGAAAAATCTTTGTTAAAAGCTATTGTTATATGTACATGTTTCTAAAATGGAAACTGTTGAAATGATTCCCCCCTTTCTTTTCCCCATCTTACCAGCTCCATAGCATGAGCTCCCCCAAGGGAAAAAAACAGTTATGATGCCCCCCCCCAAATAAATGTGATACTTTTAAAAGAGTAAAGTAAATAGGACCAGGAGGTGCCCAGCTGCTCCTCATGAGTTATGGCCTTGCTGCCCAAGCTTTCTTGCAACTGTGAACTCCTTAAGAGAGTTCATTTTGTAGAAGCGATTTAACTAAATTTAGCATCATAACAAAAAGCCAGGGTAAACCTTATTGTTGCAAATTCTCTGTATTCCTCTGGCATGGGTTCAAAGATAAATTTGGATGCCTTGGCTTTTATTGACCAACCGGTTTGCCCTATATCCACACAAATGGATGGATGGGGGTGGGGAATCATACTTTAGTTAGAAGAAATAAGGATATTAAGTAATAGAAGCACCTGTACCTGTTGAATTTTGACTGGCATGTTCCTGTTAAAACCTCTGTCATGCCAAGGTGAAACTAAATCAATGTTGCTGGAAAGGTAATGAGCAAAATACTAAATTTCTGCCAATGTGTGCTCTTTTTTATTAAACCCCACATACGTTCCATAGGTATTTTATGGAAAAATATGTTACATCATAACTTAATTAGATCACAAAAATGACTGGCTTGATCAACTTTAACCATGCCAACTAAGATATGGAATTAACAGTTAGTACTTCCTGAATTAACCTGGAGACATAAAATATCATTTTACAGAACATATGTATTTTCCACTAATTATTATACAAAGTTTCTATACTAAGTTAACTGAATTTGAAAAAAAGATATTTGAAGTCATAACTGTTTTCCTAGCTATTCATACATCAGTCTTAAACATGCAACTTACTTCATTGTGGCAAATGATGACCAAGGATATGCAAAGCTAGGTAAGTAATTTAGAAACATTACTTTTTGTTACATATAGATATTAAATAGATATTTTATTTGCCCATTTATTGAAACTCAATGATTCTGCAATACATATTAATAAATGGTGACCATCACATGATATTCTTATTAAGGAACTAACTGAGAGAGAATAGCAGAAGAAAATAAGTGAAATTGCCAGTGATAATATCTTTGTACTTGCTTCACATCAGGCTTTTCCTTAATATGGACTCAAAATCCACTTGGATTTAAATTCTCAGTATTGTAGTCTTACTTACTTACAGCACACTGGATGAAATCTACTGGTAAGTTGCAACTTGAGTAGGCCTATTGAATCCATGGGTATTGGATGAGTAAACTCAAAAAAGTTCCATTGATTCAAGAGGGCTATTTTTGCTGAGATTTTCTAATAGATTTCAGCCAATGACTGAAATCCTGTTGCCTTTGTTACATATGAGGATCAGTAGCATTCAGTTGCTTCTAGCAATAAGCTGATGCTAGGATTCTCAGGGACATGTGTGGCTGTTGGCTTGGCATGCACACAAGTATCCCAGTGGGGATTCATGAAGGCACTGAAAGTTACTCCATTTGCCTTCTGCATTTAAGAGCCTTTGTACATGACCCCTAAACTCCTCAGCAAATGGCTGCAAGCTCCGGAGCTTACAATTGTTTCCCCACCAGCTCTGGAGTTTGCAGGAAATTAAGTGCGACCACGCTCACCTAAGCGCATCCCAGCGCACTTTTCTTGTACCTGCTGGAGGAGGTTGAAAATCCCCAGGTCTGGATTTAATCTGGTCAGTGCGGGGCTCTCCTGGCTTCTGTTTTTTTTTTTTTTTTGCCTCCCGCCCCTTTAAGAGAAGGGGCGGGAGGAAAAAAAAGCAAACAGAAGAGAAGGAATCAGCATGATGGAGCTCCAGGAAGCTTCGGAGGTGAGCTGCATTTTTTCCTCTCTTTCTTCCTCCCTCCTCTCACGCAGACAGGATCAAGGAAGTGCGGAGTGGTGGGGAGGAAGGAAGAGCAACGAACCCCTAAGATCTCTGGTCTGAATTTAAGTGGCCAGCGGATCTTAGGGGTCGTGTGAAAAGGCCCTAAAACAAAGCAAACAGATTTCAGCCAGTGTGATTTGAGACATTCAGTACAACCTTTTACTATGAATTCAAGAATCTACATCTCAGTAATGGATGATCTTAATTTATATAGATTTATCTATCAAGTACAGTTGATTTGGCATATACTAAGTGATATGAACTCTGTCACTCCTGTGTATATTCTGGTAACAGTTACAAGTAAATGCAAATAATCTCTAATTCCAGCATGAAAAGTTCAGAGATGAGGAGACAAAAGCCCAATATCCAAACTTATTAAAAATGTTAGTCACTGTATTAGTCACTGAAGCCATAATGCTAAACACATTTTACGAAATAAACTCCATGGAATTCAGACAGACTTGCTTCTTAGTAACACGGCATATGATTGAACTGCTTATCTGCAATAATGTTGCTATATAAATAAAAGTAAAACCCACTGACTATAAGTAGACCTACTTCTGAGTGACTCATGTGGTATTCATCTGTAAAAGACTTGAATTCAGTTCTATGAAGCACTGATACTATTGCAGATAAAGAAATTAGTTGCAATAAATCTTACATTTCTACAAGTAATTGCCAAACTTACAAAAATGACACGAGGCAGATTAAAAATTGTAAGTTTATACCAAAAAAAAGTAGTTCATGCCATACTGTGATTAATAATTACAAAAATATTTTCACAGATAATGCCTTATGAACAAAGACAACAATTAATAACAAAATATATACAGTATATCTATATTTAAACTGCCTTTTTTCTTACAAAAATGTGAGGCTTGATTGTAACAGTGAACAAATTAACCTATTACAGTGACAATTACTCCATGCTTCTTTCCTGTTTGGACTGGGTGTTCTTTGTGCCGTTCCCATTCTTCATCTTCCGTGTCCTGTTCAAATGTGTCTGGGTAAATGGAAAGCTTGTCTTTGGGACACTCCTCATAATAACTCCTGACATATTTTCCAACATGCCAGCCTTTGTATTCCTCCGGTTTTCTACATTCTAGGCCATTATAATGAACACTGTAGTGGTGCTTCAACCAGTAGAAAAGATAGTGGATATTGTAGTCACATCTCCAAGGGTTTTCTCTAAGCCACAGTACTTTCAAAAAATACAAGTCTTCTAATACCCCATATTCAAAATTTTGCAGGGAGTTGTTTGATAAATCTAATTCTTCCAGGTTGATGAGACCTGCAAAAGCAGCTATTCAAGAAGAAGTAGATACTTGAAATGATGAATAAATTCTCTCTCTTCTCCGGTACTTAAAAAAAAAGCTATAATGCTATTACATTGTGAATAATATTAATATACAGTATTGGCTTAATCATTCAAGATGTTAAGATAATTCCAGTTTTTTTGGAACTATTTATATCAGGATAAATATGGCTGTGAATAGAAATGGTTAGGAATCACTAGTTCATTTGGTGGCTGAACAGGTGGTTGGCACTTTTGAGCCCTGTCGCCTCCATTCGCTGCCCACTCAAGAGGTAGCACCTGGAGAAGGTAGGGCAGGAAAGTTGGGGCACTGCCCTGAGTGGGTACCTGCCAGAGGAGGTAGGGCTGGAAACCTCTGAACATCTGTTCATCTATCGGACGAATCAGCACAAACTGCCAAAGTGGTGGTTTGTGCCCATCTCTAGTTCAGAACAAACCAAAATATTAAACCATGATTTGAAGTTAGTTTAAATCAAGTAGTGAAAGTTGTGGTTAGTGTTTTCAATTCTTAAGCAAATTAATTCGGACTCTGGCCACAATTTTCATTCTGTGGAGAAGGCATGGGAAATGGTTGGGCAGGGCTAAGGTCTGTGGGAATTGCATGGAATTGTGGGCAGGGTAGAGTCTGCCCATTAGGCAGTGCACAAGAAGCCTCTCTCCAATAAACTACCAGACTAGTAAACCCTCATAGCACTCATGAAGTTTAACCAGCCCAGCCATTTCCTCCATCTTCTCAACAGGATGAAACTGGCTGTCAGAGTAATAATTCATTCAAGAACCTGGAAACAGCTGTCAGGACTTTTATTTGTTGATTAAAGTCCCCCTGATGGGAATTTTTATATACATCTGGGAGCTGTAGTCCACAAGTTTATAAGTTCTGAAAATACCATGTCTAATGGTAGCTGTAATTCCCCACTTTGGACAAAATAGGAAACCATGGATAATCGAGTTATGTGAAAGAAAGGCATTCACAATCTGAAGTTAGTTCATATCTCTGCTTATAAAGAAAACATTATGGCCAAAATCTTGTTAGGACAGTCTAGATCAGTGGTTCTCAACCTGTGGGTCCCCACATGTTCCTGGACTGCAACTCCCAGAAGCCTCCACCATTTGCTGTGCTGGAAGGGGTTTCTGGGAGTTGCAGTCCAGGAACATCTGGGGACCCACAGGTTGAGAACCACTGGTCTAAACAGATACCTGTCCCTCTTCAGTGCATTGCTGGTGTAGATGGGTCGGCCTCCAGCGTCCACGCAGTGAGCAGACCATTTTATTCCCAAAGCATTCCAATCCATACTATTTTCAACCTCTGTCAGAATATGTTACTTGCCACTTCAGGATATTGGAATATTTGCCTAAGTCTGTTTTGGTATATCTGGTAATATCTGACAATATTGGTGGTCTGCAATAGTAACTACATTGTCAAATTTTAGTTGTGACTGCTATGCCCAAGATCTGGAACAACACAATAAGATTAAATGGCAAGTTTTTTTCTTCTTCAAATAGGTTAGAACTCTGTCCTACAGAATTTTTTAACAGCTATAGAATTTGCATTTGTGGCTATTTCTCCTCCCCTCACCCACTGAAAAACTGCATTTTGAGAAAATGAGCCACATTTAAATTAATTTATTTTATTATTTATTTATTTCCTGCACTTATATACCATGCCCTTTCCTGGAGGACTCTGGGCGGTTTACAAAAAAGAAAACCAGAAAAATACAATTATTAAAACATATAGTAAAACAATAGCAGGAGAGCGGCAATAGGGCACTAGTCAATAAAAGCCCTCAATAAAGGCAGCGGGCGAAGAAAAGGGAAAAAAAGGAAGAAGAGAAACTAAACAGGAATGAGGTTGCCATAAGCCTCCTTAAAGAGCAAGGTCTTTAAAGCCACAAGTGAAAAACTATTACAACCTTAAATAGCATGCCCTTTATCTTTATAACGTCTGCTCACCTGGATCTATGAGGATTATTCCGTTACTGCTCAGGTTTAATACTTTTAGGTCATTAATATCTTCAAACTCCTTGGGTCGAAGCTGTTTGATTTTATTGTTAGAAAGATCAAGTTTAATTACATCAGGAGGTATGTTGCCCGGAACTTTCTTTAACTCTTGAAGGAAGGAAAGAAAAGAAAAGAAAAGAAAAGTATAGACATAGTATAGACATAATAGACTTCTGCTCCAGGATTGTTTTTCATAAATACATATAGCCACATAGTTTATGCAAAGAGATGGTAAGTATTTTAAAGACATGCACACTCCACACAAACAAAACTTGGAATAATCCAGGATACACCACCGGTTTGTGGATGATCCAAGTCACTACGGCAAGATAGAGACAAAACAAAGTGTGCTCCTAATAAACATATTAGAAATATGAAAGCACATTTTTAATGTGGAACGGCTTCATTTATACTTTATACCTTTTAGTATTTATCAGACTATTAAATCCAATCTGCATATTGATCCTTCTTTCTTTTAAGGCAACAAAGCAGATCTTGCCTTCCTCAATACTTTATAAGCTGGTTCTTTCCTTTTAAACTCCTTTGGCATTATAATTTGTATAATGAACCTGCCCTCAGGGTATGACAGTGTATGTACACTGAGATGCCATTGACAGGATGGTGTGTGCTTTTGGAGTAGAGATAGAGGTTTGGGCAGGAATAATCTTTGATACCTTCCAAATCTATGATTCTGACATTCCCTGCTATTACACATTTAAAGCAGGATTATATATAGTACGTAGATCAAAGGATACTTGCAGATTGGCAGCTGCCACTGCTATCCAATCATGCTCTTCTACTCTAAGCTACATATCAGTGCAATTGATTTTCCCATACTTTGTGTGGATATCAGTGCTTTTGCATCATGGTATATAATCCATGGACATGGAGTCACAAAGAGTCGGTCACGATTGTAACGACACAACACACACACACACACACACACAATCCATCTACACTAATGGGTGTAACTAAGTTTCCTAATTCACACTGCTGTTTACACACACTAGACTTTTAAATTTTGTTATACATCTCTAGAGAACCTTCCCATATAGAATCTAATGGATTGTGAGACTGTCCTACCCGTAGACCACTGAGGCAATTTCCAGGAAACAGGATGACTGAGGAGGTGTTACCTTATAAATATAAGGCAATACAGTTAGATTCAGAGACTGAAAAGAAAGAGTACACCAACTTTCATTTTGGTCTATAAGTCTTCATTTAATGCAAAGTTTCCTTAGATTGGTTTTTTTTGTGGGGGGAGTTCACAGTAGACATATTGTCACACTCCGAGTCATATTAAATGATTCATGATAAGAAGTGTAAAAATGTACCAAGTGACTGGCAACCCTAGGCTTATGGGGAAAGACTATTCATCCTACATTGCCTGAGGCAAAACCACATACTTCAGGCTAATGCAATAAGCATGCCAGCTCTATCTTGTTAGTTTAACTAAGATCCTGGCACTGCAATATCTAGTCAGGATGATTTTTGGACTATTTTTGGACTATTCTGCTTCTCTTCTCCTCACTTAGATTCTGCACTGTGCAGTCGGAAGAAATGTTATGTTTGACTCAACTGCTTGCCAGTTTTTATTATTTTAGTGGTGCAGTAATGGTATTGCCTTGCCATGCTATATGAAAATAAGCTTTTAAAGTAATTAAAATAAATAAATAAATTATTTTTAATTCCTGGTGTATCTATTTTGAAAAGGGTTTTATCCTGAGGCATCAGGTATTTTGGGGATAATTTTTCAGCTAGCTCTTTTGAGACCTACTGGGTATAAAGAACACAAAAATAGTTTACCAGTGCATTTTTGGGAAGTGCTCTAGGGTCATATAGCTTTCCCAAGGTCATACTCTTCTTCCAGGGGGCAAAGAGGGGAACTGAACTCTCAATAGTAGATAGCAGAACACCCACTCCCAACAAGTACTCCAGTCCAAAAGGTGCCTGCAAGGAGAGAACAAGGAGCCTGGCCTTCTCAGTGGTTGCACCCCATCTGTGGAATGAACTGCTATCTGAAATCTACCTGCCCCCCTCGCTGTTGTCTTTTAAGAAGTTTTGTAAAACATTGTTATTTCAATAGGCTTTTCCAAACTTTAACAACCAAAGAGGCTCTGAAAGTACCCACTGTTCATAGCTAACTGCCACCTGTTTAATGTGTTTTCAGATGTTATGATAATTTAATTTGAGTTAATTGCACTTATTATGTTATGTTTCTTTTATGTCACTATTCTTGCTGTGAACTGCCCAGAGTGACTATTGCTCAGAGGAGTGGTATATTTAGTAAGTTAACATAACATAACATAGATCAACTGTTGGCTCTCCAATCAGGTGTTCTAGTTCACTGGGCCTTCCAGCTATTCCAGCAAATGTGCTCAATTTTGTTATCAAGATTACAAAAATATGATATGTTTATCACTATTGTTAATGACTAAGTAGTGAAATGTTTTAGTAGTTGAACTGGATTATATTTTAAGTTTAAAAATGCACACCCTGCTCTTCAAAGATGTGGGAAAAATCTATAGTTAATTACAATTTTGTTATCATTGCACAATGATGGTCTGGTTTTGCAAAGCAGAAACTCCAAAATCTGCAAATGACATATACAAACCTTTTCTTCTACAATCCAGAGTTTGCACAGGAAACACATAAATGTGGCAGAGAGAAGAATCAAATTCAGGTCTAGGGATTTCAGATTTTGGTACAACTAGGCCAGTGGGATCCTGTCTTTCTTCTTTGCTGCACAGTTGTTCGACTTTTATCATCTTAAGTTTCTGACCTGCTAATTCTGCTGGATATACACATTTAGCATAATTGCCCAAATTCCTGTTCCTTGGAAGCTGCAACATTGCTATGAGAGTTTCCGTTTCACATTTACAGTGCCAAGGGTTATCATACAGGCGTAAGTAATTTAAAAGAGGCATGTAAATAAACACCTCTTCAGACAAGGTTTTGAGCTGATTGTGCTGGAGCAAAAGTGTAGTAAGTTTGTTTAAACCAAAAAAAGCTTGGTCTTCAATTTTTGATATCTCATTTTGTTGTAAATCTAGACTTTTTAATTTTTTATACTTGGAAAACATACTGTTCTTCAGTTTACGAATCCTGTTTCTTGCTAGAAGCATGTGTTTTAAATCTTCAGGCCAATCAGGCAATAGATATGTCAGTTTTCTTTCTTGGCAATCTAAGTATTTGTCATGAAGGTAGGTGTATATGTCACATGGTATGCTTGCTGTATTGCGCTTGACAGGACTGGACAATTTTCTTAAGCCGTTTGCCTTTCCATTGTTTGCTTTGTGTCTTGTGCTTCCATTTCTTGTCTTCCTGGAGTCAGCTGCTTTACAAAAAAAAAGTAGTATTATAATCGTAACCACTTGCATCCTGACATCCAGCTGGCCCCAATTACTTTGTAAGACAGCTGGAACTGTCAGAGTATTCCTTTGAAATCTGAGTTTGTAAGTCTTCAACTGGTGTGATTCAGAATCAAGGAGGCACAGCTGGGGTAAATGAAATCTGTTGGGAGAAAAGCAGAATATTAAAAAGATATGTCTATGGCAGTTTGTCTAATGAACTACATGTAATGTTACATTAAAAATCATCCTTGCTACAATGTATTCAGCACACTATATGTTGCAACTAAATTTGGGCAGATATGATAATGGCCTGCTTCCCTCTTAATGAAAGTTGTAAAACACACATTATAAATGCCCTTACAATAACTCAAACAAAGTACCTCTCTGGTTATATTTGCTCAGCATCTGTTAACAAAATATACCACAAGCTGTAGAACCTCCTTAAATGGTAAGTTAATTAATTTAAACTGGTTTTTTTGGTGGTGTGTGCTGTCAAGTCAAATGTGACGTCTAATGACCCTAAGAGGGTTTGCAAGGTAAGTTAGGCATTTAAGGAGTGGTTTTAGAAATAACACCCCCATGAGTTTTTATGGCACAGCTGGGGGAATTAAACCATGATCTCCTAAGCCCTACTTCATTAATCTATCTACTACAGCACAGTGGGTACTCCAAAACTGTGTGGTGTTGGGGACAGAATTATGGGCTAGGGCTCAGAAGGCCTGAGTTAAAATCCCCACTCACCCATGGGAGCTCATTGGGGATGTGAAACTGGTAAAACCACTCCTTAAACTTCTCATTGACCTTGAACGCCCTATTCGAGCTGCTGTAAGTCAGTTGCATAGTGTAAATTTGGAAGTGCAGCTGCCCATCTTGAGAATTCCCATAGCCCCCTTCCCTTCCAGGAAGATAGTCCAGAATCTCAAGAGCCCATATCATCAAATGAAGACCAAGACTTTTAGAAAAGTGCATGGCTCTTAATTGTCAATTCAAGACCTCAGATAGTTTGCATTAAAAATGTATAACTTGCAATGATATATTATTCCTCTAGTAGTCAATTTATTTCAGTTACTAACATAAATTCATTCTTTTGACTTTTGTAAGCCCCCTTAGCTCCTTTTAAGAAGAAATGTAGGTAAATTTTTCAATAATAATAATAATAATAATAATAATAATAATAATAATAATAATAA
>JAHTLZ010003526.1:67245263-67259312 GCA_023846285.1 Phrynocephalus versicolor
ATATTATATTATATTATATTATATTATATTATATTATATTATATTATATTATATTATATTATATTATATTATAATGAAAGGGAACCAGATTGTAAAGGGGGGAAAGATTGTAGGATAGGTTAATTAAATATGATCTCCAAGTTACTAAGGAGCAAACTAGGTATGATAATTTAAATATGGAAATACTTAACAGTGAATCTGTGGAATTGTAGTGCTATCCATGGCTTACTTCCCTGACACTTCTCTCTCTGAGAACATCAGTCTAGCATTCAGTTCCAATTCTTGACATGTACTTGGCTTGGGGAGAAAAAACTTGGCAAGATAGACTGTAATAAAATAAATGACGGACATACTTTTCTTGTCCCCCCTCCAAGTTATGTGATAGGATGGTTACATTAAATATAGCAGATGCTGCCAGGTTCTGTTAGGCTCTAAAAGATGGTAGGCAGTTTTTTTATTATTTTAAACAATCCACAAATAGCTCCATCATTTCTAAATTTTACCTTCCTGGTTGATTCTGGGGTGACTTTGCCTTTCTTGTCCTTATACATTAGCTTTATTGAGAGATGGTGGGGGATGGGGGAAATAAAGCTGCGTAAATTCCACTCAGTTTCTCAGTAAATTTGGGAAGAAACCAAACTCAGTAAATTTTGATATGATTTACTGTGGGAATCTCCAGAACAGGCTTAGTGTTGCATGTTGGAGGTGCCATATTATGACAAGTCTGTTTCTACATGAAGGATCTGTTTTGGAGAATAAGTTTAAATGCCTATCTCTCAACCTCTAGACAACTGAGCTGTGCTGTTCTTTTGTACCATACTGTCCATGATGAAAAAGTGCAGTCAGTATACTGGTGACTTACAGCTTTATCTCCCTGCAAACTTTGAAACATGTGTGCTGGTTCTGTGTTTGCACTGTTGGTCTTCGTGCGGACTGATATACTGACACAGTCCAGCCAGAACAGAGATCCTGTATCTGTATGCTTAATGTGCAGTTGGAGTCCTGATAAAAGAGACGGCTCATAATATGAGATTATTACTAGATCCATTTTGTCTCTGGAGGCATAAGTGGCGGCAGTGGTGTCTTAGAGCACCTTCAGGTAGTATCAGTTGTAGCCAATCATCAGAAGGCATAACCAGGGCACAATGCTACAGCTGGTGATAAGACTGGATTATTGCAATGTATTCTACCTGTGGTTGTCCTTAAAGTTGGTGCAAAATATTGTAGGAACTGGACCAGCTGCCTATTTGCTATGTTTTGGATTTTGTATAAAGTCCTTAAGAACTGGAATCAGGATATTAGAGAGTTCAATGTCTTCCCTTTTAATCTTTCCAGTCTAGATTACTGGAATATGCACTCTTTATGGTACCTCATATGACTGAGGTCCATTTGGAGACCAATCAGAGAAAAGTCAGTTCCCATCCTAGAATTCCCTTCCAGTTCATGTCAGCTATGCACAAATGTTTCTTTGCTTTAGACATTGAATACAGACTGTTCCCCCACCAACAAACTTTCCGAGACTTCCAGCTATGGTTTTAGTGCAGTATTTGTTTTGATATTGTAAATATTTTCCAGCTATTGAAATGTTTTACTTATGAATTTGAGAGATCTTTCTTGAATTGAATTATTTATAAACATGATTAGAAAACAAATACTGTATGTAGTATCTCATAACTGGAGACAACAAGCTGGACCCTGTATATTACATAACTGGGGGACTTACTCTTCCTTCAAATATTTTCAATAGTTTATGTTAATAAAGGAGGGCTACTCACTGATAGTAAAAATACTTCTATGTTTGCAAAAGATATGCTGCTTTTTCTGGTATGCTATGAATTAGTATTTAGTGATCAGCTTCATCCAAATCACTGGATGTAAAAAGATGCTTCTACATGGGAAATGCATCCTAAAAAGCCTTTGCCTAAAGGAGAAGGAGGAATTGTCACAACTAAGAAACCAGACTAAGAGCCTGTCTACATTGGCCTATAGCAGTGGTGGTGAACCTTCAGCACTCCAGATGTTATGAAACTGAAGCTGTCATACTTTGGGAGCATCATCATAATTATAGAACTGCACATCTGGAAGGGACCCTATGGATCCTTGAACCTAGCCCATGAGAAATCAAGTTTATCTGGAAAAGAGAATAATGTTGGGAAAGGTTGAAGGCAGCAGGAAAATGAAAAGATCAAATATGAGTTGGGTTGACTCCCTAAAGCAGTGGTTCCCAATCTTGTTCCCAATCTTGGCATGTAACAACAATAAAAAGGACAGGGCAGTTTTTGCAAGCAGTTAGCATACACACAAACTGTATGTGGGAATGATTCATGATTTTCTTCTGCCAAATCAGCCCTGTTCCCACATCACAGATTGTTTTAGTTTCAAGAGATCCGGGGTATATGCTGAAAGCTGCAGGGGTCTTGTTTGTTTGTTTGTTTGTCTTATTTTACAAATGAGTACTCCTTTGGATGCAATCTGAGAAGAACAATATTATTTATTTCCTGTAAGAAAGTCCGTTGGAGAATATTCTACATTTCAGATTCAAATTCTAAATCAGTCCCACTCAAACCTTCTGCTATTCCTTTTCCAAAGCAGGAGTGAGGCAATAATCTCAAGAGACAAATTTCCAAAGCTGCTTGTGTGGTGAACTGTGCTGGATAAGGTACATTCCTATGCTGGGATAGATGTAGGTGTGGTCAGATAGCACTATCCCCTTGACTGAACAATGTAGAGGTTGATAGCATCCATTGTCACACATTGGTTAGGTTGATTGCCCAATTTCTGAATATATTCCCCCAAATGCTACCAAAATTAAAAGGTAACAATCATACTTCATGAAACACAGGTAATTTTAATGACAGTTATGTGTTGCATTCTGTCCCAAAGTGGCTATAATAATGTGTAATAGAAAAAAAACCCAAATGTAGTAATTGCAAGCAATAATGTGTCTGAAAGAGAATAGTTATATACCCTTTGACAAACATGAACCCAAATGTTTTTATTGTTTTCTTTATTAAACAGGATGAATCAATGAGACTTGTATCAGAAGGCTGCCCAGCTCTTCTTTACTTAAATTTATCTCATACAGATATTACAAATGGGACACTAAGACTTTTGTCAAGGTAAAAACCTGCGTTTTTTTTATTTTAGAAACTAGGGTTTTGATATAACTGCTATAACCTTGATCCCTGTAATATATTCCACAGCCATTAATAAAAGTTTTGTCAAATCTTTAACACATTTATTTCAGTGTAAGGTTTCACGGATTGGCATCCACTAATTCAGACTGAAGAAGTAGTACAAGAACACCAGGAAGTCTGAGGAAGTGGACCATAATCCACAGAGCTCACACTGAAAAAAATCTGTTAGGTTTAAAACTTTCCCAATGCTTCGGTTTTTATACTGTATTGTTTTACTTTTGTTGTACAAGATTTGAGAATCCTCTGACATTTGGCATTGTTAACAGCTACCAAATTTATCTATCATGCTTTTACCTGCTACTGTGTTTCTCTACAGACTGCTGTAACTCATAATCTCCACAATTTTGTTTGGGATATAATGGATTCAAATTACAAGAAGCCAGATTTTGGTTGAAATCTGTTGGATGTTGGTTCTGCTGGACCTCTCAGTACCTTTTAGTTCCATCAACCAAACTATCCTTCTGGCCTGTCTCTATAGCAGTGATGGCGAACCTATGGCATGGGTGCCAAAGGTGGCACTTGGAGCCCTTTCTGTGGGCACCCAACATTGCCCCTTCATAGCCATCTGTATACAGGTTAAATTACTGCATTGGCACTTTGCAAAGAAAATTAGTGGGTTTTGAATTGCATTTTGGGCACTGGGTCTCTAAAAGGTTCGCCATCACTGCTCTATAGGATGGGAATATGAAGCACTGTTGTTGTTTTTGGTGTTTTTTTGGGTGGGGTGGGATGGGGGGATTCATAAGGTGGTGTTATGGTCCTGTCCGACATCCCAACTACTGGCCTGTGGGGTTGCTAAAGGTTTGGAGTGTCTCTTCTGCCCAGCCCTTGAGATGGCTCTGTTATATAGGACTGCTGGAATGTGCTGTAGAACATCTGGAAGTCTGGATTATACCAGTCTCTGGTACTGAGCATGCTTTTTGTTTAATTTCAAATTTAATTAGGTAGAAATAGAAATACAGTAACCCCCTTGCCCTTTCATGATTAATATACTGCGGTCCCGCTATATTGCAGGACAGCAGTATATGAAAAAACGCCCCCTGAGGTAAGGGGGAAAGGCCTGTTTCAGGTCTCCTGTACTTACTCCAGGGCTGGTGCTGCCCCAAATGGGCGTGTTGGAGGCCCCCAAAGGGCTTCCGTGCAAACCAGAAGTGACCTCTAGATCGCAGAAAAACATTTCTGAGGCCTCCAAGGGGCTTTCTAGGCCTGTTCACACTTCCGGTTCACAAAGAAGCCCTTTTGGGGCCTCTGACAGGCCTGGGAAGGCCCTCAACAGGCCCGTTCAGGCATTGCTAGGCTGGGTGTAGTCCCCAGCTAGCCCCTCCCCCGGCTAAGAATCTTTGATCGTACAATTTCTAATGGCTTTAAATTTCTGTTGGCCCAGATTGGAATTCTATATGGCACCTGAACTAGTGGCTTGGCTCTATAAATGTCCAGCACTGCTGGTATAAAATTGTGACCTTTGGTGTAGAAAAAACATTTCAGATTTTTATAGTACATGTAGCTTTTTCTGCCACATACTGTATTCTTGTTGAGCTGTCTGTTCCTGATGTCTGAACCATCATAGCTAGATATTTAAAGGCTCTAACTTAGCTCAGTCTCCAAAGATTTATTTCTGTCTTCCAGCCCCCAATCTTGAATTTCTGCCACCTACATGTTCAGATGTTCATAATGTGCTGAAACCAACTGTAGAGTATTATACAATTAACTAGCTAAATAGCTAAAGCAGCTCTTTTTATTAGTGAGTTTTCTTTTAAGTAAGAAGGTAAAAAGAAGCTGGAACAATTATCCTCCTATAGCTAAAATGTTAACACACACACATCCACCAGCTTCCTGTATCAGTTTGCTGCTACTGTATTGAAAGTCTGTATCAGCTGCAGTTTTTGCACTGGGTTTTTAAAAATAGATCTTCAAATTGGCCATAATCCTATGGGTCAGTCACAGTGGTGTAGGTGCAATGGCATAAACATCAGCAGCAAAGTGCTGTTAATTAAAGAGGGCCCATATGTGTCCCTCATTACACATCAGTTCATACAGCTGGAATGTGAATAGGGATACAGGTGGTAAATTAATTAGTAGCAATTTGATGCTGCAATTTATGCCAATGCACTTAAACCAGCATAGCAAGCCAGTAGGATTCTGGACATTACTAGTTACAGTTTATTTAGCCAAGCAGATCTGATTATGTTATGATGGTTACCGAGGCAAAGTTCATTTCAAGTGGAGACTGTACTTTCCTAGAAAACAGTGCCTTCACTTTGAACTTTGCCTGATTGGCTGCCTTATGTTTTCACTCTTAGTCAGAAGATCAATTTCATCCTCCCAATGATGCTGTAGTTAGTACTACTACATATGTGTGTAATGGTGGGTGGGTGGGTTACAATAAAGCACTCAGACCTGAATACATCTATTAAGTTATCATTTATATCAAAGCAAATGCCATCTCTGCAATTCTCTTGAGCAGAAAACATGAACAAATGAGGGAAAGTGAACAGGAGGGAAATTCTTTGAAAAGGGAGATACTGTATATTTCAAAGAATGTTTGATAATCAGTTTAGTATAAAATGTTTTCCAAACATGTAACTTGAGCCATTAATTTAGATTTCTTGCTTACTTATTTGTTAATAATGTTTTTATATAAACAACATCACATCTGGCAGAACAAAAAAATGACTGAAACCCCACTACAGGCCGCACAACAGAAATGAAAGAGCACATTAAGAAAGCTGGGTCCTGAATGACGAAAGCTAAGGCTTTGAAATTTCTGCCTCCTTGTGGTTATGAAACCTATTACTGTGTGATTTTCTTATTGACTGCGTTTGGTTTTAATTTTAAGTCACAAATCATGATCAGCCAGAATGTGAATGCAACCGGTTCATTCCTGCTTCCTCCCTCCCTTTGCTTTAATGCTTTAACAAACCAGGAAAAGGAAAATTCATACGTTCTGAGCCAAGAATTATGACTTTTGTACTCGAAAAAGACAGGATTCCTAAATCAAAACCATATCTGGTTTCAGCCTACAGCACAGATTACAAGGCCACCTTTTGCAATCCCAGTCAACCACAGTCATAGAATCATAGAATCACAGAATCATAGAGTTGGAAGAGACCTCAAGGGCCATCTAGTCCAACCCCCTGCCATGCAGGAACCCCCATCACAATATTTCTGACAGATGGCCATCCAGCCTCTGCTTAAAAACCTCCAAAGAAGGAGACTCAACCACCCTCCGCGGCAGCATATTCCACTGCCGAATAGCTCTGTCATGAAGTTCTTTCTAATGTTCAAATGGAATCTCCTTTCCTGTAGTTTGAAACCATTGCCCCGAGTCCTAGTCTCTGAAGCCATGGAAAACAAACCTGTTTCCTCTTCAATATGACATCCTTTCAAATATTTAAACATAGCTATCATATCCCCTCTCAGTCTTCTTTTAGAGAGGCTAAACATTCCCAGTTCCCTAAGCCGTTCCTCATAAGACATTTCCTCCAGACCCTCAACCATCCTGGTAGCCCTTCTCTGCACCTGCTCAAGGTTGTCAACATCCTTTTTAAATAGAGGCGCACAGAACTGGACACAGTACTCCAGGTGGGGTCTGACAAGAGCAGAATAGACTGGTACTATCACTTCCCTTGATCTAGACACTATGGTTCTGTCTTGGCTTTTGCTATCATACAATCCCCCACCCCAAGGGAAGAATGAAGCTGGAATCACTGGTCAGATATCTAGCATTCTGCTTTTTTATTTTCTGGCTTATTAAATCATTTGATACTAAGTCATGAATGATGATTTAATAAACCAGAAAATAAAAAGCAGATTTATTCATTTGTTTTTCCAGACTAGATGTATAGCCTAGTCTTGCGCATTATTGATTGAGATGTTAGTTATGTGAAGTTTGATTGACAGCTGCAATGGCTGAAGTCCTGTTGTATGGTTATGGAAATAGTGTAACTTTAAGACATGATTGGCTACTATGTTGAAAATCTCTCTAGGCGTTATTTGTTGCATGCCAAGCCACACCACTCAGTATGCAATTAAAAAGTTTACAAAGTTTGTACTGAAGGCAAATTGCTGCCAAAAATTATGCTGTCTTTGTAATTGTGCAGCAGGGTTTCAGACAATGTGTTTTAATATTGTTGCCTATAACTGAACAGGTATTTGAGAAGTCTTTATTTCAGCCTTTGTTAAATTTTTGTGGCAGACAAAAATGTACTGAGTATATAAACCATATTGTGTCCTTTTCAGCTTTAATATATTCGTAAATGTTTATTTAACCAATTGTCTAGTTTTTTCCTTCTGTTTCTCTGTCATTACTTAAGAATATGAACAAAAGCCTTGTAAGTAGTGCCTATGATGTCATGTTTTCATCACTGTGGGTGTTCCCAACCCTTCAATTGTCTAGTTTTTGCTGACTTGTGAAACTGCCTTAAAATGTTTTCCTAAACTCAATCTGTTGCAGAGCGTGATGTCCTTACTTGTAATGATACGTTGTAATTTTCTTTCTGCAAGCTTTCATTTATGGTTATTGTGGGCTTGCCTTACTTACTTATTTTAATTGCAATATAATTGCATAAAATGAATGTCTTCAATACATGTATCGTAAAAATAGATGCAAGTAAATGTAGCCACATACTTTCAAATTACATTTGCCTATTGCTGTACTTTCTTTGTCTTCATTGGCTATAAATAATAGTACAGTATTTCCTGCAGATAAGTTATGCAGTGTAACCCTGTACTTGTTTATTCAGAAGTAAATTTTACCATGCTCTGTAATACTTAATGACCAGCAAACAATGAACAGCATTACTGCTTTAGGTTTTTATGTGCTGGCATTACTTGCAATTTTACTTTTTGTTAGACTAGCTGTTTTAGAACTAATGGAATGAAATTGCATGAGAATGGAGTGTTTAATATTTAATTGTTGGCTTGCTTTTAAAAATACCATTTTAAAAATACATGAAGTTTGTGACAGTAATTTGAAGTTAGTGTTATAATGCCATCTTTTCTACTGCATTTACATTTATTTAATGTATAAATGTTTGGGTTTACGCTGAATCAAACTACATTTTAAATCAGGTTTTTGTTAAAATATATTTGTAATTAACAGTATAATCTTATATATTCCTGCTAAGAAATAAGACCCACTAAGAGCAATGGAATTTACTGCCAGGTGACTGTGTAAAAGAGCTTAGAAATCAGAGCTGGTGTTAAACAATATGAAGTACTGTGCATGCAACAAAGAAAAGAAAAGTACAATACCTTGTATCTGGTACAAAGAAAAACTCCCGTATCCACCCATGTTCTTAGAAAGCTGTTCAGCTGCAGTAATAAAATTGCATCAGAAATGTGCATGCAGGTATGCTAACTAATCTTTTCTTCTTCTTTTCTCCTGGCAAAGGAGCTTCCCCAACTTACAATATTTAAGTTTAGCTTACTGCAGAAAATTCACAGACAAAGGTCTACAATACCTCGGCACGGGGAGAGGCTGTCACAAGCTCATTTATTTGGATATCTCAGGCTGCCTCCAGGTTTGCATTTCAGTTTCCTTCTTCATGGCACAGGAAAGGGAATCCTCTAAAAGGACTGGCAGCACCCAGCAGTTTATAGTACTAAACTGGTGAAAGCACTGCCACAAACGTTTGAGAGGTTTTAAATTACATTACTACAGCTGCGTAAATTTTTTCCTGAGGAATAGCAGCACTATAGGCTTTTGGCTTTTCCCCAAAGGGTGTTAAGTATAAACAAGCAGTGCTGATTGCATAATGAAAGCATGCATTACTCTGGGGCGGGACTTAAAACATCCTTGCTTTGTGCTGGTTGCTTCCATATGTACAATTCAAATGTCCAGATCTGCTCAGCTTAAAACTGCTCACGTGTTCTCTATTGAGGAAATAACAATCACGTTCCTGAGGGGGGCAGAATTTTCTGGAAAGGAAGTCAAATTGCCAAGATGCTTTCTAACAGCAGCTTTCTGTTTTGTTTGTGTAAAGTACAATATGGAATGCTTATTTGTAACCACTATTAAAGCAGGGGCTTCTGCACGTATTTTCTTTTTACTTTATTTGGCATTTATAGATCACCTGCTTGTACAAAAACAACACAAGGTGGTGCATACTCCCTTTGGATGAAATATGGGATATTTTTGACAGCATGAGAGGATTTTAAAACTCCAGTAAAAAGAAGCCTTTAGTAAACCACGTCTTGTAAAAAAAACAAAAAACAGTTGTGTTATATGTCTGCTTGGATACAAATTACTAGACCGTTATACAAAAAAGGCTGTAGATAATCTACATATAAGATGCTTTTCAATTAGTGAGGGAAGGGTGTCTTCATAATTTATATGGAAATATAATCATTTGTAGATTAAAAGTAGAAGAAAATGTTGAAAGCCCCAAATTATTTTGATCTCTCAAGGCCCATACTCAGTGTCAGTCTATCGGTGAAGGGGAAAGAATGATATACGTGTTCTGTGCAGAGCTGGCCTTTTACTGAATGATGATTGTTTCTGGTAGCTGCGTATCAGGAAGGACAGGTTTCCCAGGACCTGACACCCATCCTGGGAAAATCCTGTCCCTCTACTGCTGCCTCCTCTTCCTACACTGGCATAGGCTACAGGATATCCTCCTCCTCTTCCTCCTCTTCCTCTGGCCCCTGTCCTGTCCTGACCATCCAGCACAAAGTTCCCAACTTGACTGCTTTTCACCCTTCCCTTCCCTTCATGTTTAAGGGAAGGCGAAGAGCCAGCTCCAGTGTCTCAGCTCACGGCCAGCTTTATAAGATCTGGAAAAGTTCCTGGGCGGTGATAAAATAGCCAGAAGTCAACAATTGAGATTTGAAGTGGAGCCTGAGAGGGCCTATCCAACCCCCAAACTGTTGGCGGGCACCTCTCTTTTTGTTACTGTACTCCAGAGATTTGTCTGCAACCCAGCTTCAGAGAGAGTCACCTGGTTGTCTTGGGGAAGGCTGCCCATGAACAGGACATTTCTGTTTCCATCACACCTTCCTACTTCTCTGGCCCGGGCTGTGGGTTCTGCAGCTGATGCATGGGTATCCTCCTGCTCAGTGTATGTAAGTGTGGTCATAATGATTAGGGCTGGTATTTTCCTCTGAATCTCAAGGGGAGAAAACCCTTTAGATGTCCCCAATATGCTTGAGCCCTTAATAGCTAATCATCTGGAGCAAGTACACTTCAGTTAAAGAGGATGTATACCTGTACACCCTGAGGATATAACATTTCCTCTGTGCTATACAGCACGGTGGGGAAGGTAACAACATGCAGCATTCCAAGTCCATTTTTGCAGTCCATGTATTATCTTCCACCACATTGCCACCCTGCTGTTCCACTATAAATTCTGGTGCTTCCTTGTTCACATCTTGCACCTTCAAACACATTGCTATACATGGGGTTAGTTTTTCCAACACTAATATTTAATCAGAAAACCTGTCTGACAGGTATACTTCCCTTGTTATTTATACTGTACAGTATATGAATTAGAAACATTTGCAACTTTGGAATTGAATGTTCTCAGGAAGACAGTTGTCTTACAGATTCTGTGTTTTATTTCACATGATGTATTATTTTACTTCTAATTTAAAAGTAATTGTAGGTACGTTAAAGTAAGGTATATGAAACTCCTGTAATTAAAAG
Source organism: Phrynocephalus versicolor (assembly GCA_023846285.1). Classification (NCBI taxonomy): domain Eukaryota; kingdom Metazoa; phylum Chordata; class Lepidosauria; order Squamata; family Agamidae; genus Phrynocephalus; species Phrynocephalus versicolor. The sequence goes on from JAHTLZ010003526.1 coordinate 67,256,103, forward strand.
GAGTGTGCAGAATCCCTCCTGACTCTCTCTGTACCTACATGAAATCATCTTGTAGCTGATCTCCAGGTAATCTTTCGGAGTCATTCTGACCTGTGTGATTCCTTTGTCCATGGCATTATCTGTACATTTCTGGATCTGTTTTTAAAAATGAAAGGAAAAATATTGCTGCAAATAGTGTAAGAAATACAATACCATAGAATTTAAATATGTGGTGTATCTTTAAAAAAGGCAGGTGACAGAATCTGCAAACTGATAGTAGAGGATTACTTCCCTAGTCATTCTATGGCATTAAAACTAGGAGGCAATGGTTGATATTTTTATGACAACACCAAAAATGAAAAAGAAAGGAAGAAAAACAATTGCAGCACCAGAGTGGAGGGAGAGAAACGGATATCCTAAATGTGACCTATTTGCTCAAAGCTCATACAACATCCTTCCATGATAATACACATACACTCAATAGTAATAGTATAATAAACTAATCTGAATGAAACAGTAAAGAAAAAGTGGACTATTCCAGGATATTTTCCTCTGATACAGCAGCAAAGATCTCCTGTGGGATGGATCAATCCAATGGTTGTTTTTTGCTGTGCCCCATACTTGCTCCAGAATACCACACAAATCACCCCTTCGGTCATGTTTGCACATTTGTCTGTGCTCTGTTCATTGTGGATGTGTAGGATATTGTAATACATGTAACTCCAGTGTCTTTTTTAGGATCCAATTTCAAAAAAAACATTTTGCCCTTTAAAATCAGATCTCAGTGGAAGGCTTCCGGAATATTGCCAACAGCTGTAGTGGGATCCAACATCTGACCATTAATGAAATGCCTACTCTGACAGACCGCTGTATTCAAGTAAGAAATAGTAACTTTTGTACAGCCTTACATTTAGGAATTAACCTGATAGCCATGAGTAAGAACAAACTGTAGGCAGACAAGTGTATGCAATGTTATATAGGCAGAAAAGGGATGGAGTGCCCGACCCTTCCTTTGTTGTTTTGCAAGGCTGCCTCTGCATATAAGGAACTTCTTCCACAAAAATAAACAAAAGTCATTGATGTACTTGAAGCTGAACTATACAGTTCTATAGCAGAACTATAAAGCAAGCTAGAAGTGTGTGTTTCATATGCTGCCAAGTCACATCTGTTTTACAACAACTCTGTTCATTTTTAAGGGGTCTGAATTTTAGAATTGTTTGCCAGTACCACTCCCCAGTGAGTTTCCGTGATCAAGCAGGAATTCTAACCAAGGTCTCCTGAATCCTACTTTGACACTTTGTCCTCTACACCACACTAGTTCTCTAAAAATAAAAACCGTCTAGAATAAAAATTCTTCTAATTCGGTTTTAATATCAAACAGATTTGTTTCGATAACCACTGGTGAAGTTAGAATTTTCTTTTATGGTTATCTCTTCCCCAAAGTGTTATTTCCCAGCACATTATTATTGAAATGTTAAAATAAATGCATCAATGGCTAAATTTGCATCAGTATTTGCCTGACCTTGACATAACTTGCTGTGGCTAATGGCAGTTAACTCATGAAAGTTCTGGGTAGTTTCATCACACTAGATGTACAGTCCTGTGCATTTGATGCCAAACTGTGAAACACTCAAGAGTGCTATTTAAAGACCAACATCTGTTCTGTTGCAATACTGTACTTAAACATTTCCTTCAGTGTTGAAAAACAATTTTGTTGATGGTGTTTTGTGGAAACTTTTTATACATGTAAACAAACAATTTGTTGTCCAATTAATTCTAATGGCTTTTCTTTTAAAGGCTTTGGCTGAAAAATGCAGACAGATTGTATCTGTTGAATTCAACGAGTGCCCCCATGTTTCTGATATAGGGTTGAAAGCCCTTGCTGGGTGTAAACTTGTTAAAATAAAAATAGAAGGTTAGTGATATCTTATTTCCAGAAACTTTGGTAACATGTGGTTAATGTTGTTTATGAGTGAAAATGGAATTGTGGTACAGGCTGACCTGACCCGACCGGTGTTGTGTTGTTCCAACAGGGAGTAATCGAGTTACTGACCTTAGTTTCAGACTAATAAACAAATTCTGGCCCTGTATGAAACGTATTGGTGTAGCTGGTTGCCAGAAGATAACAGATGTGGGCCTCAAGCTTATTGCCTCATTGGATGATATTATTATCCTGAACCTATCAGATTGCATGAGGTACCGTTTTTGTTAAGGCACCTGAATTATTCCTGTTTGGCATAATTATCTTCTAAAGATTAAAGTATATAGGTTTAATTGTCGCCACCTATCTTCACATAGTGCCACTGAAGTTAATAAAATTAGTGTTCCATAAATTATTTGAAGACTGAATCTTTATATATTATTAGTTATTTTAAAATATTTAATACAGTGTCCCCTAACACAATTTCTTAAGGGTCATTAAAAGTAATGGGCCTTGCTCCTCAAGAAATCTATTTAGATCAGGCTGGCTTCAGACCAGTAACCAAACAAATGTATATTTCCAGCATACATTAATTTAGTTTCCAGTTCTGAAATCTCAATGAAATGGATCTTTAAAAACTGGCATGGTAACATCTATCTTACTTAATTGTATACCATCAAGTCAGTTATTTTTTAAACAATTATTATTATTTTATTAATAATTGGAAGGAAAACATTTACAGTATTTAAAAAAGAATCACAGAAAAATCACATTGCGCAACCCTCCCACCCCACTTGGGACTAGTTTTGTTCTTTTTATTCCTACTACATGGATCTACCCATTTCTCTCGAGAAAGACATTGATTCGTTTCCTGGTGTGTACACCTTCCATTTCTGAAACACATGTACCAAAAATCGATTTCATATGACTTTAAAGTCATTCCGTTTCCTCATTCCTTTTCTAATCTTAATTACAAATTAATTTCTCAACCAAGTCAATTTTTATTGTGACCCTTTTCAGGGTTTTCTAGATATAGAGTACTCAGAAGTGGTTTACTAATTCTTTCTTTTGGGGGTATCCTGGGACAGGGCAGCTTGGCCAAGGCCTCATAGGCTGCTTGTCCTGGGAAGCACCGCTGGGAATTGAACACCTGACCTCTGGCTCCATAGACAGATACTAACTCACTGAGCTTTCCAGCCACCTATTTTATGTATGTATGTATGTATGTATGTATGTATGTATGTATGTATGTATGTATGTATGTATGTATGTATGTATGTATGTATGTATGTATGTATGTATGTATGTAT
>JAHTLZ010003526.1:67262643-67276047 GCA_023846285.1 Phrynocephalus versicolor
CAACACACACACATAAAAAAATCCCCAAACACTCCCCCCAACCCCCCCTAAAAACACAAGCATCTACACAACAGGCTAGGTAATACTGTCCAAGTGCTCACTGCTGGTGGTCTTTGAGTTCATTATAGCTCTGGGATAAAAACTGTTCAGAAGACGTGTGGTCCGAGTTTTAATTGTTCTGTATCTTCTGACAGAAGGCAACACTTCGAATAAATTATGAGCAGGATGAGTAGAGTCTCTCAGAATGTTGTGTGACTTCCTCAAACAGCAAGATGTGATATGTCAACCAGCTCACACCCATGTAGTCCAAACAACAGTTAAGACTTGCAGACCTTTAGCCTCCCTTGTCTCATGATGTTTGCCAGCTGGTACAGGCATTTGAATTGTCACTCGTGCAACAAAATGACATCACTGACTTGAGGTTGTCTCCCATTCTGTTAGATTGGTCTGCTTTGCCCCAGGAGATGCTCTTGGTTTGATCTCAGCCTTGCAGCTCTCTTCTTGTTCTTCTATATTGAGCCACTTCAGCCATTAGTAGGAATGAATCCAAAGTAAAACAACATTTAGAAACTGCAATGCTAGTATGCACTGCAGGGGCTGGCTCATTCCCACTGGACTCCGTGGTGTCTGCCCAATCTTCCACATTGTTTTCTTTCTTCCCCTCCTTCCCTCCAACTGTCTACAGCTTTTATCAGCTTCTTTTTCATCTTCCTCTTGGTGGGAGATTCTTTTTGTGAACTTTTTCCAGCCTCTTCCATTTTCTTGTCCCTCTCGGTCTCTCCAGACTCCTGGTTCCATTGGAGAGTTTACTCTTGAGTAATGCCCTGGAAAATGGATTCCCTCATGTCCACCAGATATCTGTGGCAAAGACAAATGGAGAACCACTTGGATGTGTAGGCAGACCATTCCTGAGTACCAAAGTTCATCCATTCATAATCACATTCTGTATTTTACTTTTCAAAGGTGATTATAGTATACAGAGTATAGTGGTACCTTGTATAAAGAAATTAATTCGTTCCAAATGAAATTATGTTAAGCAAATTTTCCTTTATACAAATTTCCCATAGGAATGCATTGAAAACAGAGTAATCTCTAATCGAGACCATTTTTATGTTGTACGGATTCGCCCCATAGGCAATTCTGTTAAGCAAATTTCCCCTATCTCCAGAATTTTTTATGTTGCACAGATTTTATGTTATACAAACTGTTTGTTATACAAGGGTCCGCTGTATTCAGTTAATTGGGCAGTCAAATGATTCTACTCTTCAAAATGTTATTTGTAGCTAATTCATTGTCAGATACTTCTGGTCTGCTGTTGTTAGATGTGAATCTGGAGGTGTCTTTTAAAAATATAACCCAAAGTGTGTGTATATATGGGGGCAAATGAAATAACATTTTTGTGTTTTTCTTCAGATGCACAAATTTGATTTACCTTAATATTTGTTACTGCCTAGCTGTGACTGATGCTGGGATTGAGGCTTTGGTACAGATATCTTCATTGGCTTATATTAATATATCTGGACTTGATATCACAGACCAGGTGAAAAGATAAAGACATGGATAACTGTTCTAGATACTGTTTGTTAGTTATTGCAACAAAATTAACTAGAACTGTTTTCCCGTGTTCAAGATGCAGCTATTTTACATATTTCTTTGTATCACAGCTATTTTGTACACTATTTTCTGTTTGTTTTTCTGTTTGTTTTACTCACTTTGCTTGCTGTCCTTAATGTCTTTTGGTTAAGACAAAACTTGAGAAGGGGTGGTAACAGGGGGAAAGACAGTACATTATAGTACAACAATTTATGAAATTTGGAGCAGCTCATATTCCAAATGGAGGATCACCCCACGATTTTGGGATCACATGTTCCCTTAATACTATGAGTATGTGGTTCAATGTGAGAAGCCCAAACAGTGTGGGCTGGATATTACTGAATCTTGCAAAATCAGAATATAACTGGGAAAGTTATATGGTCTTTAAAGGTTAATATGTTCCCCCAGTGCCCAAAATGTATCCTATTACCAGTTTTTAAATATTTTATTTTCTTGTCTATTCACAATATTCATAGTTTGAATAAGACAGAAGTATGATTTACTGCAAATCTGTATTTTTTATGTTATCCGAAATGCTTAAAAATAAATATATACCCGTATATACTTAAGTATAAGTCGACCCGAGTATAAGTCAGGGCCCCTAATTTAAACCCCCAAAACTGGGAAAATTTATTGACTCATGTATAAGCCTAGGGTAGGAAATGCAGCAGGGCCTGGCAACTCCTCCTTTGTGAGCTGGGTGTGTGTGATGTTTAAAATGACTTTTAGCCACCAAGGCAAGTGCCTGAGTTGGTGGCTAAAAGTCATTTTAAACATTGGGGGGGGGGGTCAGGAGAAGTGGTGCACAATGTTTAAAATGACTTTTAGCCACCAACCCAAACTTGCCTCAGTGGCTAGAAGTACTGACCCGAATATAAGCCAAGGCCCCCTTTTTTCAGCCCAAAATTAGGGCTGAAAAACTAGGCTTATATTCAAGTATATACAGTAATACTGTATACTGTATGATTTCTTATTATTAATATTACACTGAGAGCCTATTACCTACCTTGTTATGCATGGGGAAAGCAGAGGCACCTCTGGTGCCTTCTAGCTGACAAAAATCATACCATTCTAAATATCAATCTAATGAAATATGTTATGTAGAAAAACTGTTATTTTATGTTAATGTGCCAATAAAACTTAAGCTAATATTTATCTAAAATGTTTACAGGCCTTGGACACCCTTGGCAGACTTTGGAAAATTAAGGAGATTAATATATCAGAATGTAAGCAGATTTCTGATTCAGGAATTAAGGTAAAACAAGACCCGAGATTTATAGCTGTTACAAGCATCATTAAACATATGTCATTCTTGAACTATTTAAGAATGGAATAACGGTGCCAAATTCAGCCAGAACACTGAATGGGAGATTCCAAAACATCCTCTTCTCAGAGTGCTTATGTCCCTGCAATAATAATTAAGTAGAAACTGTGGCCCACGTACTTCTCTAGCGCTCCTTTTATTGTGACCTACGCAAGGAACTTATCCAATCTGTCATCAACAAATTCCCTGGGAGGCCTGCCAAATTCTATGGGAAGCCACTTCTTTCTGACAAGTCTCTGCAGATCACAAATTGTGTTGCTAGATTTTGTACTGCTGCCGTAGCTGTACGTAGGCTTATGATTGATAGCAGCCCCAGTTTCTGATAGTCATATAGGGCATAGTTCTCACTCAGGGGCACAATGTTGGCAACTGTTTTAATCTCTTGCTAGCGGCTTAACCCCTAAGAGATTATTATTAATGACTGACATACTGGAATACTGACATACCGATTCCCTTGCTGTATTTATATAGTATATGGTTTTATTCATATTTGGTTTTATTATATAATTTTTTTACCTTATTACTAAATGTATCACTACCAGGTCTTAATGTATGAAACTTAATATTTTAATATCATATAGGACTTGGTTAACAACAGGAAATAAAGAATTCATTCAGTTGCTTAGAGGGAACTTTGGTACCCTGGCATTTCATTGGTCTTCTGTAATTAGTAATGGGAAGTTGCACAAACCTTTCATAAACATCAGTGGTATTCTGGCCAATCTAGAAAGGGCTTTGTATGTCATTAGAAAGAAATACATATGTTTATTTGCTGTTAGGAAGACAAGTAAAAAAAGAAAAAACTTGCATACTGCTGATGGTGGTTTTCCTGTACATTAGGTATGATAACATTCATCACTTTACAGTATTTTTCATAGTGTTTCAGGGTTTATAGCCCTATAGAGCAGGACTGAATTTTGCTATCCTCCCACATATACATATGGTGTGGTGCAGGAAATCATTTGAAAGAGTAATGTATTCCTTGGAGAACAGTTATTAATGGAGTTTCCAGTACTCTATGTCCCTGTGTTGAGTGTGATGCCATTTTAAAAGCAACAGTGTCAGAAAGTAAATACTCTGTCTAATTTTATAGAAAGCCATCTTGGCATTGATAGAGGCATCCAGAAAATAATTTAGAGAAGACTCATGGAACTAACATTTTACTCATTGTGTGGTGCAGTGTTACATTTTCTTTCATTATCAATGCAGTGGATCAAAATGTCTTCTTTGCTTGGTATAATAAATTCAATAACATCTCTATATGAAGTGTGAAAATCTTCCTGTTCTGTGCACCTTGGTTCATAATAATAATATTCTGCTAAAAAGATGTCAAGGAACATATTATAATTCTATTGCAATGATGAGGGAGATTACATGGGATAAAGGCTCTTATTTTCTTTCTTTTTTAATTTTTAAAAACATTGTATCAAAGAAATAACAATAAATAACACCAATAACAATTCTACATTGTATTACAGTAATACATTTATTTTAGAACTATTGCTCAACCTTCAGGGCTAAATTCTAATTTTAATACAGTAGTTTTACATTTTCTCCTACCCGCTTTCTTTCCAGAAATAAATACATTCTTTTCCTGGTGAATACCCCCTCCCTTTCTAAAACACATGTTTCAAAAATAAATTCCAGAACTGAAAAGCCAAGCCTCTTTCTCTAAAACTTCAACCATTTTATCACACAGATCACTTGGCATCTTATTATCTGTGGGCAGGGCCGTCGCTAGTTTTTTTTTTTTGCGCCCTAGGCGAGGGGTGGGGGGTGGAGCGGGCGGGGGTGGCAGGGGTGGGGCAGGGGGCAGGGAGCGGGGAGTGGGCGGGCGGTGGCAGGAGGCAGCGGGGGGGCAGGGCGGCAGGGGGACGGCGGATGGTTGGGGGACACAATGGGCACGGGGGGGCGGCGATGGGTGCGGGGGGGCAGGTGGACAGCGACGGGCGGCGGGGGGATGGACAGCAGTGGCCAGCGGCGGTGGGGCGGGATGGGGCAGCAGGCTGGCCAGCGCCCCCTTTCCATTTTGGCACCCTAGGCAACTGCCTAGTTCACCTTAATGGACGTGCCGGCCCTGTCTGTGGGTGATGCTATTGAGTGACTGAGAGATGTCCTGGATAACAAGAGGCAGGCCTACAATGCAGCCCCTGGCCAAGTCACTCTTGTTTCCATTTTAGTAACAAATGACACTGACACTGGAAGGAGCTGCAGTATTGGTTACTCTACCATAAGCCACTGGTCACCATGTTACTTCAGTGGCTTATGACGGAGCATGCAGCAGTAGCATCCCATGATAAATGTTATATAAGACAAGGTAAGATAAATGTTAGATGCCCTAAGCACATCCGATCTCACCTGATTTTGGAAGCTAAGCAGGTTCAGCCCTGGTTAGTACTTGGATGGGTGACCACCAGGGAATACCAGGTGCTGTAGGTGCCTGGAGTAGGAACTGGCAAACTACTCCAGTATTCCTGCCAAGAAAACTCCATGGACATGGGGTCAGGAAGAGTTGGTCACAACTGCAATGACACATCACACACACACACACACATGATAAATATTGTCTCTTGCCCAACAGGCAGCACACACACACATTTCTTGCCTCCAAACAATCAAAGCTGTTCTTGTCTAAATGTTTAAATCTTTGAAGGATGGGAGGAAAGAGAGAGGAAGAAATGGAAAATAGGTTACTTTTGTTCCCCTTCTAGTTTTGCATGCTTATTTATTCCAAATGAAGTCCTGGCATTCTGAATAAAGTTTTTCTTCCTCTTCCTCCTCCTCCTCCTCTTTCTCTCTCTCTCTTTCTCCCCCTCCCATACCGAAGGAGCATTGTGATCTGCTAGTTGGTGTAATGATAAACAGGCTGTACATGTTTTTTCTCTTATTTGATATAAAACATAACAGTATAATCTCATGGCACTGTAGCAAAGTGGACAGAATATTTCTGGATAGTTGATAGACCTTGACTTGAGAGAATTACTTCTACAGTGTGGTTGGGTATGAATTAATTGATCTCCAAAATAGCTTCTATAAATTGCAGCTGCCACTTAGTTGGAGGTATAAGGGAAAGGCTCTTTATGACAGAGTCTACATGTCTGGGTACTTAAAATAATTCAGCCATGGGCTTGGAATATTTGCAACAGCATGCATATCCAAAGTCTTGTACTTAGGTAGGATTAATTTAAAGATTGCTAAGTTCTCTTTCCATCCCCCCCCCGTAGAATAATTATAATGTTCAAGTACTTCAACGATTGCTTGCTGGTCTATGATCCAGTTCAGACAATAGAGCTCCTGTATAACGGTTTCACTCAGGTCTCTTAAGACCCCAAAACAAGAACCTGTTTTATTTCCCCCTGTTTGCTGAATTACAGTCTGCTAGGCTATGGGAACTTTCTGTACAGTAGTAGATCTTCCTCCCCTTGGCTGGGTCCACTTGGCAGCCCCATTGCTAGAGGCAGGAAGAAACTTCAGCTTGATTCTAATGCCCCTTCCTAGTGCAAATAATTTAATTTTCTTCTATTATATGTTATCATGTTTTCCCCCCTCTAAAATGTTTTAAGCATCATTTCTGTACCAAAACTTTCATTATTTTAATAGTTTTGAATTGTATAAAGAGAAATATGACTCATCCATTTCAAAATAGCCATACGTCAAAGTCAACATTTCCCTTGTATTTGGTATTTGTAAAGTGGGAGCTACTGGGAGCTAAGTGCTCTTGTCATCCTTAGGGATGCCCATTGTTAGGGACGCTATATCCAATCAGGGCTTTGTGAAGTGTTTTGTGTTTTATTTGCTTCCGGACCCAGCTTAAGGTACTAGTTTTGATCTATGTTACCCAGTGCACTGGAGAAAACACCTCTCTGCCTAGGGACATTTATTTCTCTCTAAGATCAAGTGAGAATGCGATGGTCTGTTAATTACTTTAAAAATAGTGAAAACCAATATGAGGGTTTTCCAATGACTTTTTGCTGTCTGAAGCAAAGGACAAAATGGTGACATCTCCCCATTCCACATACAGAAGCTGACTGGACAGCCACTTGAAGCCTACTTCACTGATGATAATAGTAGGATAGTATCCTGCTTGACGTCTTGAAGGAGCAGGCCATTTTTGAAAGTGCAGGGTAGGTCATGTGGCACACCCTGCTCTCTCCTCCCAAGACCAAGTGAAAGGATTGCACTGGTGGCACTGGCCCCACTCTTTCTAAACATACAGCTGGTATACTTTATGCTACCTTAATAAGTCAGGGTTTTTTTTGCATGTTTCTAAACAAAAGAAGAGCTACTTAGATGCCCTAAGCACATCCGATGTCGCCTGATTTCGGAATCTAAATAGGGTCAGCCCTGGTTAGTACTTGGATGGGAGACCACCAGGGAATACCAGGTGCTATAGCTGCCTGGAATAGGAACTGCCAAACCACTCCAGCATTCCTGCCAAGAAAACTCCATGGACATGGGGTCACAAAGAGTCGGTCAGGACTGAAACAATACAACACACACAAACAAACAAACAAACAAAAGGAAACAAATAATGAAAAGAATGGAGTGTCTTTCCGGTTGTAGCATTCACATGTTTCGTATAGGCTCACAAATCTAAGTTGCATATATAAATGAAATGCAAGAGAAATTGGTTGCATGTTTTTTGGAGGACAGTTTCTGACAAGTACAGAAACATGCATAAATTGTGCAAGTATGCTTCTCTAGAATGTGTGTGTGTGTGTTGTGTCGTTACAGTCGTGACTGACTCTACGGGACTCCATGTCCATGGAGTTTTCTTGGCAGGAGTACTGGCTTGGCTAATCGTACTTAGTATTCGGATAAGATGAGCAAATAAATTTTCAGTATGTTCATGCTGTAGAACATTAAATCTAAAATTACCAGAAAATGTACTTTAAATTCATTTGGATGGTTGTACTTGTGTTCCAGAGATTCTGTGTTGATTTGAGAAGACTAGACTATGTTGATTTCTCTTTCTGCCACCACCTATCAAATCATACATTAAAACATCTGACACTCAGTTGTCACAAGCTTACATCTCTTAGTATGGCTGGTTGTTCTAAGGTATGTACGAAACCCAAAATAAAACAGTACTCAAGACTCCATTGAATTTATTGTATCTCCATGCTATTATAAACCTTGTTATTGTTTCTTTTTACACGCTGAAGTCTTGGAGGTGGTACAACAGTAATCTATTTTATTCTTTGGGTGATTTTTCCAAGATTCTGTCCAGCCTGTCCCTCTGAAGTGACTAAGATATTTTTGTTACTAATGACTTTGGCACACAAATGTCTCAGTTCCCTTGATTTCAGCTTTGATTTAAGGGTGTGCAGTCTTTGAGCACAACTAAGCCTGACTTAATTGAACTTTCAGGCAGAAATGCAGAGAGTCATAACCTGACTTGGGTGCTAATATAGGGAAGTATGGTCCCTCAAACCTTTGCCTTCTCTGTGATCCAACACAATTATGTCCCGTTAATGGGTTTTTTTTTTGAGCAACACTACATGCAATAATCATCCAGACTTTTCCAAGTGGTTCACAGCAAGAAAATGTAGTTGGTGCCAGCAATTAATTTATTTTATAAAAATTATATCTTTTTATTCCAAATATTCTAAATCTAAATTTACAGTAACAAACAAACAAACAAACAAACATGAAATACCATAAATTTAACGAGTTAAAAAGCAGGAGCAGCAAAGCAGTAAAATGCTTAATCAAAACTACAAGGATCAGTGGCCAGGTTGACGATCAAGAAAATTCATGGGTATTTCATTAGTACAATATTCAGATTGGTGGTAGGAATGCCTTACATTGAAAGCCAATGTGATCTCAATGTGGAGTTTTTTTTTTACATTTTTCATGTCACAGTGGAGAAGGCCATCCTCACATAGAACCAGATGAACTTCACTAAGCAGTAAGCAGGGCCGTCCCAATACTAAGAGCGTTGTATTCTCTCAGATGATCATATATAAATCAGCATGTTACAGAATATATTACATTACACAAAAATTATGACCCAGTACAATTAAAAATATGAATACACAAACTGAAAAGGCAATGGCGGAGATGGCTGAGCGTGAATGTTGTTGCTAAGAATTCTATTGTACTAATTTTAAAAAGCCACATAAACACATCAGGAGGAAGACTACGGTTCACCTTTATCATTCGGTACTTTTTAATTGACTTTTGATGTCGCTTATTTGTCTGCTTAACTCTTAACTCAATACTGACCAAAGAACCAAGCTTTAATGCTACAACTTATTGATTATATCAAACACTAAATAGCCACCCTTTCCTGTCTCTTCGGGAACAGTTGTTTTGTAGTATAAACAGGAAGATGTGACATGTAAATATATATATATTGAATATTTCATATATCTTTCAGGGGTTGAACTTAATGGCCTTGTAGGCCCCTTCCAACTTCACTATTCTATGATTCTATGATCTTTTAATGTTGTTCAAAATGATCCAAAACAATCGGATCTAATTTGCTGTTTACAAAGCAATATATTAATATCTTGGCCAGCTCATCAGCCTAAATTTCAAGCTGTACAACAAAAATATAAACAGAAAGAGGGCAGGAAATGTTGGGAAATGTGTGTAAATAACGGGATCCGCCTTCCAGATGCACCAAAATATATTGAGAGCTGTGTGATGCAGTAGTGTATGTATATGTGTGTTATATACTGTATATATATATAAAAGAAGAAGAAGAAAAAGCCATGTAATTCTTGCAAGCAATTTAAAGGTGAGGATGCATGATACCTTTATTAGACCACTAAAAAATTACAAACAGACACTAGCTTTCAATCCATACAAATCTTCCTCAGGCCAACCACCAGAGCTGTGCACGGTGCAGAAGTATAGAAGATCCAAAAAATGTGGCCACATATGTAAACCAAGCTTCTCTGCTTAAGACAAATTTCAAGATGGAAACTCTAGTCTCTGGTCAGGAGTGGAGTTTCAGGTTGAACTACTGTGGTATCTAATGAAATGCCTTTCCTGTGCTTTTTAGACAAAATACTTGCCAGTCCTTCATATTCCCTCTCTTCCTCTGCCCTAGAGATCAAAGCACAGTTCCTTTTTGGCTGGGGATGAAGGTATATAGAAATGTGGCAAACCTTTTATGAGACAAGTTGGGATAAAATTTAGTGAACACATTATGTAAGCCCGTTGCAGTCAAAGTCACAGTATTACTTAGTGATGGTACTGGAGATATAATAGCAGAATATATTAGCTTTAGAATAATGTAGTATAATAGTAAATTTCCTGTGCTTGCTTAATAGGCTAGATATGTGTCCTTTAGCCATATCAAAGGACAGCCCCCTGTTCTAAAGCATCTTCTAGTACTGTGTTTTCCTAAAAACAAGACACTGTCTTATTTTTTTTTCTCAAGAAGACACACTAGGGCTTATTTTCAGGGGATGTCTTATTAAGTACAATATGCTTGAATGTCAGCCCTGCGCACAACCAAAGCCTTTGCCCTCCTGTCAGCAATCCATTCATACATTATGTTTTCCAGCTCAGGAAATAAAGGCTGCTGATCTGAACCACACTTGCACTTCTTAGCATTTCCTCTGTCCACATGTAGACTGAGGTTATCGTATTCTGCCTGCCATTTTTGGACCATTCGGATATCCAACTTCTTCTCTTTGCAGAAAGCCGTAAGATTCTTGCCCTGAGAGTCGTCGACAATTCCTTTCTTGTACTGAACAGAATAGCTCTTTCTTTTTGCACTCACCTTGTCTGGGGGTACAGATACTCAGGAAAAGCAGGCCCACAGACTGTTGCTGGTCGGTGGGGCTGTCGCTAGTGATGCGTGAATATCTTTCCTCTAGCTGTTTGTACATGTGCCATAGGTTGCCTGCAAGCGCGGTTACCATACGTGCACCCACCCATGTGCGAATGGCTAGGAGGCGTGATACGGTTGCTACCTGCGCACCTGCGCAAGTGCGAATGGCTCTGAGAAAGGAGCTGTGCCAGATAAAAGATATTCCAGTCTTCCTTACCGCTGCATAGCCACGCCCACCCCTTGGTCTTATTATCAGGGTAGGGCTTATATTTAACAAATGCATAGAAATCCTGCTAGGGCTTTTTTTGGGGGGGGGAGGTCTTATTTTTGGGGAAACAGAGTATATAGCTGTTGAGGTTGGATTTAAAGCAGTGTAAGAAAGGAATGCATGGGCATTGAAGTTTCCCATCAACAGTGTGTATTTGGGCAGCAGTGTGAACAAGTAGCCAGGACAGCTGCTGATGGTGTTCCTTGCTGTGAGATGTATTTGTCTTCAGTTTACAGCTGTTGTTCTCAGCCTTCTCTCCAACCTCCTTCATGAGGGGTTTGCCATATTTCTGTGTACCTCCATTCTAGCCAAAAAGGAACCATGTGTTTCAATAAGGCAAAAGATTTATTTATTTATTTGACTTTTATATCATCCATCTAGCGAATGGTTACTCTGGGGGGTGTACATAAAGCAACCAATACAATGGAATAAAGAATACTAGCATCAAATAAAATAAAAACAGAATTCAAACTAATATCTAAAAAATAGAAAGCAACTCATTTAAACCATTGTGGAGCGTCAAGATGAAAAATCATGATCCAGGGAAAGCTTGTTTAAACAGCCACATTTTTAAAAGGTGCTTGAAAGCTCCCAGTGAGGGAGCCAGGCAGATTTCTGGGGGCAGCCAATTCCACAAGTGAGGAGTCACCTCGTACTGACTCTTTGAACCTCTCTCAGGGTTGGGACCCTCAGGCCCTCCATCTGGGAAAAATGAGTGATACAGGGAGTTACTTGTAGGAGAAGCTGCTCTGCCAAATATCAAGGTCCTAAACCTGGCTTTGTATGTTATCATTAACACCTTGAAGTTAATGCGGAAGGATGGGGAGAAATGTTGAATGACTGGGAGCTCTTTTGCCTAAGAAGTGTGGGAGGGACACTCTGATCCACGCTACCAGAGCTGCAATCAGAAACCTACACCAATGTCTATAGTTCATATTTTGAAACTTGCTTTAAGCAGAGAAGCCCAGCCATACACGTGGTCACAATTGTTAGATCTGTTTTTGATTTTTCTACATCATATAGGCTGGGCACAATCTGTGGTGCTGAGTCTATGTGATGGGGCTTGACTGAGGTTTACATTCCACAAGATCCCCCCCCCCCCCCACACACACACCATTAGCAGGACGACTTTGTTACATCCTGAATACTGTGCTTTCCTAAAATGAGAAAGCACACTCAATATCATTGATTACAATTATGTCCCAATAAAGTCTTTCTAGCATGTAAACAATTATCACATTGAAAGTATTACTTGCATTGTTTATAGATGGTGCCTAAGATGTTGCTGCTCTTGACAATCTCTTACCACTGTTTATTATTTCCATGCTTATTTTGCTTGTACAGATAAATGACACAGGTATTCAGTTTGTGGCTGCAAGCTGCATTTATCTTCACTACCTGGATATCTCAGGCTGCATCAATATTACTGACAAAGGACTCAAGTGTTTGTGGAAAGGTTGTCCACAATTGCGAATTCTTAAGATGCTGTATTGCACAAATATTACCAGGTAAGCTGAGTTTCTAGATCGCCAAAATTATGTGGACAATCTTTAACAAAAGAAGAACCACTCAAATAATAAATTGGGGTATGTTTTGTCTGGGGTTGCTTGTGGAGTATTGGATCTATTTAATGGAGTGTAGCCTCACGGCAAACATTTTATGGGTGGAAATACAGCAACAATTTAGAGCTCTCAGAACACAAATGAGAAGGTGGAGCGATGTATGAACAGGAGCTGATTTTCAATAACAAAGAAAATGCTTGCCATTACAGTTTTTCTGCATAAGATACCATTACTCTGAACTAATATATTGAAATTACTAAAAATTTTACATTTTTCTACATGTTGAGATACTATATAATGCGAGCCAAAAAAGAAGGAACATTTTGAGCAATAATCACCAATATTAACCATCTTTACAAAATCAGAGATCAGAATATATATATATATATCATTCAAAAATTATTTTACTATTGAGTCATTACTCTATGAGGTAACAGTTGCATACTACAGTATTACTTTTCAGTTTTCTTTTTTGTACCTTACCTCCCTGAACCTTATAACTAGCATGGTTAGTAAAATATTCATGTTTTGATCACTAACCCTTATACAGTATATTTTATTATACAAATGTTCCATAGTTATTTTATTATACTAATGAAACAGACATATTCAGAGATCTCCCATGTTCTAGATCAGGGCTCCCCAACCTAAGGCCCGGGGCTAGATGCGCCCCCCCCAAGGTTCTGAATCCGGCCCCCGGGACCAATTGCAACCCCCACCTACCCCCTGCTTTGCAAGCAAGCCAGCCTCTGCAGCTGCTTCTATTGCTGAGGCAGTTCAAAGCAGTGGGCTATGTAGCCTCTCCCACTCCCCCCAACTACCGCCCAGATGATCAGCATGCTGGCTAGTGGGGCATTCAAAGTGGGAG
>JAHTLZ010003526.1:67276057-67287898 GCA_023846285.1 Phrynocephalus versicolor
ATTTTTCATACTGGCTCATTGTTTCAGAACCTACATATTTGGTAAACACAACAAGACTGACTAAGTAATTTCCTTTTGTGTCCAATTTTCTAGGTAGCTATTTCCTGCCCTCAGTGATAACCAGGCCCACATATAAACCACACTTTCCCCCTTTGTCTGTTGCATGGCTCCCCTTGGGGGATCTCTGTTTTAAATGTTTGAGTCCCTTTGAAGCAGGATCTTTCAGACTGTTGAGTTCCCAATCTGTCCTAAGTATCTACATAAAGGGAATATTTCATGACATTATAACAGTATAGTAGAATGGAATCTTCATGTAGTGTGGCTCTCCTGTCAGTGTGTGAGGCCTTCTTCTATGAAATGTTCTGTGCCTTTTAAATGCCAAACTAGAACTGGGTTTCATTTTGTGGATAGAATGCAAACGTGTATCAGTTTGTTAAGTAAAAGTAACTGCAAAAATGAGATTTGGATAAGGATGGAGAATGAGGGAATAGGATTAATACCTTCTCTTCCTACCATAGACCCAACAATTTAGCACACACAGGTAGTAACCTCAGGAAAATCATTTTGCCTCTCGCATCAAAAAGAGAAAATACTAACTCCACTCTTTTGCCCATCCTTCCATGGCTCTGTTTGGGTTTTCCTGGAGCTGTTTTTCACACAACAAAAATTTACAATTAACCCCATGCTCCCCTCAAATACTGTGCCCCACTGCTATATAATTACCTATGGTTAAAATAATGTTAAGTATTCCATGATACAGCATGGAAAGTGGGTAAGAAGCTCAATGAAACTGGTCATCACAGATGAATTTTGGCTTTTCTTTATATTTGACATATTTTAATTTCTACAATATATGCTTTCCACATCACTACAGTAGTTTATGTATTAATAACACCTTATGCATGTTATTTTTCCAGACCAGCAGTTTTAAAATATACATCAAAACTCCAGAAATATGAATACAATATTGATGAACCTCCTTTATGGTTTGGTCGTGTTACCAGTGTTGAGTCCTCCACTATAAAGAAGCCGAAAAAAAGCCGGCATGGCATGGCTACACCTCAGCAAAGCGCAGTGTCACCTACAGTTGAAAAACCTGCTGAGACTGTTGGGCCGTCCACATTAGAGCATCCAGGTGAAAATACTACAGAGAACCATGGACCATCCACTTTAGAACATCCAGGTGAAAAAACCACGGAGACCCATGGGCCACCCACGTTAGAACATCCACATGAAAAAACCACAGAGACCCATGGGCCACCCACGTTAGAACATCCACATGAAAAAACCACAGAGACCCATGGGTAATCCACATTAGAACCTCTACAAGAAAAGCCAAGTCCTTCGCAGATAAACCTGTAAGAGAGAACTAGAAGCCAAACAATATGCTTAATGGTAAAAAACAGAAATGTAGTTTTCTTCTGTTGTTAGAAAATTCAGTGCACTTTTGTATACAGAAGGTGGCTTCCCATTTGTTAGCTGTTACAAATCTTCCTTGCAAATATTGTTAGCTTTTTCCGCTTGGTATCTTATGGGGAAAAATTTGCCTTTTATTTATCCCTTCTTCAAAAACTTTAGGAATTTTGTTGAGCAGTAATTAACTTGATCAGTATATACCACAAGGCTACACATATCTAAACATCTTGTAAGTTTAGAAACACGTCAACTGTTTTCTTTTGATGAAAACATTATTATAGCATTCTGCTTCTTTATGTGTCCAAGATGTTAGAAATGTCAGTTTATTTCAAAAATAAAGTATTCAGAAGGAAGAATGTGGCTCCTCTATTCCATAGATATTCCACAGTACTCAACAAATAAGAATGTACCTCTGCACTAAGATATTTGTTTACACGCCCATATAGTACACCAATACATATCCTCAATATACATGGGAAACAGTTTGATTCCCCACTGAGCTCAGGAGTTGGACTTGAATATCCACAGCCCTGCGGTTCTGAGATTAGTGTTGTTGTTGCACAATATCATGCCCGCATTGCCAGCAAGAAAAAAAAAGATGCACTTAACACTTCCTACAGCATATTTTCACGCTGTATATGGCTTTGTGCAGTTGCTTTTTTCAACATACATGTTACACTAAATTAAATAGTTCGGCCAAGGAGTTTTCTGATAAAGAGACAGTAACTAAAACACTGACAATGAAAATGTTTATGTTTTTCATGCCACAGGTCATTTTAGAGTGTTTATTGAATGAATCACTGTTTAGAATTTCCAGAGCAAAATTAGATAATCACATATATTTTTCATCATTCCAGAGCATGCAGTTGCTTGAAGGATATGAAAAGCAGTACAACACCCTTTGATCTATTTTAAACATTTAAACATTTGGTGAGATACTACAAGCATCAACATATTTCATACTCATTTTCCTTGCAGGCTCCTTGATTTATGCAGGTAAGAATTATGACTCCATCATGTAGTCTTCAGCTTCACTGATTGGAACCAGGTTTGGGGTTTCAGCTTAATTGTGCCATGTTGTGTCTCTGCTTTAATACATTTCCCCCTTTCGTCCTTTTGATTCAGATAACCTGGAGGGGGAAAAATAGTCATCTAATTTCATGCATTGCCAATGGGTATTTTTAATATTCCTAAAAATGTTTCAGCTGGCTGGATAGCTCTGGGCTAGGTATCTGAATGCAGAAACAGAGGTCAGGAGTTGAATTCCCCACTGTGATTCCCAGAACAGCCAGCCTGTGGAGCCTTAGGCAAGCTGCATGATTCCACGGTGCCTCCAGAAGAAGGCAATAATAGTGCTGCAGAATCAGCACTACAATTAGTGCTGCAGAATCAGTACAATTTTTTTTTAGATATTACAGATCAAATAAAATATTATTAAAATTTATTCAATTGTAAGTATCTCTTGGAAGTCTCACTATTTGCTTATTTCTTTATTTCAAGGGCTGATATCTCCAAAATGGCTTACGTTTATAAAATCAAATGGATAAATTAAATACAGCCAAGCACTTTAAAAAGGAAATTTAAAAAAAGCTCATCACTAGTAGAGGCCTAATAACTTTGTCTGCTTCTCTCTCAATTCCTGATTCCATTCCAACTCGCAAGTTGGTGTTCCATGACTCTGTGATTGTGAAAGAGAGATCAGGAACAGAACAGTTTATCAACTTCTGTTTCTATTTTAAATTTTTAGCTTTCCCTTAAGGGACACATTCATGTCCCCCCCAAAATTAAATTGCAATTCAGTATAATTTTCCCACACCTCTTGTACTCGAATTTTTACAGAGCTTCACAACATTTTAAATCCATTTTATCTGAATATTAGCATTTATTCTTGTTTATGGTTTGATATATTTTTTAAAAAAATCCCAGAAAATGTTTCAAATCACCCTGGCAGTGACAAGTTAGTCAAAGCATCTGTATTCTAAAATGAAAACTAAAAGCCATTCTGTACAAATTAGAATCAAGTTTAAAACTGGTATTTACGATTTAATCTAATTGTTAGAATTATTGTCCAAAATTACATTCCCCATTTGGATATCAACTAGAAGGAGTAGGCAAAAAGGTTATTGTGGTAGACCTCCAGTAACCATTCTCAAAATAGCTAGTTTAAAAAGATCTTAGGTACATACAATTCTTTAGAGCTGTTGATTCAGCTGAAGTAATTTATAGAGAATGCATTTCACTGAGACATCTGTGCTCGCCCCAGAATTTTCTGTTTCATTTATTTATATCTCATGCATGTGAATGATTAGATAATGCACCAGCCTTGCAGGAGATAAAGCTACGTAGCACTCAGAGGCAAAATAGCCAAGAGTATTTATTTAATCCACAAAATATAAAGCTACAGCCAGGGTAACAAAAATGGTCGTATTTCAAACAGTGATCTTTTCCTCAGTAGGCTTAAGAATTGCTCTGCCACTTTATAAAAGACAGCGTAAATGACTGGGCCTCCTAAAACACAGACAATGTACCAGCTCATATTCGCTTGTTTTATTTTTACATTCATTTTTACACCTGGAAGTCTAGCCCCTGTTTAAAATTCAGTAATATGTTGTACACTTGGGACCGGGCTCTCCTAATTAAAAAACATATAATAAATGAAAAATGCATGGCTGTTCTGAAAGGCTTCTTGAAGAGTCACATTTCAGCTGCAGCGGTTTATCACCATCCTTCACTCCCTGAGTTCTGTTTAAACAAGATAATTCTATTCAGACAGAACCCTCCCACAACACAAAATACTCTTAAGAATTTTGAAAACTTTCCAGGAAGTGAGTAAAGCAGGAGATGAGAAAACAGGCGCTAGTGAAAACTGATGTCTTGTTTTTTTAACTGTCAATACCACCTAACTTTCTGTGGTGGATCTGGTGCTTTGAACCTACACTTTGGGTGACAAAGAAAGCTGGGAAAAGAGAGGAAAATACATATGATTGACTGTTTACAATATGTTCCTTACCAGCTGGCTACAGCCCAGTACTGGATGGAGCACACTTTGAGTGCACATTAGAGATGGGTGCTTTATGCTTTGTACGGTGGTGTTTCAAAGTCTGCTTCCCGTGGTTGCCACGATCCACTTACGGGCTCCTTGCACTGCTACGGTCCCTCTTTGGCAGCGACACACCAATCCACATTATAGTCCAGTGGGTTCTTCCCGCCTGCTCAGGCAGCTGTGCAGGAAAACTCTTCCTCTTGCCTCCTTGCCAGAGCAGTCGGCTGCCTGAGAAGGTGGGGAGGACCTGGCTGGGACTGGCAGGCTACTGCCAAAGTAGGATCCTTACAACACAAGCAGCCCAGTAGGTGGACTGGGCAGCTGGCGGGGGGGGGGGGGGCTTTGAAACACCTGTTGGACAGCACTTTGTGCTTCATATGAAGTGTGTGCTTCGTACGAAGCACAAAGTGCCCATACCTAGCACCTGTACAAATGCACATCTAGAACATGGGAAAACTCGGAAAATGTACATCTGTACAATTAAATGTCTTTAGGGTAGTAATCAAGAGTTGAAGCTCCCCAAACCAGCATGGGTAGTAAACATTTCAAACTTTGATTACTACTCCATGGCCATTTTGTTATATAAATGCACACTTTCAGAGATCTCCCATGTTCTAGATGCATATTTATATGTATAGTAACCAGCATGAAGGCTTCTGAGAGCTACTGCACAAAAGGTGACACTTTTAGCTTGTTACTAGTGAATGCAACCATATCTTCTACAAGTGCCATAAAAATGTAGGCCCACCATTTGTGTAGATAATTTGTCCAATTCTCAAAATTGTGATAAGGAATGTGTTTCCACACTTAAAGACATTTCATGTGACCTTTATTGCCATAATTCATCTTTTCACCCAAGCCACCTTGAGTCCTTTTAAGGAGAAAGTTGAGGAGGAGATGGTTTAAAATAAATAAATCAAACAAATACTTTAAGAAACCTGAAATTTGCAGTTTGGTGAGGTATGTGAAAGTCTCCCATTGAGAGCTCTGTTGATATAGATTAGGAAGGACATACAATGGTGTTGCTACAACTACCTTTTAAGTGATTATTTTAAAGCTACTTCACAAAAGGTGCAGATGTATATTATTTAGCAGCATTTACATTTAGTAGTTTACAAATTGGATATCTGAAAACTGTCCAAAGCATGGACATGAGCCATTGATTAGAGAATACCTCAAGGCATGGGCCTCAAACTAACTGAGAGGTTGGTCATTTTGCAAAACAGTTGGGTGAACAATTGTTCCAATTATAGACTGGCTGGAGACGTTGTTGAAACTACTTGGAAGAATCTCCCACTTGCTCTGAAGCATATTAAAAGAATGCTAAATATAGCTGGGAGAATCCTTTAAAAAACTTAAGAGTAACTACAGCACTTAGATTGATATGGCAGCATAAAAACGGTGGTAAATAGCTCTCTTGTTCCTTCAGCCAAACATGTACGTTTACACAGCCTGTCTCCATAATGATCTATGGGATCTATGGCATATCGTGTATCTTTGCCCTAAATCTTCAGGGAGAAAGAATGCAGCAAGCCTGCTTAGTTTCCTCTGCTTCCATCTGGGAAGCCTCTATGTTAAATTCATCAAAAGGGACCTTTCCACTGCAGCTGCTGTTGCTGCTCCTGGATTATTTCTTACTTTCCAAACTCAATTTTCCAAAACAAAGTTCTCCACAATGTCTGTTGGCTGTTGTGGGTTTTTCTTCCTGACATTTCACCAGTCCATGTGGCTGGCATCTTCAGAGGGCAAGGAGCTCAGGAGAGCTAGGAGTTCTCTCCATGCTCTGGGGTCTAGAATGAGTGGGACTGTGGATTTTTAAAGTTGTGGGAAAGGGGGAACTTGTCCTATTAAGGAGAATAGATGTTAGTCATTGTATTGTGATGTGGATGGATTAAGAGTTTCACTGTAAGGGAGGGTTAATCTGTTCCTGTGGTTGATGGGTGTTGTTAGCTGTTCTATTGGGTGAAGTGATCACTGGTGCTTGTGACTGGGTGGGAAACATTGATATGTTGCAGGCTGTAGTTTTCAGTACTGGAAGCCAGGCTTTGTTGATTTCTACACTTTCTTATTTTATGTTGAAGCTGTGCTGGTGTTTGTGGATTTTGGGCTTCTCTGCTTAGTCTGACTGTGAGCAGAGCAGAAAAAAAGAGGAGTAGAAGAGAGAGTGTTATCCACAGAGAAGAAGTCCAATGTTAACAGAGAAGAAATGAAAGAGATAGGAGATAAAGTATTGAGAATAAAGATAAAAGATGATGTATTAGAAGAGGAAAAGGTGCAGGACATAGAGAGAGGGGGGAAAGTAGAAAGAAGCTAGTTGAGGAGAAGAGGGATCCAATAGTAGAAGGATTTTGGGTGAGTAACAAGGAAGAGGACCAGTGGGATGAGAGTAAAGGGAAATGGGGGGAGTAAAAAAGGGAATTGATGGATAAGTGAACACAGACGGACGTGGACACGGGATTAACTCTATCAACAGTGCCCTGGGAATGGCAGGTGCAAGTAGTACCCAGTAGCCAAGTTGGATGGCTGGGTGCTCATCTGCCAGGATGGATCAGACACCTGTGCTGCGGGACCAGGTGTGGTGGATCAATCATTCAACAGAATTCTGGGAGTTGTGGTCCAAAACATCAGGAGGGCCAAAGTTTGGACATGCCTGGTTTAAAGGATGAGCCAGAAGCACAAGAGTATGTTGCTAACAAAAACCTTAATAAAATTTATTAAGTTTTGACAATGCACCAGCATCAGTTAAACCGTCTGTCTCGGAACTGTTAACGGCAAACTGCTAATGAACCTTTACACTGACATAGTGATTGATAGTATTGCCTAGTACCTCTGTGTCCTGGAAGAGGATTTCATGTCCACAGTGTGTTTCTCTTTACTGATACGGAGGCTATGAAGCACTGAGCCGGGCCACCCTTAGAAAAACAAACAAAGGCTGAGCTGCTCTGCAGTTCTTAACAAGGACATTCCTTTGGGCTGACATAAGGGATCAAGACCATTGGTAGAGTGTGCCTCCGGGCCTCCAGGGAAACACTAAAGGCGAAGAACTTGGTCCTTGATCCTTAAAGGAAATGGTGGGGGAGGGGATGCAAATCCCACAATGACGCTTTGCTAATATGGGGACGGAATTATCTGGCTGGAAATTGTTAAATCAAAAGGTGGTGGGAAAAAGCTGAGTCATACAGCGGCTACTTTAAGACCTGCCTTGGCCACAGCCTGCTTGGGGTTTTTTTTTTTTAAAGATCCTAAAGCAATTTAAATCCAATTGAAATGCAACAGTTTAAAAACAAGAAAGCAAAAATAGACTGCATTCAGTATTGGCAGAAAGATTACTTAGAAAGAGGATTCTTTCGGTGTCTGCTTCTGGTACACACCACAGGATGAGAAGGAAAAGGAAGTAAGGAGGTATGCAGGAGCCAGAGGGCTTGCTCTAGTCCACCATGATGTTTCAATTAGCCCTGTATCTTGTTACATCCAAGTGCGTTTGCAAAGCCAAGTTCACTATAATAGTTAGAGTCTATATGCCCCACTTATAGAGGCAAAACTTAAGTTTATTTCTGATAAAAGGACCTTGTACAAGAGTAATGTAACAGCTGGTTAAGCCACCTAAGCGTATAATACTTGTATTTATTATTTATTTAGTTATTACATCTATATACCGCTCCATCTAGCTACACGGCTACTCAGGGCGGTTTACAAAGCTGAACAAAAATCAGACCATAAAAAATACAATACAATACAACATTATATAAGTACAAATAAATAAAAACAGAATAACTAGTAAACACTATATATCACAAACATTGAACAAGAGCAAGATGGGCTACAGATAAAACAAAATAAAATACATAATAGCAGTCATTAGTAGAACAGATTAATATCCAGGGAAAGCCTTTTTAAATAACTTGATTAAACAAGTGTAATATTTACTTTTGGAGGATTGTACTTGCAACCATGGATCATTTAAAATAATCCATTCAGCCATTGACTACTCATTTTATATTATATTAAAAAGTAAGCCAGCTTCCATAATCCCCTTCAAACAACTCAGAATCACAAAAAGTGAAAAAATACATTGTCAGGAAAAGGCAAAATGCAACTGACAACTCTTACGGCTCATTTACACACCAGCAGTATAAGAGTTAGCCTTAGCCATTTGAAAGGGATTTCCTTAACTATGATGTTACAAAGAAAGTGTTATAAAGAAACCAATTATTTGTAAAACTTGCTGTAATTACAAACGTAACCATCCTTTTCATTGGCAAATGGACAAAACCTATGAAGTGTATCTTAATGTATGGGCATCATTGTCTAATCAGGGGTGTCCAAACTTTGGCCCTCCAGATGTTTTGGACCACAACTCCTACAGTCCTTTGTCATTGGCAATACAGGCTTGGAATTCTGGGAGTTGTGGTCCAAAACATCTGGAGGGCCATTTGGACACCCCTGGTCTAAATGGTGACTTCTAGATAATCAGATCGCAAACCATTTAGGGTTTTAGAGGTTAATAAGATCACTTTGAACTGCACTGGGTAATGCACCAATAGCTAGAACAGCTAGTGTAAGCACAGATGTTAGAAGTTTTGAGTTCCTGCAACTCATCCAAAGAGATGTAATTTAGAGAATATATAACACAATACAGTCGTCCAGGCTGCACATAATAAGTGTATGGGTAGCAGATGCTAGGTCTGAGTGCTCTAGGCAGACAGTGTTCCAACTGGCACATTCCAGGCACCAGTGCTACCTTCTCAGCCAGAGATAGGCTCAGCAACAGCCTCAGTCGGAAGACCAAGATTACACTGCCATGCAGACCAGCAGGTCTTTTAAGCCCTCACACTCATTTCATCTGCATTAATTTTTAGGCTTATTAATCCTTCTGTGTCTCAGAACTCACTGGTTTACTTTGATATAAATGAATGCCAATCCGTTTCAAATCCAAGATTTACAAGACAATAGATAATCCCCCTCTGTTGCACTGCATAGCACAGAATGCTGGGCAGCAACAATGGGCAGAGAGCTGCCTCCGTGCCACGAAATGCATATACTCCAGTGGATATTGGGTATCTCCCTACTTGACAATGGACGCTTTTACACGACCTCTACAATCCGCTGGCAACTTAAATTCGGACCAGAGATCCTGGGGTTTGTTCCTCTTCCTGTTGTTCCCACTCTTCCGCACTCCATTGCTCCTGTCGGCAGTGAGGGGAGGGAGAAAAAAAGGGAGAAAAAATGCAGTCTCACCTCCGCCTGCCGTCGAAGCAGCCCCATAGGGATTCCTGTCTCTTAAAGGGGCGGCGGGGACAAAAAAACAAACAGAAACGAGGAGAGCCCGGCGTCCACAGCTTTACAATCCACATCAGATTTTTTTTTTTTTACCTCCAGAGACCAGGTACTTCTAAAGTGTGCTGGGGCGCGCTTAGGTGGGCATGGTTGTA
The DNA here is from genome assembly GCA_023846285.1 of Phrynocephalus versicolor. NCBI lineage: Eukaryota > Metazoa > Chordata > Lepidosauria > Squamata > Agamidae > Phrynocephalus > Phrynocephalus versicolor. Next base: position 67,285,949 of record JAHTLZ010003526.1, read on the forward strand.
CTTTATTTTGTTTAAAGTCCGCAGCTGCTGGGAAAACAATTTTAAGCTCCGCATTTGGGAGCCCTTTGCCTCAGATTTTAGGGGTCATGTAAAAGCAGCCAATGTCACAAATGATACTCCCCAACAGGTAACTAGGTGTGGTATCAATAACAGAGAAGATGAGAGAAACCTTTCTCCACTGGTATGGATATGTCCCTAGAGCAGCACCTCCCACCACGTACCACCTAAAAATCAATGGCCAGCAGCTACTTGGGTGGCCAAAACAGAGATGGCAGGACACTATCAATAAGAACATGTGAATTAGCAGCCTATGCCTTGGAGATGCAGTCGTTCAGGCAAAGTGGTTTTCAAGATCAAAAAAGAAGACCCCACACGTGTGAGAAAACACTAAGAAGAAGAAGATCCTTATGGAACTCAGTACTGCCTCTAGACACCTGTTTGAGAATCAAATATGTTTTCCACCTCTCATGCAGTCTTTCCAGTGCTCAGGGAAGTAGAGGACTGTATTGGCACAACACATTTGTGTTGGGAAAGGCTGTTAAACTTTCTACAAGTAAATGGAGGTGCATTCAGTTATCACATGCTTAGCTTAGGAGAAGGGGCCCTTTTCCTCTATGCTCTGTTTGTGTAAGCAGAATCTATGCCAGTCCTTTGATGTTTGCTGAATGAGGTTCAAGACCTACGATACGGTGCATACACATGAAAATGCAAAACACAAACCAGCATTTCTAACTCTATTCCAACAAATAATTATGTCCCATTGCTTTCCTCAACAAATTAGGACTGCTACAGAAACAAACAGCCTACACTGGCAATTTGCAGCAACAGCATTATATATTTATGGACAGCATTTTATTGTCTGATTCTTGAAAATAAGAGATTTACTGAAATAAACCAACTTCTAGAGTTTCCTATGTGGCCTTTTGTTATAGCAAACAAAACAGATTTTGGACTAATACTAGGATCCCTATTGTTTCTGAAGTGCTGCATCCACGCTGAAAATTATAAAATAGAGTAGATTACATTAGGCAAGCCTCTCCTGGGATTTAGTAATCTATTCCTTTCCATCAGAGCAAACAGATCATCCTCAATGGAGACTTCATTTCAGCATTTTCCAAAGAGCTGGTTATTTGTGAAGTAATCTTTTAATTAAAAACCTAAAATAGCTAAAATGGGGAGCACTCTGTGGCATGGGAATTTTCCATTATGCAAAGACCTCTGCTTCCAAGAGTCTTCATGTTTCTGCTGTCCAAGCATGACTGCACACACTCTCTATTTAGAATCCTCACGGGGAACATCATTCATCACATAGAACTGATTCGAGTATTACAGGAGAGTTGATCTCCCATTCATGGCACGTAGACTAGCTGTGTATCCTCCTTTACAGACGATGGCCTTATTAAAGTATAGATCTCTATTTATCTGGAGGGCTGCGGACTCCAAGACTGGTTAAAAGGACCCTCAGAAAGGAGGCCCTGGGCCCTGAAGTTGCTCATGAACAGTTCACACTTGGGCACAAGTGTGATCAGGTACATGATGTGGCTCATCTGGAGAGTGGGGGTGGTGGTGGAGCCTCAACTGGAAGTCTTTGAGGCTTAGCTCCATCTACTTTTCCCCAAACTTCCTATTCCTATCCCAGGAGGATCTGGAAATTTTCTTCCTAAACAGGAAGCTTGGGTAGAGCTGGATCTAGCTAAACCTCAGCACTTTCCATTTGAGGTCTTTCCTCCAGGTGAGCTGCATTTAGGTATCTGTCACACAGAACTCTCAGAATGGACAATTATTTCTATACTGCTGCTATTAGTATACTAGTGGGGTACAACTAGCCATATAAACTATCAGTATACTAATCTGTGTTCTACTAGGAAATGTATTCTACCAGTAGTATACTAATTAACAGTATACTAATTAGTATTCTACTAGTGTATATATATATATATATATATATAT
>JAHTLZ010003526.1:67287938-67309010 GCA_023846285.1 Phrynocephalus versicolor
ATATATATATATCAGCATTCTACTACTAGTATACAAATTAATATTCTACTAGTAGTATGCATATTAGCCTTTTGATCACACCTTTTCTCCTTCAGCTATACCCTACAATGGGTTTTTGTTAACTGCAAAATAAATTTAATTAAAACAACAGGATTTTAAAACTGAAGAAGCCAACTTTTGTTTCAAGGTGTTTCATAGGATATAGGATTCTTAGAAGACCTAACAACTCTTTTTCAATGCACACACACACACACACAATATGCTGGCTACGTTGGAAAGGTTACGGAGCTGTAAAAATGTCCAGATGTCAAACCTTATTAGAGAAACCCAAAAGAAACTGTTCTTTCCCATATACATGTATTGCAGTTTTGTCTTCTCCTTTTTGATGGTATAGGCTTTCTTTTTCTTTTTCAGCAGTGAGTAATTCACCTTCCTTGTAATTAAGTGCTTGGGAGCATACTGCAGTATGGCTCCTCTCTAGCCCTCCAATTCCATCCTCTTGCCTTAACTGCACAGATGTATTACATAGCCACTAACATTAATTGTAATTCAGGATTAACAATGGTAAAACGTGAGAGTAACTACATTTCTAATGGGGAAGGGCATTAGACTAAATGCATAGTATTTTTCCGTCTATAAGACAATGCTATTTATTGAATACCTCCCACACACTTTTAAGGCCTCAAATTAATAAAATTAATAAATCCTCCTTGAGTTCTCCCCCACCACCACCACTCCACTGTTTCCTTTTGTTTCTCCATTCTGAACACTCCTCTCTGCTTTGGTGGGGTGGAGGAGAACCCAGACTGACCTTGCTGTTTCCCTCCTTTGTGGTTTGTTTTTTGCAGAATTGGCTCTGTCTTTTTATCAAAGAAAGCCTCAGGATTGAAATGCCTTTTCACAATAAAAAGGCATGGCTGAAAAAGAATACTTGCAAGAGCAAAGCAGAGAGGAGGGCAATCAAGTGCTGCTGGAGAGGAAGTGAAAATGAGAAACAAGCAGGTCAGTTTGGATACTCCTCCACCCCACCCCCTGCTGTTTTCTTTTCTACCTGGGAGCACTTGATTGTCCTCCTTTCTGCTTAAGGCATTTCTTAATAGGCTGCTGAGTCTCAAGGCTTTCTCCGCTGAAAGAGGAGGGAAACAGCAAGGTCAGTTTGGGTTCTCCTCCACTCCACCCCCCCCCACATACATGGAAAAATATGGTAAATCAACTCACTGATTTTCCAGGTGCAAATCCAATTGTTACTACCTAGTAGAGAAGACCTATTGAATCAATGGGATTTTAGTAAACAAAAACTTACACAAAGTTAAACCAAAACTCACAAGTCCTACTGATTCAGTGGGTCTACTCTATTTGAAACTAACAATTGGATTTTGCCTGTAGAAGACTCATGAGTCAAGTAAATGTTATGAGGACAACAAAAGGCTCACCGGTGACAGTGATGCGCTTCTCTCCAACAACACGCTGGACATCTTGCAAACGGATCTCTGGGCTCACATCAACTGTGCTGCCAGATAACTGTAGATACGTAGTGAGAGTGGCAGGGATCTTGATCGTAATGGAGCCTGTTATACACAAACATTTTAAAAAGGTTCATAGGACAAATAAGATTCAGATCTTCCCTCTGTCCGGAAGGCCATGTGCTCACAGAGGTAACAGAGAGCGAGTAGAGGATCCCCTCATGGAACATTTTACTAATTATCCCCTTCACTTCTTCCCTGCCCCAGTCCCTATGTTGTCCCTCACTCCTATGGAGGAGACTCTTAAGAAGTCCATCAGAGGTTACAAGCCATGATGTGGGATCATGTGTTATCTCCAGGCTTAAAAGGAAGGTACCTCAAAATGCCAGACTCAGGGGAGTGGTGTCAGGAGACAGGTATCTAGTTGTCTCATCTGCTCCCAGAGGCTGTGAGATAGAGGAAGCTGGACTAGATGGGCCTTTGGCCTGATCCAGCAGGGCGCTTCTTATGTTCTCAGGTCCACGGGGTTTCAAAGGAAAGAGACAGGAGTGTTGAAAGTCCAACACCCTTTGCTACTGGGAGCATCTGTGAACAAAACTCTACTCAAGGGATATATCTTGATAATGCAAAAACCAAGTTGTTCTTTTTGAAAAAAAACCCACACACCACAAAGTTATTTCTGTCCCATTCTTAACAGTCTAGCCATCTAGACTGTTAAATTCTTTGATTTGTTTTCTCTGACATGCTGGGCTGGACTACGATATGCTTTTGCCATTGATCTGCCTTAAATGTCACATAACAGCCAGTTATCTTACCAGATAACTAAATAACTCCTCAGCTAGAGAGGAAAGCCACTGAATCAATGGCTGAACAGTAGGTCAACATTGAGTCCATTGAGCCAATGGGTCTATCTTAATCTAGACTAACAATAGGGAATTTGTTGTAATGTTTTGTTTTTGTCACATAGAAGGTAAAATACCTCAGGAGAGCTCTCCATCCACCTAAAAACGTTCTAAAAATCTTGAGATAAATAAAAAAAACAAATATTTTGAAAATCCTTGTTCACTAACCTTTCTGAGATTTCAGATCCACTTCCCCTGCTTGACCAACAACATAGGCATCTATCTCTCCTTGATATGTAGAAGCTTTTAAGGAACCTTCTGCAGAATCTGAACAATAAATTAACAAAGATATTCCTGTCTAAGTTAATCAGCTGGCTTTTGTGGTGCTCAATTTAACAGACTGTTTGCACTTGGAGAGAAAAGCAGTGCCGTGGGGTCTTTGTTCTAAAGGAGAAAAGGAGTGTGGCACAATGTCCTTGCTATATTTAAACTTTATTAGATCGCATGAAAATCCCTGAACATCAGAGCACAGGCACCACATCTGTGTTTGTTCATAAAAGGTAAAATTACTTAGTTTTCAAAGCATACAGATATAATTGTATAAATTTGTCTCCAGTCATTATCATTTTGCTCTTCTTAGGAAAACAGGAAGTAAGGGCATCCAAAGATAAAACGATGTATCTCTGGATTTTAAAAGGATCATTTTTCCAAAGTAGCGATGGGGATGAACTGCCAAAATGGTGGTTCATCCCGATTCATGGTTTGAAATGGGCAACGAACCACAAATTTTCCCCCACCAACTGACGAACCACAAATTGTTAAGGATAAGACATTTTGGAGGTCATTAACCCACCTAGCATACCCCCTGTACCTCCTCTACTTCCACTCCTCCATCCTTACTTATCCGCTGTGGCCTCCATTGCTACTGCTAGTATCTCCACCACTGGCACGCACCCTCTAGTCAGCTCCCGGGCCAGCAAAGTCTTTTTGAATAAAACACCTCTATATTACTTTTCTGCCCTTGGGCCTGGCAAGGGACATGCATAGATGTCCCCAACCATCCCCAGGACTGGCAAAGAAATAACCCCACTGGTGTCGACAAAGTCAACAAGGTAGGGAAGGGGCAGTGGGGGGTTGTCGGGTTGTGGTTGCTGGTTTAAGACAGTCCTGGGCTGTCTTAAAAAAAAAAAAGACTGTCTCTGTGCCAAAATATTTTGAAGAGTTGTTTTGGACCCAATGAAATGGCAAAGAAAAGGTTTGAGTAAGTGCAACATGAACAGCGGAGAAATTCGTGTCATGAAGAATGGTATGTTTTGCTATTGCTGTGACTTCTCTTGATATAATTTTTCTCATAGAATTAAAATAAATTATATACAGTACTGCATATATATTCAGTACTGTGGGGGGCACGGGCAGTGTAACAGACAAAGCAGTGAACTCGGACTCCGGAGACGTGAGTTTCATTTTCCTGGCTCTGCCACAGAAACTTGATTTGGGATGGAACTGGTAAAAACTATTCCTTAGATACCTCACCGATCTTGAAAACCTTATTGGGACCACTAGAAATAGGTATGGTTATGTGCCATCAAGTCAGAACCTAATGATTATGAGACCCATGTGATTAATTAAACAGTAAATGACATTAAAAATAAGGAACAAATCAGGAAACACCTACATGTTCCCAATTCTCAAATTAGGATGTTTCCATCTGAAACTCTGCAAATTCTTAGAAACAAGAAATTCTCTTGGGAGCTATCCATAAAGCTGCCAGCTACGAGACTTGCAGAACAGGAATTTAAATCAGAAGAAATCATTCACAACATCAACCGTTAGGATACGCAGTTTTTACACAGCTGTTGCAGGATAATTTCTTCAGTCTATTGCACACATTTTGTCCTGGAATGAAATTGCTTTATTTAAATAGCAGCACTGAGTTGGTAGGTGCAAACAGAGGCAAACAGGCAGAGCCTAACAATAAACGCGTTCCAAATGAAACCAGTGGAACTTTAGTTACTATCCTCTTTTGTCCCCATCAGTAGACCTTTCTTACAACTTTAGTTGGCCTGTCTCACCACTGGGAATAAAATGAGCCATTTGAATAGCTGTATTTTAATTGAACCATTTGAATAGCTGTATATTAATGGCAAGTCTGTAAGCAGACGGTTAAAGGGGAAGGTAGAGGCAGGACCTATTCTTAAACAAAACCCACATATGGCTCTAATCAACGATGTGGCCTTCTTAAGAGAGTGGAACAACCTTGGAAGCGGAAGAAGCAATTTTAATAGGGTTTTTTTTCCAGTTTATGAAAGACAGACTTCGGGGGCTGAAGGCACCTTGAGAAGCCCACTTTTGTTCAGCTTTATACCTTATTGACAAAGAAAGCTAAGACACACAGAGACAAACAAAAGTATATGCAGATCACTCGCTGTAGCTCCTTTTGGTTTATTTACACCACAGTAATCTTACAACAGCTGAAAATCCAGTGGTCTAGAGCAGGGGTCCTTAAACTTTTTAAACAGGGGCCGGACTATACAGTATGACCCCCATATCCGCTGATTCGCCATCCGCGAATTCATTCAACCGCAGATAGCGAGTGGCGGTGCAAGGGCCCAGACCCAGCGGCAGGCCTGCAAAATCGGGTGCAAAGGAGGAGGAGGCTGCATGACTCAGCAATGCCCGCCCACCCGCCTCCAATATCGGCAGCGACAGCAGAGGCTGCGCGGCCCTGGAGCACCCACTCGCTTGCCTGAAAAGGAGAAGATGGGTTGGAGAGGGAGGGAGAGGAAGGCGGCAGCAGGCAGGCTGGCAGAAGTGTCTGCTGCTGGCGGGCAGCAGAACCCCATGTGCTTTTTGCATGGCTTCCTCCTCTTCCTTGTTGTCTCTCTCTCCTCCCCCCACCCAATCTGCTCCAGCCTGTCCCATGCCCCCATCTCTCCACTGACATTGCTGCTAGGCAGCAGCAGGACTGAGCCCTGCATGAGGCTCTCACTGGGCTGCCCTCTCCTCCTCCTCCTCCTCCTTCTCCTCGTCTCTCTTGCTCCCCCCCACCCTATCCACTCCAGCCCGTCCCATGCCCCCATCTTGCTTGTCCCATTGCTGCCAGGCAGCAGCAGGACTGAGCCCTCCATGCAGCTCTTGCCAGTCTGCCCTCTCCTCCTCCTCCCCCTCCCCCTCCTCTTCCAGCGGTATTCCTCCATTGAGCATCTGTGATCCTGGGCTGTCAAAATTTCCTGGTGGTGGTAGCAGAGGAAGCTGTGTGGCCCTGGAACTCCTGATCACCTGACTGCCTGCAACAGTGGTGGCGGTGGCAGCAGCGGAGAAGGTTGCTCAGCCCCTGAGCATCTGCCTGTATGCGAGATTGGCTGCAGCGGCATCAGCAGAAGAGGCTGCACTACTCTGGAGCACCCGCCCGCAAGCACCACAAGTAGGAAGAAGCAGCCTGGGCAGCGCAAAGATGTTTACAGCAGACCTTGCCCAGCCTCCACCACTGAGCGGTGGTGGTGGTGGTGGTGGTCCTGCACTTGCCAGGGGGCTGGGTTCAGGCCCCTGGTGGGCCTGATCCGGCCCCTGGGCCTTAGTTTGAGGACCCCTGGTCTAGAGAGACCTTGTTAAGAGCAATAACCAACAGGGACAGCAACCAACACATATCCAAGAGTGAAGTTCACCTGGTTCGTTAGATAAGGAAATGAACTGAAGGTGGCCAACAAAGAAGTGGCTGTAAAATGCTGGGAAATTCCAGTACAAAAGCAAAAGAAAGAAAGAAAGAAAGAAAAGTGACTCATGCCCCTCTAAATATGATAATTATAAATTATCCCTGTTTCTCTTTGCTTTCCCACTAGCAAGCATGAGACACAGCAGGAGAAGCCGAGAATTGAAAGCTGGTCAATTAAGACAATATCAACTGTAGCCAATCAGTTTAGCATGGACAGGGGTTTCTGCATGAACTACTATAAAACTCTGGCAATGTAGGAGAGGGTGTATCACCCCCACCCCACCCCCTCCTTTAAACAACCACAGCTGTTGAACTGACTCAGATGAAGACAAATGGCAGCGGGGGGGGGAGGTTCGCGTAACTGAGCTCATCCGTGGCCAGTGCTGGGACCTGCTGAATCATACTGTGAGTAGAACTCAGAAGGCTCCTTTTTTGGGGGATGGCCACTCCCCAAACCCCACCACCAGCATATACAGGGAATACACTGGCATGAGGATGCTGGGGGCTGTATTCCCGGGGGGGGGCCGGGGGGCGGGAACAAAACTCTTTCAAGCTCTGATTGTGAAATTGTAAAATTCTAGAAATTGGGAAAGCAGAGAACACCGAGTTTTCACACCTGCCTAGCAGAGATATATGCCTGCCCCTGAATTTCCTCCTTAGATTCTTCTTGCAGCAAACCATTCTCTAGGAATGGCTTAACAGTGCCAAACCAATTTTTTATACTTTCAGGGAAGAAGAAAATTACGAAGCCTTTTGGCATCTCAGAGAAGTGAGATTTTGTGATGGAAACGGCTACTAGTAAATACAATGCCAAGTGCCCCAAATCACTCTCTGTCTTGGTTTCAACTACTGATGAGATATTTAATGCACATATATCTGCTGGCCTTCCTTGGTGGAAACAGGGCTATTCCAAGACATTTTGCTGCCTAAGACAGGGAACAAAGTAATCTCTTTCCTCTGTCTCAGTTTCATGGACAAAAGCAAAATAGACTGGTGGTTAGATCCTGCTTCAGTAATGATGAAAGAACAGAAACTCTGAGCAACAGGCAAGGTTAAGGAGCACAAGGCAAACAGCATGGCATGCACACGTGGCCTGCTCCTTGCCTCTCCACATACGTGATTTGAGGTGGTTGCTTCACTCTGCCAAGCTGTAGGGCTGGCCCACTTACAACAATCCTATCAGACAAATAAGGCAAGCAATGATGGTGTGGCCAAGGATATTTCAACAGGGATTTGAAACTGTATTTCTAGTGTCAAATGATCCTCTCAGACCTCTGGATTGTAGACAAGATAGTCTTGTGTGCCTGTTCTGAAGCTTTGTTTGAAATAGGCAGGCTCAAAATGTTTCATATAGCAATGCCAATCATCTACTGTTTGAACACAGGGATTTAGGTAAAGTTTTTGGGAGTTCATGAGATGGGAAAGCAGAGGCTGAAAATAAAAAAAGTACTGTATCTGTTACTAATGTCTCTGGATCACGTCATTTCCAGCTTGGCAAATGTTTTGGGGACAATGAGCCAAACAACTCTCAATAAATCCTAGAAACAGATTCAAGCACAGAATGTAAATCACAGCAATGAAGTCAGCAGAAGCTGAAATTCAATCTATATGGACCTTGATCACCTGGCATTTTTGGAAGCAATAAAGAATCTGGGCAATGAATAGCTATCTTTCAAAGTTAGCATGTCTGCAAAGATACGTGTTACAATAAATTGTATCTGGCATTCAAAAGTTATTATTTGCAAATGAATTGGGTTCCTGATATATCCCGAGTCAATTATTCTGAACAACAAATTAAAGCACAAACACACACACAAAACTCCCTCTAGTTTATGATTGTGGGATATTGTGTTTCTATATCCATGATTCAAAATGCCAGGAAACCACCTGATATTTCTGTACAACATGGTGCCTGTATTGCTAGCAGGAAAAAGGATAGCAAGATTTACACAGCAAAGGGCAGCCTATATGTCGACAATGTTAATGGCACTGTCTACAGCAGTGGTTCCCAACCTGGGGGTCGGGACCCCTTTGGGGGTCGAACGGCCATTTCACAGGGGTCACCATGAGTCAGTGAAGAAAAAGGCACAAACGGCTTGGGTCTGGAAGGGGGGGAGGAAGGGGAAGAGTGAGTTACAGCTTGATAGGTTGGAGGGGATGTCAGTCAATGGTACTGGAGGCTGTGATTGGCTGAGGGTGCCTGTAGAGGGAAGTTCTCTATGGCACCTGTGGCAGTGGCCTGCCCAAGGGGGCTTGTGGCCTCTTCCAAGCAGGGCAAGGGGTCACCACAACATGAGGAACTGCATTAAAGGGTCACAGCATTAGAAAGGTTGAGAACCACTGGTCTACAGGATACCCTCTTGTGCTCACTACCTTTCACAATGTGACACCATGCAAGAAAACCCCCAAAGCTGACTCCTTTTTCCATCAGCTAATCACTTCTCCCCCAAACACAAAGCAATAATCGGGGCTGTTTTTCAACATGTGGGAATGGTAGTGATCACAAGAGAGTATCCTGTAGACCATATTGACTGTTGCCATTGGCGTTGCCAGCATTCAAGCTGCCCTTTTGGTATATAAATCTTGGCATTCTTTTTCTTGCTGGAAAGGAAAGGCAAATAATAAGGTGCTCAATTAGGTCTAGCATGAACTCCCATCTGAGCAAAAAAAGTGAACTGAGGCTATGCTAGCACATACATACAAGAATACAGAAGTGACCAGGAAAGATAATATTGCTGGGAAAGGGAGAGGACAATAGGGATACTATGAGGCCGAAGTCATAAGTCAGGCATGTCCAAACTTCGGCCCTCCAGATGTTTTGGAACACAACTCCCACAGTCCTTTGCCATTGGAAATACAGGCTTGGAATTCTGGGAGTTGTGGTCCAAAACATCAGGAGGGCCGAAGTTTGGACATGCCTGTCATAAGTACACGTTTGCAAAACATGAGTAGAACTTAAAGGAAAAGATAATATTGGTATGAAAGGGGGGCATAGTAGGAAGAGAGAACAGTCTAATATGGGATGCTATTTGTTTGCATGATCTGGGCAGAGGTGTTAAGGATAAGACATTTTGGAGGTCATTAACCCATGCAGTCACCACACATTAGAAGTGAATTGATGGCACATAACATCTTGGCAGCTTTTCCCTTAATTACCAAACAATTGTATAGTGACAAGAGATAACATAATTTTGGAAGGGTTATGGGGTATCATAATAAAAACTCTCTGTTGGTCTTGGTAGTGAGCGCTACAATTTTAGTTATGTTCTCTCTCTTGAGAACACCTGTACAAATTCAAATGCTGTTGTACTATTCTAGTTAAAAAGAAACAAAAAAACCCAACAACTCAACTTACCAACTTCAATATTTCCTGTTGTAGTCTCTAGAGTTGTTTCACCTGAAAAAAACAAAACAAAAACAAAACTGTAACAGAATATGCATAGTTTAGGATAATTTCAGACAGCCCAGTATACCAAACTATCAACTTCCTCAGGCTGCAATCCTATGTCTCCTTATTCAGCCCTGCTACACTCAGCAAACTTTACTTTTGAGGAGGTGTGTATAAAAGTGTGCACCAAGAGGTTCTTGCTCTGCATTAACACATATAGCGAAAGAATTCAGTGCCAGCTATATTACTCAGTATTTATAGATATGATGGCTGAAATCTAGTTAAGTTGCCACTAGAGTAGGCTGATAAGAATCAGTTGAAGGTGTTGGCTTACCAAATCCCCGCTGATTCAATAGGCCTACACAAATTGTGACATGCCACAGGATTTCAACACACATGAAAATAATGAACAGATACTATTATTACTCAAATACAGATGTGAAAAACAAACTGTATAAAAACTTAATGGTCATAAATCAATCAAAACACATAAACAATGCATCATTACATGGGGAAGAAACAAGAATTGTACTGCATTATTTTAAAAATTTGGGACAAAAAACATATAATTAATTTGACTCAGGAAAACATTAAAGTGATTACAATACCTTAAACCTCCGTTGTGGTTCCTAAATGGCAAGTTTCATCACAATGAACAACTCCATAAAAACACCCTTTTTAGCCTCTGCTGAATGCAGAGCTATTATAAAATTTACTTCTTGATTTCCGTTTTTACAAATCTTTATGGAACTATTTTGTCCATAACCGCCTGCCTGAAGGTTTACTGCAGTTTGGGTTTGGTAAGATCCTGGGTCTGACACCCCTGAACAAAAGCCGGAAAAGTTATTTTATTTTATTTTTTTACTCTAACGTTTTTTTTAAAAAGGGTATTCTGAGAGCTGTAGTCCAAGGAAATAACTTTACCGGGCTCTGCTCTTAGCTAATGGCAGAGAGAAATAAGGGAGGAGACAGAACACATTTCACTGGCCTTCTATAGGGCTCTGCAGACGACAGTCGATCCGACTGCGACACAAGGGCACACGGCCAGGATGGAACCATGCCACGAAGAATGCATCTATGGCTGATCGGTTCATCGTCCTTCTCTAGGTCCCAGCTGTGCATTGGGATCAATTCACATGGTACAGGAGTGGGAACTGGGTTGGGGTTGCAAGAGAGATGGAATTCAGCCTATTCAGTCAGCACAGTTGTTGGAAAGGCTGAATCTAACCAAGTATCAAATAACCAGTGGAACGGCTATGAATCATCCTAAAAAGATTTCCTACTTCACAACCACAAGTGGAACGGAAAAGATGCCACTGTTTGGAATGCAAGCAGCTCATCTGCAATTTGTTACCAAAACTTTGTTTTACCAAGAGCAGAGCTAATGGATTGGTGGCCAATTTCATGTTGGGCTTGAACGAAAGACATTGTTGGAGGACAGCTGCTCTGGGGTACAGAAGGACCCCTGGGAAAGAGGAAGGCGTACACAGACCACTCCCAGATGATCATCTCTCAGAGTAACAAGCCAAGATCTGAACAAGACTTGTGCTCACCACCATCTTCTAGGAGGCCATAACGGTGCATGTGGATTCTGCTTGGTGCTTCAGATCTAAGACTAATTCTGCATGTGGGCCTCAAATCTAGACTAATCTGAAGTTTACTTGTTTATTTAAAATATTTATATCCCTCATTTGTCATGAAAAGGACCCAAGTCTGCTTACAGGATTTATTTAAAAAATAGTATTTAAAAACTAAGAGCAATACATTATTACAGTAATAAAAATGATTCAAACAAATATAATATTAAAGCTAGCCGATAAAAACAGATCTAAAAACACATTTAAAAGAGCAAAAACAGAACAGTGGGCACATGGTATATTAGTTTTAACTATGTAAATGCACTCCTGGCCAACACTGAAGCACAGAGCCCATTCGGGAAGCACACCTAAAATACACACCTGTTCAGGTGTGAAATGAATCCCTATCCAGCACAAACTGGATCCCTATTCCCTGATCTACCTTTCGATCAAGGATAACGTCTGTTTTGTCTGGATTAAGTCTTATTGACACCATACACTGACTTAGAACCCAAAAGACTTCCTAAGATTGAGATGGAAAGGAGAGATAGATCTCATCTATGGTCAATGATATCAAAAACCACTGAGGGACCCAGTAGAATAGTTCCTAGCATCGTTTCTATGACTCTGAGGAATTTTGCTTTAGGCCTCCTTACAGTTACAGTATTCTACATTGCTGGTCACAAAACTGAAGACTTCAGCATAATAACTAAGTAATGTAGTAGACGAGATGCACACCAAGATGGTTACTGGAGCATCCTGAAAACTACTGTTTCAATTAAGTCATGTACGGACAAGTAGGTCTTTTAAAGCTCTGGTGGTTTATTGCCTGCACACACCTCTCTGTTGCCTTTTGGTCAACCTCTTAGTTCCCACTTTGGTCCTGCCCTCAACTTAGTCTCTGATGCTAATATTTGCCCTCATCTTTCAAATCAAGACAACCAAACCACTATTTAACTGACACTTAGATTTTTCGTTAGAACTTGCATATGTTAAAATACCAACCATTATTTTATAATTTTATCACTTTTTGACTATGTTTCATATTTTCAAATCTTTTTATAACAATAAGACTATGTTGTTAAGTCTATCACAATGTATGGTGATGGTTTCTAGAGTCTTCCCAGGTACTGTATACTCAGAAGTGATTTACCAATCCCTTCTTCTTTGGGTGCTAGACTGTGCTGCTTGTCCAAATCACAGGCTCTCTAGTTAACTCAGACACTACCTGTTCCCTAATCTGGTTCCTGCGTATTCCAAAACTCTATTTCCTGGCATGTCCTCTGATGCCAACAATCTAGCACAACTCTGGACCCACCCCAAACTGCCACCTACACCCTCATCCTGACAGCACCACAACTGGAATATTTCAAGGTTGTCCTTTAGTACAATATAAATTCTTTCTCATTCTTTCTTCCTCTCTTCTGGTTTATGCAAATACCATTTGGATCATTTTAAATAAGGTGCACTATCCCCCCACCCCATTTTAGGATTTTCTTACAACTTACTTAAGGAGTGATAGATTCTCAAAAATAAAACAAACAAGCAAATAAACAAATACTCCAAATCAAATTAACTAAAGCAAGGTCAATAATCTGAAAGATGACCTTCTCCAAGAATTGTGTAGTCATATCATTTTTCCATTGAACCCTGTAATCTTTGTGCTAACCAATCCTTAAATCCAGATTCTTTGTGGAGTTGGGGGAGTCTCACTACAGCCAAACCATTTGCTTATGCTGAACTATTGCTGACATACAGGAAATACAGAGTTTGGAGAATGGTAATTATATTTGACAGCAGCAATTTAATCTCCCCTTATTTTCTGTTCTTTACTAGCAGTGACTGAAACATGTTTTTTTTAATTCTATGCCTAGTTTTTGTTTATCTATAGATGGTAAGATATAAGTATAAGGTTGAAGATCAGACTGAAACCATGTTGGTCCTGGAATGCAAATACAAACACAATATCTCTCTTGTACGGCTCTTGACTCCTTTGGGACCATCATAAGAAGTCAGATTAAGTGCACGGAAAGAATCTGAGATAGCAGTTGAGTAATCCATCTTGTCTTTAGCCTTGAAACAAGACGCCAAAGACAAATCAAAGCACACACACACACAGAGAGAGAGAGAGAGAGAGAGAGCAAAAATATGAAAATTACATGGGGCTCCCTCCTGTTCTACTGGAAGCACAACACCCATACATTGGGGGTGGGGGATCACAGTACTTTGCTCCTCTATATTGTCCCTGTTCAGCTATATGCTCCTGAGTCTACGTGAGCCTCCTACATCAGTGTTGGTGAACCTTTTATAAACCGAGGGCCCAAACTGCGATTCAGAACCGACTAATTTTTTGCAAACTGCCAATACAGCAATTTAATCTGAATACAGGTGGCTGTGAAGGGCCGATGCTGGGTGCCCACAGAAGGGCTCTGAGTGCCACCTTTGGCACCTGAGGCATAGGTTCGCCAACACTGTCCTACATCCTCATCCAGCTCTGTCAATTCTATTTGATCAATCTAAGGGTATACATTATCAACTACATGTGAAGTTTACTGTGTGGTTTAAAATTAAGGCAGAGTGCTACTTTCCTTGTTTATTTAAGGCTAAGTTTAAGAGTGGTGATTTCTACTGTTTTGTTAAAAAAAAAACAACCCAAAGGATATCCAGTGCGATAGAGTGATGGACCAGGACTCAGGAGACGTGGGTCTGAATTTCCACCTAGTCATGGAAATTCACCATTGGCGTGAAATTGGTAAAACCACAATTTAGACATCTCACTTAGGTGGTTACTTCACATCCTTTTTTGTTCTGTGACTAGTTTTGTACCGTGACAGCGTTGGTTGCGATCACATGGTTTTGTCCCTGTTTCAGTGTTCCCATTGTTGTGATAACTTGTCTCATGACAAGTGTTACTTCACAGTCTTGTGCCGTGACAAACACTGAATTTGTCTAGCTTCCTTTTTCCTTTTTTAGGGGGTATAAAAAATTATTTTTTGCTATTTCAATTTACTGATATTCTGGTTTTCATATGCCAATGCGGCTGCACTGATAATGTTTTCTTTCTTATACATTTGAGTTGCATGGTTTTTCCCGTAAGGAAATTAATGACATATGTCACTTCACCCACTAACCACTGGATGGACACAAGGAAAAATACCATTTGTACCAGTACAGTTGTTACTTCACATCCTCTTAACCGGGACAAGAAGAGGAACAGAAGAGGGACAAGAGAAAACCCAACCCCAGCGCTAGGTACAGATTTGTCTCACTTAGCACCCGTTCCGGGGGCATGGTTGAGACAAACTTCAGTTGTTGCCAACATAAAATGAAAACAGGCCCTAAGTTTGCATTTTGTGATTAACCAGAAAGGGGAGCTAATTGTGGCTATGAGAGGTAGGGACGAATTGCCATTCTTCCCAACAGCCTGGTGTGCAAAGTACATAAGCAGAATGCATATGTACTTTGTTGAAGGGTGAGCTGAAAGGATCAAGTTCCCTTATGCCTCGTATAGGAGGTTCTCCTATTTTGAGAAAGCACTAGAACTGGAATTCTTCAAGACAGCAGCAGTATAAATGTTATTTGGAAGTCCTACAAATTTGCTTTTCATGCCACAAGAAATTGGAAGCAGGAAACAGCTCTCTTTATAAATAGTTGCCATCTGCTTTCGGGCATTTCTGTCTTGACACTTCTGGGGAACAAGTTGAAAAATGACACAAAAATGGTCTTACTATGCCATCTTCTCCACTGTAGTTCTGAAAATTACTCAGCTGTGCACAGCAGGAGTGGGAAATGGGGCCGTTTCTGGGTTTGCTGGACTATTACATCTCACAATTTCTCGTAAATACCAGCTGCGGCTTATTGAAACGGCATTTCTTTGGGAAAGTTGCCTGGTGTTCATAGAAGTTGCATACAGCCTAATAGACCAACTGCATATCCACTATGCATACATGGAAGGGAAGGCTGAGTGGTCAGAGGTCTCCATTATGTCTTCTGCATGAGACCCTTTTGTGTGTGAGCACTATGTCTGTGGATGAAACCTACATAACCCTGATAACCAAGTTGCTGCTCTGAGTTGGTTTGAGAATGATCAAGCATGACACAAGCCAGAACAAAGTTATTTGACTCCTTAACCCATATTCCATGGAAGTTAGGTTCCACCAAAACCATTAAGAAATTGTTCGGCTTCGATGTACGCAACCCACATAAAGTCAATTTCCACCAAATGAATGGGGTGGTTCAGGACTATTTTTTAAAGAGTGACAGACAAATGAATTTTCCAGCATGAGTTCATCAACAATAAAAATTATATATGTTAGATTTTAAATGGCTTGTTTTTTCAAATGAATCACTCCTACAAAAATGTATCCTTTCATAACCAGAGGCCACCAACCAGGAGGGGTTAAAGTGTGTAATATGTGAGCATTTACATAGCCTCATGAATATACAAAGATATTATAAGACCTAGACAGTTTCTTGTTGCTTTTTCCACAGAGTTTTCATTTCCAGTAAATATTAATTAGCAGGGAAATCCTCTAGATCTCTCCTTACTTAGAAGGAAGTCCACTGAAGTCTATGGGGCTTACTACCAGTTAAATCTATAATGGACCGCATACCTACTAGTATATTTAATGCTTCCTAAACATTATTTTGTAGAAGCAATACTAGTTAAGATGTTCAGACAGCATCCAATAACATTCTTGCAACAGGATTTCAATTATAAGTATGACATAATGTTGAAATTATCTTGTTTAAACTGGCCATAACTTTGTTTGTCTTTTTGCTGTACATTTATTTCAAAAATACAGCCTGTTTTTACAGCGGGGTGCAAAATACTTCACACACATCCTCTCTGTGTTTGGGGTTTAGCTTAAAACATACAAAATATCTCTTTATGAATATTGAGTGAGTGAGTGAGTGAGTGAGAGAGAGAGAGAGAGAGAGAGAGAACATGACTGTCCATAATAAGAACCTATCAGTTAGAACAACTGAATGAGACACTGCATGTTATTCTCAGTGTTCTGCACAGACACTAAATATAGCTCATACTTCCATGATTTTAAAAATAAAACTATTATTGCATTCAAGCCTGTGTATGCCCAGTGAGCTGGCTCTGTTCTACAAGGTGGTACAACAGCCAAAAGTGCAACTCGGTATTCACTATAAATGAAAAGGACGGCATTGTACACATAGCACCTGGGGTGGGAGAGCGAGAAAGAGCATCTAAAATAAGGCAGAAACTTGTTGAAGAGGCACAGCTGACTGTCCTGGTGCCATAATGCTGAACTCCTGAGGTTTTGTTGGGACAGGCAGTTCCCACATTCAGTACAAACCTCTGCTCTGATTCACCATGACTGGCTACCTCCAACATATGGAAAGTCTGCCCAGGAGGAGCTTGGCACAGTATGACTGGTGGGACGACACACCCACCTTTCAACCACCAAACTAACAGTACAGAGCTTCACGTGAGTCATCTTTCCAAGAACTGGGATACAACCTTTGTTCCCAAATAGAGGACCTCTGACCATGAATGGTGGAGCAACTGGCACTGAAGCATAGCATCAGCCCAAACATATGTCTCCAAGGAAATCAGCATGGCCACAAATCATTACAACAACAATTTATACCAAGAATCATTAGTCCCAACAATCTGAATGGATTTAAATCTAATTCAAATAAACCAGTGTTCCAACCTCCACCCCTCAGCACCACTGCTTGGCTCCTAATGGTTTGAGAGATATGTCTCCTTCACATGTTTCTACTGCCTGTCTTCGGAAGAATGGACACACTGAGCCAGCATTGACATATCACTGTGATAAGTTGGAATAGGTCCTGTTTACAAAGAAAACGTCTATGCCACCGGAATTTGTTCAGACTGTTGGCTTTTCCACACGTTGTTGGTTTATGTTCTCAGGCAGTCAGTTTATCTATATTTTCCTGGGGCTGCTGCCACAAGTATTAAATTTTGCTTCACAGCTTCCGAAAGAGATGCTGTATTCACCTCCTATATGGCAACCTTATTACAGCAACTGCTAGTACAAGCATTCATTGTTTGGGTATGCTTTATTTGGATACTTTGCCTAAAATTTGCTAGATAAGAATACCAGCCTGACTATGAAGGTGTACTACTTTCTATGTGAAGCATGCATGGAATTACATTACAAAACCTCAAAGTATTCTGAATATGCAAACAACACGGTCCACTTTCAGAAGATAAGGAGGTCTTGATCTGGTCGCTGGCTGAATGGAAGGCAGTCAAGCAACCCTGATGTAGATAGCCTTGAGTTCAATGATGGAAAATTCTAAGATGTAATTGACTTCTTCCAAGTATTGCTAAGAACTTGAATGTTCTGATTTTTCAGTTCTACAGTTCTACTGATTCTGGCTTCAGCAAAACCAGTCTATTTTTGCAGGATGAAAGAATCACTGTTTGCATTTCATGCCCAATTGTGAAAACTAGTCAAGTCTCTTATTCTTAGCCAGATTAATCATGGTCTGGACGGGAACACTGTACATGCCTCCAACTCAGTCATGGGGTTCTCCTTGACTTGCAGTGCAAACCTGCATTGTATATACTCAGAAGAATACCACAAAGCAAAGCAAAGCAAAGTGTTCTGCTTATATACCGCCCCATACTACTACAAGTAGTCTCTGGGAGGTTTACAATTTTAATTACAGAGTGCAGGCTACACATTGCCCCCCCAGCAAGCTGGGTAGTCATTTTACCGACCTCGGAAGGATGGAAGGCTGAGTGAACCTTGAGCCTGCTACCGGGGATTGAACCCAGGTCGTGAGCACAGTTTTACCTGCAGTACAGGCATTTAACCACTGCTAATTCCTAGGCAAAGGAATATAGGATTGCAGCCTCAGTTACTCACTGAATTACACTTAGCTTCAAGCCCTCTGCAGGGCACCAAGACAAGACCAGAGCCCAAGTCAAACGTGATCTTTCTTAATAAATATGATGGTTATTTTTAAAATCTCATTTGACTTGGAAATTTCTCAAGTGGTTAGAAAGATGACTGCACTCTAATATTCAGCTTTATAAACATAGGCGGGCACTTGATGAGGCATACAAAGGAATATCTTTCCTTAAAAAGGCATTTGCTAAATATATGCAGCTTTTAACTGTTGGAGGCAAAAAAGTTTTTTGCTATCTTACCATGAACATTTCCCAGTAAAAGATCACCAGCTGTGGAAGACAGAAATGAAGATTCTGCATAAAGATACTTGATTTTTAATAAGCCATTTTTTGTAGAAATGTTGACAGAGGAGCCTTGTAGCTTTTCTATCTTCACACTCTGTAGAACAAAAGCAAAATCAAGAGCAACACATTAGCATGAATCTAGATGGAGAAGTATTGCTGTATCTTAATTGTACAGATATAGGCGAAACATTCGGAGATCCTACAGACATAACACTGCCACGTATCGATTAGACGCTTCAGAAAAACGTGATAAAATACATGCACGCTGATTCAGAGATGACTTCATACATTTTACTCCTAAAGGATTGAAAATATTAATCCAAATAGGAAAACTGAAGTAGAAAGCCAAAAGTAGTTTGTGCTGTTATTTTAATGTCACTTTTAGATCACAAAGGTGCACAGATGGGTGACCAGCAAAAATAAAATAAAAAAGTATATTTCTCAGTTACTAATGTCTCTGTGTGTGTCTGACATGCCATCAAGTCACATCCATTCAATGGGCAGAATATCATAATAATGAGTTGATATGCCACAATGGGTTGAGAAACTGACTGATCAATTGTTCTGAGCAATGAGACTTATCCACTAAGGGGTGTTAACAAGAAAGCAAAATCCATATGGTACCACCACAAGTTCCTAAAAAGATTGGGTAAAATATCAAACATATAAGGCTGTTTTTGTTTTATTGGCATCAATCACATTCATAAAACAGGTACAGGTGAAAAACACTGTGGGCTAAAGTCTAAACTAGGGCAGACCCAAAGAAATAAATAACTACAAAAGTCCTTGTAGTACTTTAAAGACTAACCAGTTTTAATTTGTCAAGTACTGTAAGAACATGTGGAGTAACTGAAAGAAGGTCACAGACGAGTCCAGCAAAGAGATGATCTTAGAAGTCATCAATCAGGAGCACTACTAAAATGTACTTGTTTTCGACCCAAGATTTTTCAGCAAGCTTGAATGACTTCCTTTAACTTCCTGTAGCTGCTACCAACCTTTTGGGGTACCGTTAATTACCTTTAGCAATCCCCAATGACTCATCAACTTTCTGGACAACCTGTGATCTTTTTCCATCACTCCCTAAACTTGTATGGATGCCTGTACACTGAAGCCTTACTCTGTGCACCTGAATACTCATGCCATGTAATACTAGACAATATTTGAGATGCCACAAATTTTTAATTTTTACTGCAGTTAACAAGGGTACCCCCTAAACAGAACCAAAAGCAATACAATTAATGCCATGTATCAGCATTTGAGTAACAAGTCTCATTTGATTAGTCTCCTTGAAAGCATGTGATTGGAACAGGATCTGGATGACAGCTGAGGCAGGTGTTTAGACTACAACTCTGGAGCAGAAATATTTAACCTCAGCCCCACAATGGAAGAAGCAAAACACCCACTTTTCTTGAGAAATGCATTTATATTTACAAGCACACTGTTATTCTGCATGAATTTTACTGTAAATTTGAAGGATACAAAACTGCTGCAGAAGTGCTAGGAGTAAATACAAATAATTAAAAATGATAACTGCATTGGAGGTTTAAAATATAATAACACTGTTGAGCATAAATTGTATGGTTACTAGACTTGTAATACATTTTTTAAAAAATGCATTTGTAGTATTGGGAATACATTTTACTGCTGTGGCAAACACACACACACACACACACACACACACAAACAAACAAACAATATTTTACTAATACTGTACCATACATTCATGCTATGAAAGCCCAGCATTTGATCTCAACTACTTTGGTGTCCAACGACTGTCTCAAGGATCACTGGTTGTAAACTAGCTCCTGGAGACCAAACGTTTCTGGATTTGTGTGGTCTAATTCTGAAACCTCACTCCCTGCTTGCCAGGAAGCTGCTGATCAGCAGCTGGTGGAATTATTTACCAAGCCTAATAGGAAATCCAAATAAAATTCACAACAACAGCCCAAGGGAACTCAGTTGCTTTAGGTCCCCATTATTTGCCTGGCACAGGCCTGAACCCTAAAACCTGTTCTACCTTTCTGATCACCTTCTCAATTTGTTTCCTTGTGCTAGAGAACAAGGAGAGCATCCAAGAAGCTGGCAGTTTGTTCCTGGTCCGTTCCAGGAACTCTTGGCAAAACAAGCCCTCGTGGATTTGCTTTGGCCTTAAGCCCCTAGTTAAATTCAGCCAGTGTGCCCAATGCAAGGGCACATATTTGGCCTGTTACAGAAGTGTGAAAAACCTCGGGATTGGAAAAGAACAAGGACGTATGCAGAAAGCCTAGTGCAGTACAGATCTGTGATATCAGGCTTCCTCTGTAATCACTTCTCTCTGTGGAAGGCTGCACGGAGACCAAGGGCAGCAGCATGAAACTATTCAGACGAAGTTCCTGATAATCTGAAGGCCGGCTCAGAAGGGATGTGGATGGAGATCAGCAGACAAGTTCCTCTTCTCCACAGAAGTGTGGAAGAACACAGCATGCAGCCAGGGTGAGAGCCAAGCTAATAAATAGCTCAAGATGTTTTACTCAGTGACCAGTTTGTATAACCAAGAGCTATTTCAGCACAAAGAATATAACAGAGAGTATCGCAGATACTTATCTCCTGGAGAAAATGTAACTGTGATCTGTGTAGGTCAGGGTTATTGACGCTCCAGTGAAACACTGGGTGTGCTTTTAATTTTCTAGCCGAACCGTCTCTCATGTGGAAGGCGGTGATCCACAAGGCCTGATTTGCAACATTGCATTGATGTGACTTAAAATCCGCTCTTGCATTTCAGTTCTCTCCACCATCACAGCATTCACAGAGACAAACTGCCAGATGGAACTAATGCTACTAGATCAGTGGTTCCCAACCTGGGGGTCGGGACCCCTTTGGGGGTCGAACAGCCTTTTCACAGGGGTC
>JAHTLZ010003526.1:67309020-67328037 GCA_023846285.1 Phrynocephalus versicolor
CCCCCCCCGCAAGTTGGAGAGGTAGCAGTAAGGCAAGAGCAGGAAGACTGAGTTAGTTAGTTAATTGGTTAGTTAGTTAGTTGGGAAGGTTAGTTAGAGCACAAAAGAGAAGGAGCAAGCAGTCCTTCCTTGGTTGGAATTTGACTGTAGCCGGGGAGAAGGAACATGATGAAGAAATGGGCTCTGTAGTTGGGGGGAAAGGTGGGAAGAAACAACTAGAGGCGGAGGAAGGGTCATTCAGGTCTTAGGAATCCTAATAAATTTGATCTCTGCTTTAAAAAATAATTACTGGAAAGCAAGTCCAATCCCTGCCTCATTAAAAGTTCAGCTTCAATGGAAATTCCATCTGAAACAGCTAGTGGTGTTAGATAAATAGGGAATAATTTATTTGTTCAGCAGTTTAAATGTACACTGACTTGGGCTCTCTTGTGACCAATCAGGAATCTCCTGAAATGTAAAGTATATTGGGTAAGGAAAAGGACAGTCTGGGACATCATCAGTGACTATCAGTCAACATCTGAGAGCATATTGCTAAGTAAATTGTCTCATTCATTGATTCCCAGCCTGCTAGAGGAGTATGCTCCTATGGAAATGTGAAGAAATACTGTACATGTACCAAGATTGAGAAATGTTCATAATAGTTTTGGATCAGCATACCGTTTTTCAAATCCCATACTCCAAATTAACTTAAATAATTTTACTCTTTATTTTTAATTTCTAATTATGAAAGAGTCGTTATCCTTACAAGTAGGCTGGGTGGTACTAGAGGACAAAAGGAAGTGTGAAAATGTCTCAAAAATCAATCAGAGGGCCTGGTTGGAACCCCTTGTCTAGTTTAATGTACAATTAAACATTTTACTTTTGATGTAATGTAGCTTTTTGCCATTGGATGGCACTATTGATACACCCTTATCACTACAAGTGCCTCTTTCAGGGTTTCATTTACACAAATGAACATTTTTAAAACTATTAAAGTAAAACACAGAACTTCACCAATGTATCAACAAATGTGCATAATGAATGAGATTTTAAAATGTAGTGTCTTCTTACTAGTTCTCTAAAGACATTTTGTTCTGGAGACACTGCATATCCTATAAGCCGGTATGATGTAACTGGACCATTGAGAAACCCATCTTGACTGCAAAAAACATAGCTCTCTTGTGTTATTAATTTTTTTGCTACTTTTTATTCTGTCTTTCGTCTAGTTGGCTTACACAGTTCTGTTCCTTCTAATTTTATCCTCACAAATCGAACCAAAGTGTACTGCTTATATACTGCCCCATAATACATAAACCACTTTTTGATAGGTTTAGAAGGTAATTATGCCGGCTAAACATTTCCCCACCACCACAAGCTGGGTACTCATTTTACCAACCTTGGAAGGATGGAAGGCTGAGTCAACCTTGAGCTGGCTACTTGGAACTGAACCCTAGGTATGAGCAGAATTTTTCTGCAGTACAGCACTTTAACCACTGCTCTACAAGCCTGACTGACTCGACAACAGTCTGTCAACTTGGTCTGGCAGAGGAAATGTTACAGATCCATCATCACCCAGTGAGATTCATGCCAGGGGAAAAACTGAAACTTGGTTCTCTAATTTTGTAACATCTGAATACTAGAAGTATTCCTTGCTGTGCGCTACGACCCCTACATCCGCCGATTCACTAAATGCTGATTCAGTTATCTCTGGTTGGTGATCAGGGTGCAGGGGAGGAAAAAAGAAAGAAAAAAGAAAGAAAGAAAATTTACCAGCACCAATGCTGGCTGGCCATCCTCTTTGCTGCTGCCGCCACACACCAGCTGCCCTCCGGAGGGGTGGGGTCTTAAGAGGACTCGCCTGGTCAACCGGCCTTTGAACTGACCAGTTGGCCAGTCGGGTCCTCTGAAGTCCCCACCCCACCCCTCTGGAGGGCAGCCAGCATGTGGCAAAGAGGGCTCGGCATCAGTAAGCTTTCTCCCCCCCCCCCGCTGCTGCTGCCACTGCTGGCCCAGCAGGCCAGCTGTGGCGGCAAGGAAGGGGGGGGGGAGAAAATTTACCAATGCCGAGCCCTCCTCGCTGCTGTTGCTGCTGCCACAAAATGGCTGCCAAGCTTGGTGGTGAAGAGGGTGACTGGCCAGTGGTGGCAGCGAGGAGGTCTTGGCATCAATAAGTTTTCTCTTCCCCACTTTTGCTGCTGCCGCCGCTGGCCAACATTTGGGGACTGTCATGTGAAAACTTTGACCCCAGCACCCCACCACCCCTGTCGCTGCCATTATCCTTGATTTCAGTATCCGCAGGGGGGGCTGGAACTGTTTTCTCACTAAGCATTCTTTAGCTGCTTCTCAGAGATCTCATAGCATCTTCATGGTGTACTACCATACCAGGCAGGCAACTACTGTACTGTAGGATGGGCATTACCAAGTCTTGCAAGCATAATTGGGGATAGCAGGAGAGAAATTGTGTGTCTCTGTTAGCTGTTGTTATGAACAGAAACTCGAATGTTCATGCTTCATATACCAAGCAAGATTAGCCATGGAAGCCAAGCAGGAGTAGCTCGGTAGGGATGAGGCTTCTTTGCCTTGTTACTGGAGCCAGAAAGCTGAATTAGATGTCTTAAAAGACTCCAACCAAGCAGGGCTCTTCTTACATAATCTCACATTTCCAGTTCTTCTTCCACACTTATTTTGTGTATATTTTAAACCTGAAACCATTGCTGCTTACAAATAGCTGCTTATCGACATGTTCAAGTTTGCTATCCTCTTTCGTTTCATGTCTACGAAACTTGGAGGCATGTTTCTAATTCAACACTGAAGTTCCTAAAAAAAGAACATCTTTATTTAATTTACCCTGCAGTGTTTGGAGTTGAACATTCTTTTGCTTTCAGTATAACAGCGTTGGTGCATTAAATATTTAGAGAAAGCAGAGGTGTTTCTACTTTCTTTGACAGCCACTTCATAAAAGACGAGCCACAAAGAGCTTTATGGGGATCTGGAAAAGCGAGTAGTGCCCAACTTGAGTATCTACAATGTGGAATATTCTCCCACTCACCCCACAAATATCCAGTTGATTTTTCTATAGCTGACTTTCTAACATAAACCTTGAAAATGTACATGGTTATCATGAGTTTTGAGTCACGGTCAGAAGGAATCAGGTTAAAAAAAAAGTGATGATTCTCTTTACAGTATTTTTTTATTTCTCAGGTGTCAATTTGACTCTCTTCAGCAACAGATCAGTTTTATTCTTTTTTAGTCTGAGTACAGGTGGCAAATCCAGAACCTTTCCTTCATAACCCACCTTCTAAATTCTATTTAGCAGAGTATTTTTATCAAATCCTTTTATCACACATCTTTTTAAGACGACTAAGATTCCTCCGTTATAGATCCCAGAGACGGAGCTCCAGGAATTTCCTGGGTGGTCAAATACTGATATACTGTACCCCAATCAATATGTGTGCTGCAATAACTTCAATTATTTGACTTTATTTCTAAAAAAGAAGTGGGGCAGGCTGTGCATACAGACAATCCTGGTAAGGAATCCACAGATAGAACTGAGGTACAAAATCGCAATCCTCCTGTCGAAGGGGATATGTTTTGCATTTACACTGTTGACTTGGAAAATATCCTGATTTTGACAGTGCACCGCCATGTGTCTGGGAAAAAAACTTCAATGAACTAACTGGGGAATAACTAAAGAACATTTTCCAAATGTGACAAGAGCCTTAGGTAGATACATGGTACATCAGCATTTTAGTATACAGAAAATTTCCATTCAGTATATATATGAAATTAAAAGTTGAGCTTATTGAGCGTTCTTTCAGGCAATAATGATAAATTACCCAGAATGAAATTTAGAATTGTACATTGCTTTATCATTATCTAGCTAAGCATATCTTTAGCCAGGTGGGTAATTGGGGAATAATACATTAAGAAACAGAAATGATAAACATTATGGTAAATAACTAGTATTTGTGAGAGATGGTGCATAGCCCTTAACTTTATAGTGCAAAAGTAGAAGATTATTTTTAAGGACCTTAGAATAGAATTTTCTGGTGCGGTAATCAGCAGAATGCAGTGCTGAGGATGAGAGCCAGTGTAGAGTACTGGGCAGAGTGGCTCACTAGGACTTGGGGGACCTGTATTCAAATCCCTACTCAGTCACTGAAACTTTCTGTAGGGTGGTGGTCACGGCACTGGTAAAGCCATTCAAATATCTCATGTACCTTGAAAATCTATTCAGGTTGCTCCAAATTATATGCAACTTGATAGCGCATGATATAGCATAAAATTGAGACTAAGCAATAAATTTGGGTATTTAGATAAGATTTGAAGAAACAATAGTAGACTCTTGAATACTGCATCACCATTATGATATTAACTGTTGGTCTAGTTTGGGCAGCCATTTTGTTAATGAGAAGTGGTGTCAATTGCTGCTCCCAGTTATTTTTTTATCCCACATTTCTGCTGCTGATTTTACACTGAAGTAGTGGAGGGTGTGGTGGCTCAGCAGACTAAGGCTCCAAAACTGTTGACTGCAGAGTAGGCAGCTCGGCGGTTCGAATCCCGGGTGCCACGCAGTGGAGCAAGCTTCCACTGTTAACCCCAGCTCCTGCCAACCTAGCAGTTCGAAAGCATGTAAATTCAAGTAGATAAATAGGCACCGCTGTAAAAAGCGGGAAGGTAAAACAGGTGTTTCCTTGCAGCAATGCCTACCACGTAGCCATGGACTTGCACAACACTGGCTCTTCAGCTTGAATATGGAGATGAGCACCGCCCCTAGAGTCAGACACAACTAGGACGCATGTGAGGGGGGTAACCTTTAACTTTTTAGTGGAGGTGAATCACAAAACACAGCAATCTGATTTGCAAATTCCAGGAGGAGAGAGAAGTATCTTGTGTTACTCACATTACAGTCAACTCTTAAGTTTTCCTTCTTCTATATGCTGTGTATAATTTATGTTTATGTTCTGCATAGCTACTGCTATAGAGAGTTTTTTTTTTTTGAGATTTCCAGAAGCACCGCCAAGGCGTACAAAAAACTGAAACAAACAAAACATTGATAAGAAACTTGGAGAATGCTAAAGAATCCAAAATGTGTATGATCTTTGCATTGGAGATATTGTCTCAAGTCTTAAACATTTGTTTTGTGATTTATTTCCTTCAGTCAAATGAGCTAAGCAAGAGATAGTAAAGCAACAAAAGAGAAGCAGACAAATATAAGCCTAATTCTGTGTTGGCAAGACCTGGACTGCATCCCTGTGCTATTATCTGTATATGTCCCAATCCCTTTTGCTGTATACCATCTGTGCTGATCCCAATCTGGCAATTAAAAATATGCAGGAAATTCAAACTTTACGTGTGCTCTGCCTGTACCTAAAAATGCCTCTTGGTATCAGAGAAGGTGTATTTTGTCCAGAGACCTGTTCCCAGAGGGCTTAAGATGTCAAAATATTAGTAAAGGCATAGTTGAAATATTTTGAGTAACTGTGTCAGTTTAAATTGACTTTTTCTTTATTCCATGTCTATGTGGTGCATAAAGCTTATGCTACTTACAGTTTATTACATAATATTTTGATATCTGTAGGAGGCGTTTTCTGAGGTAGACTTTTTTTCTTCTTGAATTCCTAAGCAAATGCAGCTGCTGAAATCTCTCTGTAAAGCAAATTGTCCTTGACAACAGTCCAAACAGTACTGGAGGCCAGCATACACTTGTAGTCTTCAAAGATTTTACTGACCCATGACATCTTTTTAAAAAGAAAAGCATGCACAGATGTAGCTATACTATATTCTCAATATCTGACATTGTTGTAGTATTCTCTTTAAATAACCAAATTTTAGGTTACTGCAATTAGTCCATAACCGAATTGGAATGTATTTAGAAAAGTTGGGACTGCTGCTTTGATTTCATTTCCAAGCACTTTGGAACTTCATAGTTTCACTGATTGCAATCTTCTGGGCTAGGCAATGAGTTCCAAAGAAGTCTTTAGTTGTAATGTATTAGTCTTCTGTCTACACCACCACAAGAATCAGACTGCTGGGCTTCTAAAAAGTAGAATAGCAATAGACAGCCTTCCGCAAAAGCCTTACCTAAACTAGTTCTCAGAATTATTGTAAGAGAAAGAGAGGTGGGAAAATGTATACTATTTTTGCTACATTTCTTGGCTAATGGTGGAAAAACCCACGGAGTTCTTCCACTTTTTGTGTTATTGGTGGAAATCCTATGAAGGTTTTAACCGGGTTGTGACTAACTGCACTTAGCTGGAAGCTAAGAGGTATTTGAGCCTCTACTGTGGCAATCTTTTAATGTACTGTATCTCACAGCAATTATGTGTGTTGCTTTTACATTAACCATTATTTATTAGGTTTGTTGATGAACACTTAAAGCATTTCAATTACTTATCCATTATTCCCCCCCCCCAAAAAAATTAACCACATAACACCATTCAGCAAACAGTATATCACAACTGTTATACTTTGCCCCTTCATTTTATTTCCTCCATCTCTTCCCTTTTAATGTTTCCTGTTATTGGTATGTACAGTATATTCTGATCTTTCCACTGATTCTTACTTTATTCTTTCGTCTCAATTTAATTTTAATCTAATATGTGGAAATTTTGTTCTCTTTTTTTGGGTAGCATTTTGAAAAGGAGAAATGAGTGATTCTGAAGAAGAGGTTTCTACTCTTTCCAGTGATTCAGAACCTGAACCTGAACATAAAACAGAATCAGAATCAGAACCAGAGAATCCGGAGGATCCTATTTATGCATTAGCTCCAACAGTTCATATTCAAGATGAGAGTTCTGTTGATGTGCATTCATGTTCTGCATTCCAGTGCCTTGATGAGGTAGTGTACTCTAAACACTCATATGCATCAAGATGGATTTTATTGTAAAGTACATTTCTTTTCGTCAGGTATAAATTGCATTGACAAGGTTTCTAAACAAGTTCTGTATAGGGAGATAGAACTGTACAAGACTGTGTTGTCTAATCTCTTTAAAAACAAACAAATGAGAGATTAAATCTAGTGAGGATTTCCAGTGTGGTGAGGTGTAGTGGATAGAGTGATGGCCTAGAAAGACTTGAGAGAAAGGGTCCCTACTTGGGCATGAAAACTCACTGTGAAAGTGGAAAGGGAAAACAACTTTTTGAATACCTCACTCCCCTTGAAAACCTTATTAGGGTTTCTGTAAGTTGGTTCTGACTTGATGGCAGAGAAAACACAAGAACACTAAGTGGTCTGTGTATCCTGTCAATCTGCTTTCTCTCACACAGTGTCATTTCTTTGGAGATACATATTGTTGCAGACTTGCAAATTAAATTTGTGTTTGCCTTCCCATAATGAAGCAGAAAACAAAACATGCTAAGTGCATGAAACAGTAGAGGAAAACTACATGCTGTAACAAACAGACTTGAGAACAATCTTTTATAAAATGTTTTAGTTTGACATTAGGAATGCATTTTTATCTGAGATGGGAATACTACAAATGGGAGATATCATGACTGAAATTTCATTTATGGGAAATGAATAGAAAACAATTTAAAAAACAAATGTGTACTTTATTCATCTTTTTTTTTTTAGTTAAAGTAATGGGAATTACTGAAATGGGATCAATTTCAGACAACTAATGAAAAAAACATGGATTTGTAGCCTGGAATTAAATGCAAGAAGTTACCTCTTCTAGAATGTGCAAAACTAATTGCCTCAAAAGATGAAAGACTGATTTGAAATCTAAAAGCAATTTCTGGACCAATGGCAGGGAAAGGCTGTCTATTCTGACATGAGCTTGCCTCGGTATGCCTTTGGCAAATGAATTTTGTTTTGTAATTGGCCAGTGGGAAGATAGTTGGGTTTTTGTTTGTATGCATGTAATTTCAGGGACATAAAACTCAGAGATATGCATTTATCTTAATTGATCTGACTGTGCAGGAAACTGCACTGAGATCTAAGCACACATCATTGTATTATTATTGATGCGTTCTTGGTCCAAATGGAACTGTTCTATTTACTTTTCCCTTATCGCATTCACTCAAATAGTTTGAACAGAATTGCCGAGACTCCTTGTTGAGGTTTTGAAATCGTAGCAGTCAGAAAGCTCAAAACAGAACGGTGTGATCTTGATATCAACAACAGACATTCTTTCTGATTGGATATGTCTGCTGCCATATATGAATGCAGCACCGAGAAAAGGAAAAGGAAGAGGGAAAAAAATAAGTATTTTTGCTCCGCAGAAGTATAGCTGAATGAAAGTTCCTGCTGGTGTTTATTCTCTAGCCAATGTATGTATGAGTTACACTTTTCCTCAAGATAATATGGGTACAATCTCTTTGATAATTGGCTGGTAACAGACATTTAAAATGACAACCACAAACATAATTTCAATCTGGGATTTTTTTGATATACCTCGGAAGTTATAGAATTGGTATTTCTCGGACAGATATCCAGTAGTTTAAAGCTTTCATTCAAAAGTGTTCTTAGATCAAGTCTGCATTTACATTGCTGTATGCAGGGATGCAAGTGATAATGACTGAAAATAAAACCATAACGATCATGTGGTTTGGAGCTGATCAACACTGTCTAGCAAGCTGGAAAAGCAGTGGGGCCAAATCTCCCCCTCCACAATCCCACCTGTGGAATTTGGCTCCACAGCTTCTCTCAACTTCCCAGCATAGCACCGATCAGCTGATAGCTGGTCATCTGGCTGCTTAGAAGACACTGTGCAGGGAATACCCCAGCTGGGAGGAGGCAGTGCTGCTATCTGTACCAGCTGACAAAGCAGGTTAGTCATGAGTGGCAGGTGGGGAGCAAACAGGTGACGTGGTGAAATGGAGGAAAAGAGGACAAGAGGGAAGGAGGTGAAAGGGAAAGAGAGGGCATAGGGCAGATATCTGAGGGATAGGCGAGCCACGGGTGGGCTGCTTTATTTTATTTTTATTTCCTGCTATCTGGTATAGCCCTCTATCAGATAGCAATTTTTTTAAAGTGGCAAGGATGTTCACTGTATGTGGAATTGATTCCGCATCTGCCCCAAAATAAATGTATGTCTGGTAGGGGAGCAAAATAACTCACTCACCTAGCACAGTAGTCATAGACATGCCTTGTCTATGGCAAAATGTAAATTATTTCTAAAGGAAAAGTACAACGACAATTTCTTTGTCAGTGGGATTAGGCCCTTAGAACCTTTGGTTTGTAAACTGAAGAAAGAAAACCTTGTATTTATGTAAGGAGGCAGGGAAGAAAACATCCTTGAACATGAGTGACAAATTTGAAATGTGGTGGCCATTCCCCCCATCCCCCAGTAAACCTAGTCTTCAGCAGGAGTTTTATGTATTTTCTCTCTATGGTGTAGGGGATTTGTATATGTCCTTGGTTGGAAGCTTTTAATTTAGTCTGAGAAAAACATTGAAACAAAATCCTGCTAATTTATTCCTAAAAGTTGTGAAACAATTTTCTGTCCACTCATATCCAGAGATAGATAGGTCAGACAAGTAAAAAGACCTGAGTTCAGGCTCAATGGTTTCAGGTCGCTGGCTCAAGGCCAAGTCAGCCTTCCATCCCTCTGGCGTTGGTGAAATGAAAGTACCCAGCTCACTGGAGGGCAAAGTGTTCTTCGCAGAATGTCATCAACTTCCCAGTGAGTGCTCTAGCACTATAGGATGATACATAAGTCAAAACAATAAAATGCCAAACCCATCTAGCACATTCCCAGATGCTATTGGACTCCAGTTCCCAGGAATGCCAACATCTCGGGTCCCTAAATGTTGTTGAACCCCAACAACCAGAAATCCCAGTAGCATGGCCAATGGTCAGGGTGTCTGGGAACTGGAGTCCACCATTATCTATGGACTGAGGTTTGGGAAACATTCAGGTAAAGAAAATTGAGACTAAATTCCTTGGAAGCGGCATAGATAAAACACACGTAGGACACTGTGATCAAAATGAAACTATGTCAGTCTCCTCTGCATAGTAACCAGTTCGCATCAAACTGTTAAGATGCAGAAAGAAACCTGAAGCTGTGGTTTAAAAACAGAACTTTAGTGCTGCAGTGAAATTCAGGAGGCCTGTATTCACAATTGGCTACACACTGAAGAAACACGGAAGAGTCTCAGTCATGTGAATATTCTCAGATGCTACAAAAGATGAATTGGGGGCACAGGATCTGTTGCATATCAACACAAACAGGTCCCATTAGATAAGTGCATTTTTTTTTGCTGAAGCATCCCACCAGCATGAACATCCGGCATCTCCATTCAATGAATGGGATATCAGTGCGCTGGCAACCCTACAGCCAGCAGTCATTATCTGTCTTTTAGGCAGTGTGTTGGAAGTTGACTCACAGACAAATGCCAACATCCTAAAATAATGGCATTATGAAAGGAAGCTTGCCATTTCATTCAAAGAGATGCCAGTGGCCCTTTCAACCCTGCAGTAAGACCTGCAGGGTGCTTAAGGCACAAGTTATCCTTTTAAAAGCTGTTGTTGAACAAATAAGTACACAATTCCAGCTATCTTCTGCTGGGATGAGAAAAGAGAAAAGGCAGGGTGCTCATGAGGCATCTAAATGCTCCATAGCATGGTAATGGCTTCTGATTGTGATGATGATTCACTTCATGCTATGTAGAATATCTGGCAGCGAGAATTCTCCAGCTCATTTGGTTTTAGGTGAAAGTTTCAGCATCCTCCCATATAATACGCAGCGTCTTCTGGTCTTGCATCAGTGTTCTTCATCATGTTATTCAAAGACATCCTTGTTGTCATTTGGCCCCAGGAAGTGTCCAACACATTGCTACCTTAGGCATCTGATTGTTTTCTATACAAAAAATGTAGCCAGTCAGTTGCAGTCTTCTGTGTGCGACAATGTTATGATGTTTACACAAGCCACATCTTCAGAACACCTCTTCATTGGTAATGCTGTCAAAATATCGGATCATTACAATTTGATGGAGGCACCTCTTTTGGAAGATGTCAAGCCTTTTTTATACTGGCTGCTATCTTCCAAGTCACACTGGCATACATTCCTGTTGGGATCACAATAGAGGCAAACAAATGGAACTTAATCTTCAACAATATGGACAGTGAAGACCAAAACTTGTTCATCTTCCAAACATGGCTATCATTCCAGTTCTTTTCTCAGTATGGCACTTAACATCCAGCTCTGTATCTCAGTTTCAGGAGATCACACAACCTCTCCACTTCCTCTACCTGTGGTGCACAAGTACAATTTCCCATGTTGGGACCGTGGAGCTCACTTACATGATCTGTGATTTCTAAGCGTTTATCCTGAGGTCAACTTTGTTGGTCTCTTCATTGAGGACAGTTGTGGCATGCTGCAGTTTCAGTTCATCTTCCTCAAGCAAGGCAATATCTTTGCCCGAAATCCAAGTTGCATAAATAACAGTGATCAGTCCAGTGGACACCTGTCCCAGTATGTATTCCAGTTCTCTGCATGACATAATCAAGGACCACAAGGAAAAGGAGTGGGGACAAAATTTAGCCTTGTCTGACCCCAATGGTAATCTCAAAAAAGTCTGTATGACCATTCTTGATCTTAATGCATAATGTAGAACAAATATAAGCATATGTAAGCTCTCCTTAAGCTTCCTAGATACCCTAAGCACATCTGATCTCACCTGATTTTGGAAGCTAAGCAGGGTCGGCCTTGGTTAGTACTTGGATGGGAGGCCACCAGGAAATACCAGGTGCTGTAGGCACCTGGAGTAGCAACTGGCAAGCCACTCCAGTATTCCAGCCAAGAAAAGTCCATGGACATGGGGTCATGAAGAGTCAGTCACGACTGTAATGACACAATACACACACACACTCACACACACACACACAAAAGCTCTCTTTAATTCAGTGTAACTGAAGGCCATGAAATAGACCTACAGTATGTATTGGTGCTACAATCAACAGTGCTAGAATTCTGTTATTCCATATCCCTGGCATTTTCAAACTCTTTCTTCCCATACATGATCTCTTATTCACATACTGGGCAGACTGTGGAGAATGAAAAACTGAAAGCATATCAGGATCTTCTTTACTTAGTTTCACATGTCAAACACAGTATGGCCTGCAATTCTTAATCTTTCCAATTTTCCTAGCCGATTATCGTTGGTAATCAGATCTGCTGGTGTATGATTTCTTTACATCCTTTGTCTGCTTAGAGGAAGTGAATATGCCCTATGATTTTCAATCTATGTACTGACTGAACTGCATAACAGGTGAGTAGAGTTGTGTTATGTCACTATTTATATGACACTCCAAGTCTTACTATCAGAAACATGGACATAAATCAAAATTTAAGCCAGAATCATAGTACCCATTTCTTTCCTTAACAGTGTTTACAAGTCAGAATCTTGTTGAATTTGCTAATGTGTTGTGCACTAGTAGTTAATTCTGTATTAGTAAGAATTTATATTAGTATTTAATGTTTATCTGTGGTCACCATTCAATTCTATCTGACTTTTCAAAAGGGAATAATAGATTTCCAGCTAATCTACTGTACAATGTCTTATTTTTCTAACACAATATAGCATTATTTAGGGAATTGCTAAGAACTTTTAAACCAGTAGAAGGAATGAGTAAGAATCATTTAGTCCCTTGTAGAATGGTATCATTTATAAGATGACTTCAGTTAGCCTAAACGTTTCCATGCCATTTTAACAATTTATAAGGAATGTGTTTCATGGATTTCATTATTTAATTGGAGCGAAATGCTTCCATTAACAATGGTTTGTTTAAAATGCATGACTTTTATTGATTACATTGAATATGGTAGCTATGTTTTTGTAGCGGTGATCTCGAAAACTCCATCTCTTTGCTATTTTCAGTGAGGTCAGTGTAATTTATTAGAATCTTTTCAGAAAAGAACCCTCTATTTCATTTATTTATCAGCACAATATTAAATATAGAACACACACACTATCAGAGAGAGAGAGAGAGAGAGAGAGAGAGAGAGAGAGAGAATGCCATACCCATCTGTATATACTGGATAAGAGAGACTAATATTATGGGAAGTGTTTTTCATCTCTTTTATCCCCCACTCCCAACTGAGCTGCATTAATCCTCAGGTGCTACTAGAATTAAGCAAAAACTTTCCTTCAAATGTAGGTAGTGGGATATTTTCTGATCCCAATGAGAACTGCACTGTCTTGAGCTCCAGGATTAGGATTGTGGCTAGGGGTTACGATTTCTTATATATTTTTGTCTTTTCTGATCTCAGAGATAATTTTATGGTCCCCCACAGGGGGCTAAGTTGTGATTACCAGAGTGTGTCATTTCTGCTTTGCTACATCACAGTCACCTGAAAAATATATTGAGTGAGAACAAAAAGTGACCTTGTTCCAACATTCGGTAGATCTATTGGGACAGTACAGTACATGGTAAGTGGCTGAAATCTGAGGAACTCGTCATAGCTATTAAAGTGATGCTGGCAGGATAGCTTTTGAGTTAGGTACCTGGCTGCAGAGTCAGAGATTGGGAGTTCAAATGTATATCCCAGGGGAAAAAGCAGTGGTGTAGCCTTGGGCAGGCTGCACAGTCCCAGAAAAAGGCAATGGCAAACGACTTCCATAAATCTGAATTGACTCAACACCATGTGGTGATGGTGATGGTGATGGTGATGGTGATAACAGGTGACAGAGGAGGTTGATGGGTCTGGTATATCACTCCTGCATATTTTATATCTGGAAAACTTCAGAGGATTGTCGTAGGTTGGAATCAACTGCTCATTAATATTACCCAGGTGTCCCTCCCATTGAATGTCCATACAGTAGGTCTGCCTCTGTGTGGATTCTGCAACTATATTTCTGGCAAACAAAAATACATGAGGGTGAGCAAAAGTGTTGGAAAGTTTTGAAGTAAAAAAAAAATAACCTGTACTTTTTAAAATTGAAACCAATATATTTAAAATCCCAAACAAAAGATGGGTGATTATTGGTTGATGGCACTGCATGAGGATTACAGAACCACTGTAAAGAAGTAATGGCAAAAATCCTGTTGGGTAGTTACACATGTAGGGGAAACAGCAAAACTCTTCAGTGGATACTCACTTCCGTTTAACAAGTCCAGTTAGCATGTCCAAAAGTCTAGGAAGGAATTCATCAGTTAGAAATAAGGAACAGCTGCAAGTTACACCATCTGCCTTCTACAGACATAACTATGCAATCGGATTGGCCACTTTTCATTTTAAAGATGAAAAATCAGTTTAGAAAACAATGTTTCCCAACTGGTAGATACATGAAAAATTTGTGTTCCTATCATTGATGAAGTCACAAACTATGTCATTGAAGTCTGTTTCATGTTGCATTGTCTGATATATGTTTTTTATGTTAGTTGTAGTTCCCACATCATGCGACATGGCAGTGCATTGGGGAACATCAGTAGGAAATATCAGTATGGCATGACTTATGCATTACAGATCCTTTCCGTACATAATTCAAAAAGTGTGCAATGCTCAGACACGCTGGGAAAACAATGATTACACTATGTCAAAAGCTCCAGGGCTCCCATCTGATGAAGACTTGAATACTTTGACAGGAACACAGCCCATAGTATTTTCCAAATAGGTTGGCTGGGAAACACTGAGGCCAGCTGCGACTCCAGTTATACCAATCATTAGGAGGATTGTATAAGACCTATTGGTCTTTCCAAGAGAAGGACTTGAAATATGTTGCAGAGCCAAAACCTTTATTCAGATGAAACCTTTACCCAGATAATGTTAGCAAAACCACAGACAATGTGATTTTGTCAGAAAGGGGACAAAATTGTGTAGGGGAAAAGTAGGATCACACAGACAATGAATAATATGGATTATGTGAGTTGAGAACATGCAGCTTTTTTTTCTGTCAGGGTGACTATCCTGACAGTTTACCCTGAAATCTGTATCATGATACACATAATAAAATCTGGTGACTACATGATGTAAAGTCCAACACAGCAGTTTCACCTGCAGAAACACAATTTGATACTGTAACTTTCAGTAGAACAAACCTATTTTCTTCACTGTGTAGTTGGGCCCTCAGTACAAAAACCTAATAAACAAAATCTGGAAGTTTGGTCTTGGGAACTGGACTTCCAGTTGCCATGACTCAACTTCCAGATAAACTCACCTGGATGACTGAGAATATTCACAGTCAGAAGCCTCTGAAGTGGTTGTGCATATGTTTGGTATACAGTACTTTGCACATGCGGTGGTGGTGAAAAGATAAGAGTTTCTAAGTGAGTATTTCAAACTGAATGATAACATATTTTTCTAAGTGATATTTTGTCAAATTCTGAAAATGATCTGTCATAATACATGATTTTCCTTACCTATGCAACTTGAAATTAGCATGCTTTATTTTGTTATTGTTCACTGAGAGCTGGAAGGAAATTGAGTTGTTTTTAATCCAATTGGTGAGGCCCATGCCTCTGGGGGGGGATGTGTTCATGGGAAGAAGTACACATTTCTCTACTTAAAGTCTAATTTGACATGTTTGTGTATGTCATTTGTGGCACTTTGATCTGTGTCTGAGCAAGTACAGTCTTCCCCTTTCAAAATCTAAGACAAACGGACCAATTTCCTTTTGTTTCACATGCAATCCCTGTGCTTTCAATGGAGTGCTTTCATGTTGTTCTGACAAGTGAAGTTTATTATTTCTAGACATTGAGACAACCTTCATTTCATGTTGATTGTTAGTTCACTGTAAGGGTGCTGTGAGAGATTCTGACTGTCATAGTTGATGAATCTGGACTTAAAGATCATTTGCTCACAGAGGACTCAAGTACAGTGGTACAGTAACCCCTCACCTATCACAGGGGTTAGGGACCCACCCGACCTGCGATATGTGAAAATCGGTGATATGTGGAAGCGGGTTGGGTGGGGTGGGGGTGATTGGAGGGGCGGTGGGTGGTGGGGAGCGATCGGATTGCTCCCCGCTGCCCCCCACGCGGCTCCGAGGCCTCCCAGAGGGGGCGGTGGGTGGTGGGGAGTGATGCGATCGCTCCCCCCGCCACCCCCGCAGGTACTGAGATCCCGCGATATAGTGGGACCACAGTACCTGAACTGCAAAATGGTGGGGGGTGTCTGTACCCCGACTTAAGAGCAGCTCGACCTAAGAGCAGTTTGACTTAAGAGTGGAAAACTGTTGGCGTTTTAACTGCCCCTTACAAATTTTAGATAGGGTCTGATTGACTTCGATTTTTTTTTTCATTTGTAACTTCCCCCCCCCATACTTTAGATACTGTAGGCACCCCGACTTAAGAGTAGTTTGACTTAAGAGCATGCATTCAGAACAGATTAAATTCATAAATTGAGGTACCACTGTATTCTTTTTCTTGCCCGCAAACATAACACTTGTAGGATGTGTTAGAAACAAAGGCCTCTGTCAGTACTTCAGATATTTGCCAGATGGCTTGTAAATTGTCATTCAGTACTTTCCCCTCAAAGTTTGAAATGCTGTGCAATATTTATATTTCAGGCTAGTTAATGTCTTAAGAAGTAAGCTGCTCAAAGTTCTGTGCTTTTCATAACCTATGGTAGAGTATTTAATACAGGGATAAGCAACACACAGCTTTCCAGATATCAGATTACCGCTCCTGTCACCTCTAGCCATCATAGCCTGTGATATGTATTCAGGAGTTGCTGCCCTCGAGCATCTGAAGGCCAGAATTCTAGTTCTCTGCCAAGGCTTCCTTCATATCCCTTTGCACAAACATCTTTTTGTCCAGCATCAAAACTAAGTTCCTATTTTTCTGTTGGAATCACTAGAAGTGTTTGGTAAATGCCTGTTTTAATACATAGTTTCAGGGGATCCTGAATTTAAGTTACTCTCAAGCTCATCTGTGTGATGTGGCGGACAGGAAAGCCAATGCGATTCTTGGTTGCATCAACAGGACCATAGTGTCTAGATCAAGGGAAGTGATAGTCCCACTCTATTCTGCTCTGGTCAGACCCCACCTGGAGTACTGTGTCCAGTTCTGTGCATCTCAATTTAAAAAGGATGTTGACAACCTCGAGTGGGTACAGAGGAGGGCGTCCAGGATGGTTGAAGGTCTGCAAGAAATGTCTTATGAGGAACGGCTTAGGGAACTGGGAATGTTTAGACTTTCAAAAAGAAGGCTGAGGGGGGATATGATAGCTATGCAGGATGTCATATTGAAGAGGGAACAGGTTTGTTTTCCATGGCTTCAGAAATTAGGACGCGGGGCAGTGGTTTCAAATGACAGGAAAAGAGATTCCATTTGAACGTTAGGAAGACCTTCCTGACGGTTAGAGCTGTTCGGCAATGGAAAATGCTGCCACGGAGGGTGGTGGAGTCTCCTTCCTTGGAGGTTTTTAAGCAGAGGCTGGATGGCCATCTGTCGGAAATATTGTGATGGGGGTTCGTGCATGGCAGGGGGTTGGACTGGATGGCCCTTGAGATCTCTTTCAACTCTATGATTCTATGATTCATGGACTGGAGATATCCTTACAGTATATTTTTTTACCTTTTAAAAAATTGTTGAGCCCACATTTAGAGTACTATACCTGCAAGCTGTTTCTGTAATGACTATTGGCCTTCTCACTGACAGTCACATTATCATTTTTGTGTGGATTTCCTAACAGACCAGGGTCAAAATGGCTTAATTGCTGTTAAGGTCCTTGTGGGTGGAGGTGAAGGCAACATCTGTCTTCCCTCTTTATGCCACCATAGCTGTA
Organism: Phrynocephalus versicolor; assembly: GCA_023846285.1. Lineage (NCBI taxonomy): Eukaryota > Metazoa > Chordata > Lepidosauria > Squamata > Agamidae > Phrynocephalus > Phrynocephalus versicolor. Next base: position 67,326,675 of record JAHTLZ010003526.1, read on the forward strand.
AAGCTTTAATGTTGTTCCAAAAGTTGTTCTAGCAAATAAGATTTAGAATGTTTCATTGTCTGGGGATAGGTCAATGCCTGTGTTTTGAAAACAGTTGCTTGGTGAATATTTTTGTAGCTGTGATTAGTTAAAACGTGCTTTCATTTGGTACATGAGACAAATGTGACAGCGTAAAAAGACAGCAGTGACTAAATATTTATAAATGGCCACCAAATGCACAATGTGCTATGATACAATTGGTTTATTGTGCTAGTTGGAATGTTTGACTAGGATTAGACAACCCAGTTTCAAATCCCTATTTAGCTGCAGAATTTACTAGGAGAACCCATACTATTCACTAGCTTTCAATCTAACCCATTTATTGGGGATTTGTGAAGGTACGGTGTCAACTTTGTGGTAAACTGTGGGCTACAAATGTAGTAAGAAGTAACTTTTTAATGCCATATCCTGCAGCTGAGATCTAGTAGTAAGTTGCAGTTAGAGTAGGCCCAGTGAAACAATGGGGATTTTGTGAGTCCACACCTATGAAAATTCCATTCATTTGTGTTATACTGGTTAAATGCCTGTACTGCAACTAAAACTGTGCTCACGACCTGAGGTTCAATCCTAGGTAGCCGGCTCATGGTTGACTCAGCCTTCTATCCTTCCGAGGTCAGTAAAATGAGTACCCAGCTTGCTGTGGAAGGGGGCAATGTGCAGCATGCATAATAAAATTGTAAACCACCCAGAGAGTGCTTGAAGCACTATGGGGCATTATATAACCAGAACACTTTGCTTTGCTTTTAATTGTCAATTAATACTGTATTTTAGCCAGAATGACCTTACTGAGGGACCTCCTCTGTTGTCCCTCAGTATTGGCTCTCCACAGCTTGGGACCTGAATACCTGATGGAGCGGATCTCCCTAAGGTCAATGCAGATTGGCCCACCAGAACATGCCAGACGTTATCGGTTCAAGCAGCCACTTCTAGGGAGGCCCGGAAAATGATAATTTGAAATCGGGCCTTTTCAGTGGTTGCCCCTAGTTTATGGAACAAGCTACCGAGCGAGATACATTTGGCACAGTCCCTGCCTGCTTTTAAGAGAGCAGCTAAGACCTTGATATTTAAAGAGGCATATGGTGACTGCTAATGTTATTGTTTTTGTTTGGTTTCTTGTTTCTGCCCTGGGATTTGTTTCCAATTTGCCCTTGCTGGTTAGCCTTTGGCTTGTTTAGTATTTGTTTATTTGCTTATTTTAGTATTCAGTGTTTTAATCTCTTATTGCTGTAAACTGTCCGGAGTTCCTTCTGGAGGACTGATGGTATGTGTGTGTGTGTGTACACACACACACACACACACACACACACACACACACACACACACA
>JAHTLZ010003526.1:67328047-67349842 GCA_023846285.1 Phrynocephalus versicolor
ACACACACAGAGAGAGAGAGAGAGAGAGAGAGAGAGAGAGAGAGAGAAACAAAAAAAAACAAATGTAGACTTTGTATTGGAGTAGGAACGGGCAAGCCATTCCAGTATTCCTGCCAAGAAAACTCCATGGACATGGAGTCACGAAGCGTCGGTCACGACTGTAACGACACAACACACACACATAAAGAGTCTGTATAAGCTGTTAAGTCTGTTTATCCAACTGTTGTTAATAATAATTTCTTCAATATTCCTAATGGGTTTAATCCTAATCTAACAGTCACCCAATACTAAATCTGCTGGTCCCAGATATTCTGGGTGTTTTACATGCTATTTTAGAGAGGACTTGCTATTTTTTCTGTTTAACAAAATCTGAAAAAATAGAACCTTGAACGTAGTTAGGGACCATGATTGAGTATCTCAGGAGATATTACACAGTAAAGGGGTTTTGCTTGGCTTTTCTTCACATCTACTGCAAAAGCTGTAATTCCTGTCTCTCCAATCTTAGAAGGTTTTATATTCTGAATATTTCATTGTCAAAATTAAAAATTGCATTGTTTAAATTTGAAGAAAAATGTTTTTTGCTATATCTGACATGCTGTGGAATTCATATTTGAAGGCTTGCTGTTTTTAAGGACAAAACCTTATTTTTTGTTTTCAAAATTGTTAAAAATTGTAGGGTCTCTTGTGCTTTTTAGAAGAGGACCAGAAGAGAAAAGGTTAAAAATCCCTCCAATTTCCACCCACTCTCTTGTAGGGCAGATAGCAGGCACCAGAGCTTTATTCTGTGACAATGGCAAAATATCACCTCCCCATGCTTACGGCGGGGACTTTATACAGTTGCATGTCAAAATTAAAGACTTATGAGAAACAGATTTCAGAAACAAAGGCAGATCCATCAGATGGCAATATTAATGTGCTGTCTTTCGGTAGTTAGATGGACAGGATGATTGTAGGTATTAAAATAATTGCGCTTATTTTCCTCCTTGATTTAAATCGTAGGTGAACTAGAGGGAAAGGGTAGAGTTGCTTCATGGTTGGGTGGTGGGGGAACCTTAGTTAATCCTCTATTGGAATTTCATACTTTGGCAGGCATGTAAAACTGTTAAGCTGCCAGTAAAATGCAAAACATGATTGATGCCAGTGGAAAACTTTCCATGTTCTCAATAACATTTTGTATTCCCTTTTTTATTCGCAAAGCCTTATACTTCCTTTGGTTAAGACCTGCACAGAGATGCAAAACCATCATAACTCTTTCCCTGCCTTTCCCATGAGAGCGAAACAGCACTTCCTCTTGGTTTCTGCCTGGATCCCCCTTCCCATACTGTTTTTATTTTTCCTGTAATATTTAATCTAGTTGGAAGAACAGCAACATTATGTTATCATCCCTTATTCCTAAAGCCAGGTCTCCTTTTCGGATACAAATAATGTACTTTTGGTGAATCTCATTGTATTTATTAAGTACGTCTTATAGATTTATTATGACTTTTCCTCTTGAATCCCCAATCTGTTTTTGCATAGCTGAAATTTTGTAACTTACACTTGCGTCATTTGCAGGTGTCACTCTTTCGTATAACCCCCAGACACATTAGTGCTCTAATATTTGTTGGATTCACCCAGCCTTTTAACAGAGAATGAGATCTGTGGCTGTTGATCTAAAACATGTTGTTTTGGGTGTGGCTAGCTGCTTTACTGCGAATCATTTTATGTCATCCTAACTTCCGTAACGCTGTGGCACACGAATGCGGCCAATTGTAGAATGTGAGAAGCAGCCCACTCCCAATAACAGGAAATGGTTTGCAGATTTACATCTTTAAGGAAACATAAGAGACCATGACATCTTCAAGTATAGTGTCTTTCTTGAATATGTTCTTCCCTGGCATAATGAACATGTTGTAGAATTTTTAGCAAGGCTAGTCCCCACTAAGTTCTGCTGGAACCCAAAATACCCAATAAGGAATCCAACAGGAGAGAGATCCAGAGAAAAGACAGCAGGCGAACACCCCACCAGGACAGTGCAGAGATGTTCCGCCCCGAAGACAAAGATGGAGACCATTTTATACCTTTCCCTTTCCCTCCCAAAGGTGTGCGCCTCCCCTGGGTGGGCAAGGGGGGATGGTCTTCAGGAATGTCCAATGGGAACAGTCTGGGGGCTTGTCTAGGGGAGGTCCTGGGTGTTCCTGTTGTCCTGGAACTGGATACCTGCACAGGTGTGACGAAGTCATGACTGTCTTTTAATGGGCCATCAGGGGTGTTACAATGGAAAGAAGGAAGCTGGGTATTGTCTGAGGGGTCTGGGCAAACTTGGGGAAATCAGTGAGTCAATGGAAGGACCAGAGAGTCAATAAGATAAGCCCTGAGGCTGTCAATCAGTTCCTGAGAGGTGTGGGACGCTTCTGGCTGAGGATAATCCGGGGTGCAGCTGTGGTGAGACATGCAGGAACCGAGGATGATCAATGGAGTCCACTTCTGGAAGATGCAGCCTTTGTGTGGAGTCGCCATGATGCCTTCTTCCCCTGCCACGAGCCCTTGCCCAAGATGGTGTAGGTCCAGGAGGTATAGAACAGCGTAGGAACACGTCTGAAGCACACCCTGGGAGAGTGGGGCAAAAGGAGGAGAGGAGGAGAGAGAGAGAATGAAAAGAGAAGAGAGAAAAAGAGAGAGAGAGAAAGGAGAGAAAAGAGAGAGGGGGAGAGAGAGAGAGAGAGTTTGGTTGGCGGGGGGTCAGAAGCCAGAGCCAGTATAAGCAAAGGGATATGATGAAGGTAAGCTTTTGGAGGGAAAGGGTATCCCTGGGGTTTGGAGATGGTCACTCTTGATCATCTCCTCATGAGTCCAGACTCCAGAGCATGGTGGAAATAAACCATCAGTCCAGGAAGATTTTCCTGGGCTGTGTCTCTGACTGCTTTAAGGGTTTGAAGGATAGAGTCCAATTCGGCCAAGAAGGGGTTAACCAAATTTGCTAGTGAAGGACGTTGGCTATCCCTCGGTGGAAACCTTTTGAACCAAGAAAATAAGCCTCCGAAGGTTTCCACAAAAGGGGGGGACCTCTCTCCGTTTGATCTGGGAGTGTGGGATGGTCTACCGCTATAGAGAAGCAAAGGCGGTTAGTCTACCGCTGTAGAGATGTATTAGCGGTTGAAAGCAGAAATCCCCCTGGAACTAAGACACGGCTAGGAACAGTAACAGGGACCGGGGCTGCATCCTAGCTCAAGCCGGGTTTGTGGAACGGTGGGCCAGGTAAAGGGAGGTGGATTCATGCCGCTGGCGCGGCCAGATCTTAGCCGCCCTTCTGGAACCAAGGATTGGTTGGGAATTTGGAGTTTCTCGGTCCAGGGACTCCGGATCTAATTCGTTGTAGTGGTCTACTTCCTAATCTATTGCAATCATATCTGTGTTATGCGCCCCCTTCCGGCCCGTAATTAACGAGACATTGGCAGATGAAGGGGGCGCTGATTGGCTAAGGCGCACGGGCGGCTAAACCCTTAGCACCCCTGCTGTTTTATGGACTCTCCGTGGAAATGATCTGCCGCGATTATCTTGTATCGGTGTAAACTGTGAAATTGGTTACAAAGTGGCGTTTTCCAGCCACCCAGGCTCCTAGGTTCGCTAGCAATGCCTCCAGTCGGCCAAAACGGCGGTGAATGTATTTTTCCCGATATCTCGGGAACGGAGTGGAATTTCGGGACTGGGTTTCAAGTGTAGTGCTTATGACAGTGTGGGACGGGTGCGGGTGGTTCCGGGGAGTCTCGGAACCACTCCAATTATTATTTATTGTGATCTTTATTTCCATTACAACTCTTCAATGTTAATAGAAATGCAGCATGGTCTGTCAAAAACGTACATTGCCTTGAACAAATGAGTACATAAATCTTACTTTTATGAAACCTTTCCATGGGTTCCATACCAAGGATAACATGGGAGGTGGCAGACGCTTTCCCTTCCTATGTGTGGTTATTGGATCATTTGGGGACAGCCCGTGTGCATACCTCCTTATTTGCTGAGAAATCTTTTTATGAGATCAGGAAACACTCATTTAGAGATGATCCTCTGCATGTACTGCTGTGTGTGAAGGGGTTGTTTCCAGATGTTCTATTCAACATGCATGGGTGAGGATGGGCCATGTATGCCCACAGTGCTTGTTCATTATTTGTGATTTTAAATGCCCAAGAAGAAATGTTGCTTCACATCAATACTGGTATAAGCAGACCATTTTGTCCTCTCCATTGGACAGCTATCTATCTATTCAGAGCAGCAATGTTTGGCACTCCAGATGTTGTTTGGCTGCAGTTCCCATTAGTCCTTTCTAATGAGGGATACTGGGATTTGCTATTCAACAACACCCAAAAGGCCACAGCTTGCCAACTCCTGGACTTCTCTGACTTCACCATGATCTTGGGCGTAAAGGTCTTCCATTCTTATTATCAGAGATGTAGAGATCCTTTTTGATGGAGATACCAGGGGTAAACCTTGAAACTTCTGCACACGAAACATGTGCTTTCCAGTACTGATGTATGGGTTGTTGCCATAACTGTTGAGTTGCAAACAGCTGCTAGGTACTAAGGCTTTCACGAGAAGCCCTACTACCTTGTTATGCCTCTGTGCCTCATACTTGTCCTTCCTAGCAGTTTTCAAAAATCGTAAAATGCTTTCCCTGCTTCTTCTATGCCAAGAGCTTAGGGTGGATGAACACTTTACACTGACAAGCTTATATTTTCTACTGCTCAGAAATCACTTGGAGATTTGCAGGAAAACCTTCTGTAATTATTCTTCGTTTATAAACATTCTTCCAAGTCAGTTGTTCGTGGTTCAAAAGAAGGATATGTACATAACAGAAGAGGGGTGTACATATCCCACCTTTTGGGGCGGATGTGTATGATGATTCTTTTTTTAAAAAAAAACAAACATTTTTTTCAAAACCATCAGTGTCATTAATTGTTTCAAACTCTGATGCCTATATATAGGATGACCGAAAATGATCTTTGGTAGTTGCCCATGGTTGCAAGGGAGCAACTGAGATGGATTCTTACAATTCTAGAGGGGCATCAATTCCTCGTGATTGAAAGCATTTAGTACCATTCTCTAAGTCAGTCCCTGCCCAGATATTTGTCCAAAAGCTAAATCATAAAAGGAAAAGAGTACTGTATGTAGAGAGAAGGTGTGGGGGAGAAGAAGAAGCAAAGTATGGTTAGTTAAGATGTACAGTAATTCTAAAATAATGACCAGCAGGAATGGAAGCACTTCACGGAAAGAAGAAGCCTGATGAAGTTGGGCTTTTAGCAGGGTCACTGGCATAATCTTCCTCTTTTTTAGCCTGACAGAATGAATGACGGCTGCTCAGTAACAATTCTTGGGGACCCCCATGGGGCGGCACTTAGAATTTACTACTAGGTTTAATGTTAATGCAAAATAAGACGAACTTCAAGTCTGTTTTTTCAGAGGTTTTATTTAATAAACTATAGTAATGAAAATGTGCTTCTAAGAAAGGGAAAAGGTAGCACAGTGGCCCAAACCTCAGTACTTCTGTACATTGGCATAAGTGAAATGGTGTACATTTCAGTGGCTCCTGTTTGGGTAGTAGACATATTTATTTCCTGTTGCGTATAACATCATGCAGTTTACTTACTGTTTGTTTCCATCTATAAGATGATACTGGGAAGGCGGAGGCCAGTCAAGGGCTGTCAGAAAGGAAGGGAAACGAGGAGTGGGCAGGGGAGGAGAACCCAAACTTGACGGTAGTGAAAGCGCTGGACAGAATTCCTGCCCCATTGAGGTTTCCCTTCCTTTCTGGCAGCTTATTCACTGCCATCAGTTTGAGTTCTCCTACCGACACACAGCTCCGTTTCCTTTCTTTTCTGGCAGCTCTTTCACTGCCCTTTGCCTTCCCATGATGCCTCTCCACTTTATTTTTGCAGAAATCAGAGCCCATCTTTTGAGCAGGGAAAGGCACTTCTTAATAGGCTGCTTGACTCCTGAGCCTTTCCCCTCTACAATATTTGAAATGCTGTCAAAAATAAATAAAGAAATAAATGAGGTCTAGAAAAAGTTTATGTGAAAATAAAAGAATGGCTTGGAAGAATAGTTAATATTACATTTCTAAACAATCTGCTGCTTTAGAAAACAGTCGCCTGTTTTCCAGTTAATCCTGAGAACAAGGTCAATGACATGATAACACTGTTTTGAAAAATTTCATTCATGTCTGCCAGTTTAGCTCAAAGGTAAACTCAAGATTGAATGGTGTAATTAGTGGAATAGTTTTTGATTAAACTATGAAAATGATGTTTGCCAGTCCAATAGTACATCCTACTGATGGTCAAAATAGTCTAATTATGCAATGGTCTAATGTCCTAAACCTTAATTTAACGGGCCTTTGTTAATCTAAGAGCTCAGAATTACAGATATTTATCATTCTTGAAGCTCAGGAAATCAATAGTCAAAGCAATGATTAAAGCCATAATAATAGCAATTAGCTAAATATGAAATTCCAGACCCATAAAGTCACAAAGACTGCTGGTACAGTAGAATTTTTCATAGAAAACTGTGGACCCCCAGGACCTTAGAAAGTGCAGATCATGCAGATAAACTTTGTGTACAGAAGGGGATGAAGTGAAAACAACTTAAATATGTGCAGATTAGACACATGCACACTGGCATTAATCACATTATTACAACCCCATGCTGCTTTAGGTAACAGACGTCAAAGAAGAAAAATCATGTACAGTATCAAGGCAGCAGCAGGCTTCACTGCTGCAGAGGATGACAATAACAATCACCATGGATTTTCCACCATGGATTTTAATTGGTTTGGTTCTGATGAGCACTTAGAGTAATTTTTTCATGTGTGTCTAATAATATGCTTAGTGGCTAAGAAAGTTATTTTCTTTAATATATATTTTACTTTTAACATATTTGATATTTTAATAGGCTTTTAAAATAGAACTAAAGATTACTTATAAGGAAAGCACACTTGCTCACAAAGAAGAAATGTTACTTAGGGTTGTCTCTTATTAAAAAGACAGGACCTGAATACACCTTATCTGGGCAGGTCAAAGCTTTTCCTGGGGAACATATTCCAGAGTCAAATGTGTTCTATGGAAAACTAATCTCACCCAAGGATGGGGGTAGGGTGGGTGTTGAATAGAAACACTCAATTTTCAATGCATAATTGCCAATACACAGCCTTCATTTAGAGGGAAAAGTAAAATAGGGATTGCAGGCTTTCGGAACCCAAAAGGACTGACAGCCAGAACTTCAGCATCAGTAAATAATAGTCATAATCAAAAGATTGTCAAAAGATTGTCAAAAATAATATATATATATATATATATATATATATATATATTTTAAAAAAACAGCCTTCCTCTTTCATTTCTGAGGGGAAGCTAACATGAAAAGCAATCTGTAATTGACCATAGTTATATATAGTATTTAGAGTTGCCATTTAATTTAGTTCCTTTAAAAGAAATTGCTCACTCAACAAGTTTTGGTCCCCTTTTAATGTTGTGTAAATATGCTCTGAAAAAGAAAAAAAGGCTGAAAGGATCACCTTTGGCTTTATTAAAACACACAACAGTTTAGCATCTATTACCTCCGTTTGAGCAGATAAGGTAAGTGGAATTCCTGAAGCACTGTATTGGCTATATTCTTAATTTATTTCATGTATTTAAGATATTTATACCCAACCTAGCCTTTATATTACTGTATATCAATATTTCCATCAAAAGTGGATTATACAAGTACTGTAGCTGAAAACAAAGTGGGTTACACTAAAGCAAAGACAGAACAGAAAAAAGGCAAATAAATAACTGATAATAACCATCATGACGGTATAGCCATCATATGAATCTGCTTCTGTAGTCTTCAGTACAGTAAAAGGTTCTGTCCCCACTTTTAGGGACACATGGAACAGGTCTTTATTGGAAAGGTTTTACATACAGGCAGGTTCATATTGGAGGTCACAGTCCTTCATGTACCCTCATCTGATTTCATTATTTTCTAAAGACAGAAACTAGCATTTACAATTGCACTCAGAAACAAACTAGGCACATTTTAAACATTATACATTGTAGAAATGCAGCATAAAAATCCCAATTACATCTGTAGTTTAGTCTTCCACAGACATTAATACGATTTGGGGAAAGTCTTTTAGTGCACATCCTGGCAAGCAATTACATTCAATTATACATTATTAAAAAGATTATTTTGCATCTCAATGGCTTGCAAATAGCAATTGCCATTGGTGATGTATGACATCAGAAGACATTTGAATCAAAGACTATACATTACTTCTCTTGTTAGAATTTATTTCCCTCCTCAGTAACACGTTTGAATAGAAGAAACAGTGATGTTGCTCAGGGCAATAGAACATAATTCCATTTACTGAGCACTTTAATAATACATATGTACAAAGACATCAGTACATCTTTAGTTATTGGCAATGGCAACAGCATGTGACAAAATCTCTAGCTTTTTAGCAAAAATCTAAAGGTCTTTTGGTGGTTTAAACAGTAATTTTATATTCTTTGTGCACAATACTTTCTCTACTGTAATAAATACATTTTAAAAAATGCATAACCACATAGATATACATATATTGGCCTTCATCTTTGAAAACTGGTCCTGATGGAATGAGAGTAGTTAGATCAAAATTGCCTGAAGTAATTTTTAAAAATATAATAAAAATGACAGAACAGAGGCTGTCACCGTCCATTTCTGACAGACAGCAGCTGAAAGGACTAACAGGCTGAACAAAATGTGCTGCTGAGTTGCAGAGGACAGGGGTGGGAAGGAGCAAATGGGTTGATTGCACTTCAGTGACAGAACTTGAGAAACTGAGTATGGATCATTGAGGTTTTATGAGTTCAGGTTTCCCTACAGATCCATTATATTTCAGTGCCTTAAGTTTATACAGTTTTATCATCTACTTTGTGTGTCCACAGACAAATCCCCAGGGTATTTAAATTAATCAAAGCACATGAAGATTAGTACATATTGTGGGCTTTGTTAATGCTGTGCCTACTTTCCGCTTTTATTAGAGGAGGGGAATGAAATTTTAGGGTCCAGGTCAGAAATCTGAAATGGAGTACAGCCTCTCTTCTAGTTCCTAATCCAAATGTATTTATATACAAATGACAACTGTAATTCTGTCTTCCATTAGATATGATTTGGAGGAAGCCGCTTAAGAGCACATCATGATTGGCACGTTAATTGCTACAATTCCTAAACTTTAACAATACAGATCTATGCCTACGTAACATTGCATTCTGGACTTGTATAGGATTACTCCTAAATCCCCTTGAAGTGCCAAAATGTAGGGATATGTTGATATTGTAGCATCTTTGTACAAAGACAATACCAGAGTCCTTTCTATTGTGTCCCAATGTTGCTTTGCAGGAATTTGCTGCTGTCTATAGCTGTTTTTGGACTGTCAGGGGACTGAAATGCATGCCTAAATGAAGGGATTAGTCGTTCTAGGTATCAGATTTTGTTTATCCTCAACTATCTGACAAGGGGACAGGATGGACAATTCCTGGCATGTTCTGTATGGAAGAAAGAAAGTGTGGATTCAGTAGGATAGCAACACCCTATATGGATTGTTGCACACTCTGCTAATGTGTCATTGATGTTCTGCTACACTGTGTCCCATTGTAGGCTTCTGGTAGCCTCTACCAAGAGATACTATGTGATGCATGGTAGGAGGGCTAATTTTCTCCATAGCTGCTGTTGTTGCCATAGAGTGAATTTTACACTTCCAGCAGTTGCAGCTGCCATGGACGGACCAAAATATTGGGCTGTCACAATTTGATGAACTTTGTAAAGATCTTATATTTTTTTTCCTGCAGTTCTTCATTTATTGGACCAGACAGTATTCTGTACTGGACTAGGAAGATGCTGAATTCAATCAACACTTGTTCTCACGTGCTGTCCTGCCACTTCCAGTTTACATTGGCCCTAATAGTGTCTTTCAACTGTGTATGATGCTGGAGTAGCTTACAATTGTTGTGCCCCAGTAAACTTCCCCATTGAAACAAGAATTTGAACCCAGCTCTCCTCTTCGTCCAACACTCTGTCTGCTACACCATACCCACTCTTACAAATCAATAATTATTGATAGCTGCCACTAGTGATATTTTATTATCTTGCAAATCTATCCTCCAACATTACATGGGGGAGGGGAGGAATCAGTATTAGTCAAACGAACCAACCACTTGTCTTAGACTACTGTACATTCACTTGAGGCAGTTTAGATTCACTAGCTTTGAAGCAATACTGAAGAGATATTTAATCCACGGAGGAACACTAGAACTGGCTATACACCTCAATTTTATAAATGTGGTGAATGGCACAGCTTTTTACAATGATATTGTAGCAGTGGAATGCGTATTGAAGCAATCTTTTTCTTTGGAAAAGAATCTCTTCTGAATATATTACTATTCAGAAATACATTTGTGTGATTTTGAATGAGGTGTGCTTTTTTTCTTTTGAATAAAAGGGTACTCAAACTTGAAATATAGCTGATGCAGTCAAACACTGGAGGCACAATTCCAGTATTGGGGAAAGTATTCTTTTTATTGTTGATGTTGCTGAAAATTCATGGCATAAAGCTTTTGGGCCTCATCATCATTTTAACCATTTTAAAAGGTTGCCTGTAACCATTTATATTATCATCAGAAACTCCATGCCAGGTACCCCAGAAAATCCCATTGCGAACACCTTTGTATTTTTTGTGATAATATTTGCCATTTAGGTTAGCAGCCAAACATGCATCAAACCACCATCCAGAGCTATAATATGCACCACAGTTTCCTGATGGATACCTGTCATTGTCTTTATCGGGGGTAGTGAAGAACTTTTGATCATGGTTGTAATGTTTGTTATAGTGTAAGGCATCGCCGGCTGTGCCACTGTAGCCACTAATGCTTAGGCGGTATTTGAGAAACTCGTTGGCTACATAGAACTGTTCATATTTTGCGTATTCTCTTAGTCCATTGAAATCCTCAAGTTCAATCCTCAACTGCATCTCCTTGCTTTTGGTCAGAAGGTGGATTTTGTCATTTCCAAGCCAGAACTCTCTACTAAGGTTTCCAAAACCATTCTTATATTCATTCCATGTTCTGTTGAAGTTAGTGCTGCCATCCTGACGCATCTGGAACACAGTCCAGCCACCACCCATAGATTCCATTTCACAGTATACATCAAAACTATTATTTCTTGGATCAGGAGTAATTCTGTAAATTCCATTATGTCGTTTGCCTGCTGCATAATAATTGGAACAATCACCTTGCAGAAGCTGCATACCTGGATGGAGAGATAGAAAGGACAACAAAGTTACTGTACTTCACAAGCTCTTATAACTATAGCAGTAAATGACAACAAAATGGGTGTTGGTTTCCATTTATTGGTGGTTGCTGCTGTTTACATTCATTGTTGTTACAAATAGCTCAACTTGATTGAGCTTCAGAAATTCCAAATTATGGAATTTCCATAAAGGTGAGCAAATGGATGCCTTCACTTCCCTGCTCACATTTTTGACAACTACTTGACCAAGAGTTTGTGTCTTCTTCTGCTGCTACTCAGAGCATGGGGTTTTGTTTTTTTTGTTTTTGGGGGGGAGAGTCACAAGAACTATCATCATGTATTAAATATACTTTGATCCTCATGAGCCTCTAGTCCATCCAGGACAAAACCTGAAACCAGCAGGTGGACTCCAAACGGAGAACAGAAGGTTGTTAAAGAGTGGATGGGCTTCTTTCATAAAAGATCTGAGAGACACTGCATTGTGCCATTGGGAGCCTCTGAGACAAACCACGTCTATTCTTACTTAGCTTTATCAGAAAGTTGTAGATTTTTGCTCTACCTCTTAAATGTGTGTAGTGCTTCAAGAAAGCTGCTCATATGTTTTTAACCTCTACTATGTCAGCTTTATTGAAAAAAGCAGAATAATTTCATTTTCAAGAAAACTGAGTTAAAGTTCTAAGGAACAAAACATAAATGTTTTTTTCCTAGCTGTCTATTATAAACAAATGGCACTTTGTGACCTGTCATTTATGAACATGATACTGGTTTCCTGTAAAAATGGTATTGCATATCCTTTGGGTTTTTGGAGTGGAAATGCATTTGGACAGTATGCTGAGCAAGAATGTAACCTGTTATTAATTTTTTAAAAAATATCTTCCAGGTGCTTCCTGGAGATAATAACTTGTGTCATCTTCTTAGTAGGCATTGTGAGGATGTTCTCACAAACAAATGACGAATATACACTTCTCTATTGAACAATGCTGGAGATAGGGGCCCTGGATCCCTGTGTAGTTCAAAATCCATGTATAATTCTTATTCCCCCCCAATATAAATACAGAGCATAAACACAATTCACACACAACACACACACACACACACACACACACAGAGAGAGAGAGAGAGAGAGAGAGAGAGAGAGAGAGAGAGAGAGATCATTTCTCTTTCTTGGAATTCTCTTCCATAGTGTTGGCAGATCTTAATAAAATCAATTCAAGGGAGAGCGGTGTGGTGGCGTCCAGAGCTCTCTGGTGCTGGGGGAGCACATTATAATTGGGGAACATGGATTCCATTTGTGTGCTTTTTTTCAACAAACAAACAAAATGTGCTGTCATGTCAATTCTAACTTATGATGACCCAATTTAGGGTTTTCCAGGTGGGGAATTCACTGAAGTGGTTTACCGTTTCCTTTTTCCCTGGAGAAATCTTGGCTACAGGCTGCCTCTACTTACAGGAAACTCAGTGGGGAATTGAACTCCCTACCTCTGGCTCCATAATCAGATACTCCACTCATTGAATCAATGAGGTGTCCAGCTAGGTCCAATAATTATGTGTACCATCAAGTCAATTCTAATTTATGGCAGCCCTTTTCAGGGTATTCTAATTAATGGATACGTGGATGTAGTTTACCCTCCTCTTCTTCTGGGGCCACACTAGGATTGTGCAGTTTGTTCATGGCTACAGAGGCTGACTCTATTCACTGTAGGCATAGCGGCAAATTCAACTCCCACCCTCTGGCTCCATAATCAGATACTGTACTTAAATCATTGAGCTATCCAGATGCGTAGTTGGCTTTGAGGGACCCATCCATTATATATTGCCCAAAGTTAAATATCTGTACCTATATTTTATAACTGTCTCATGTATTTAATGAAGAATTTAACTAGAACATAACATTTCATTTGTCCTGTTGTTACAGTAACACACCCAGTTGCTTAACTGCTTTTCTGGGCAATTAGATTAGACTTTTTTATCTGGGAGTTGAAATAGGAAATTTTGCTTGTGCACTAAGTTTAAAAGTATTGGGTTTAAGCACATCTGGATATGACGATAGTTATACTAAAAGTATAACCATGGACACCCAGTGGAGTGGAGTGGATAGAGTGATGAATTGGAACTTGGGACGGCTAGGTTCGAGTCCCACTCAGCCATGGAAGCTCACTGAAGGTGTGGAACTGCTAAGGCCATTCCTTAAATATCCCACTTACATTAAAAGCCCAAATAAGTATGGTATGTGAGTTCTAACTTGAGAGGGCATGACATAAATAAAAGCATAGTCATTTCCGATATGTAGTGTTGGCTTGATCTTTCTCAACCCACGGCTGCTATTTTAAATTTAAAAGCCAGACTCATTAGCTGAACTATAAAGGCAGTGCCTTAAAGGAGAATCCAGCCCCTCACTTATAAGTGAGCCAGAAAGCCTTCTTATACAGCAAGACTATTTTGCCCCATTCTGAAATTACTGAAGTAATATACTTTGTTTATCTAAAATAAATAAGGACATGGAAAACTAAATCATGAGTCTAAAATTGCCTGGCTACGTCACTGGCAATCATACTAATTAATGTTTCAATTACTTTGGCTGTTCAGCAAGTTTACCCTATGAGCTGCACCTTCGGTATTGCTCTGGAATACTTATTCCTGAGCTGCTTTACACTCTTTGAAATGTATTCCAGAGAGAGGGGTGGGGGGATTGGAAGGCAATATCATGACAAAATCCTATCATTGATCATAGTAAGTCACAACTAGAGCAGGGCCATATGAAGCAGCGGAACTTACGGAGTTGATTCACCAAATCCCCACTGATTCAGTGGGCCAACTCTAGTTGTGTCTTGCTACACCAAATAATGGGATTTCAACTGTAGTATCTTTTCAGGATAAGTGTTTGTATTTGTAGTAGAAGCCTTTGTGGTAGAATTAACAGAGAGTCCTGTGCCACATGAAAAATTGATAAATGTTATTTTGCATGAAATTTCAGATGCCTCTGAAGAGGCGGAGTTCAGTCTATGAAATCTCACACCAAAGAAATATGTTAGTCACAGGGGTCCTTGTTGTTTTTCTTTTTGTGTAGATCTGTTGCTTAATCTGTGGTCTGCTGACTTTTTTCCTGTGTGATATTCATTAGAAATGCCCACTGCATTTGACAACTGTTTTATTTTTCTATTGAAATCTACTTAAAATAAATGAAAGTGCAGCTATGACTTGGGGGAAAAGTAGCTGAAGTAAATAGACCTATGACTATTGAAAAACATACTACGCGAAAGACAAAACACTGGGTGTATCTGGATGTCACAATAAGACTTGGTTCTTGAGAATTTGAGGCTATAGTGAAAAACACATCCAGTTTCTGTCTGACTGTTACAAGTGTGGCTGACAAACAACATACACTATTCCTCTGATTTACTGACTAGATCATGTGAACTTGACACTTTGATTTAAGGCTCCCCCAACAATCTAAATGTAATTCATCAATCCCAATGGAAACTTCAGCAATGAAGGAATTAGAAAAAATAATCAAGAATAAAGATGTGGAGACCATCCACAGTCGTGTATTTCTGATTGCCATGTATGGGCTTGAAAGCTGGACAGTTAAGAAAGCTGATAGGGAAAAACTGAATTGTTTGAAATACAGTGTGGTACTGGAGGTGAGCTTTGCAAATTCCCTAGACTTCCAGAAAGACAAACAAGTGGGTCCCAGACCAAATCAAGTCTGAACTATTTCTGGAAGCAAAAATGTTGAAAATAAGGCTGTCCTATCTTTGGACATATCATAAGAAGACAGGATTCTGTGGAAATGACAACAATGCTAGGAAAGGTGAAAGGCAATATTGTCTACATCCCCGGAGTGAAATGAGTGCCTTGCTGCAAATAACAGCCTATTTCTGGCAAGAGATGTCACTCATATCACATGTTGTCCTTGCTCTTGTTTAGATTTGTATACTGCTCCATAGTGTTAAAACACTCTCTGGTTTAAAGCAGAACTATAGAAACTACACTTTACCCACCAGTGAGCTGGGTGCTCATTTAACAACCTCAGAAGGATGGAAGACTGGGTGACTCTTGAGCTGGCTACTTGAATCAAGCCTGGGATTAAATTTAGGTTGTGAGCAGAGGCTTGACTGCAGTTCTGCAGTTTAAATCTCTCTCTCTCTCTCTCTCTCTCTCTCTCTCTCTGTGTGTGTGTGTGTATGTGTGTGTGTGTGAGAGAGAGAGGGAGAAACAATATAATTTTAAATGCAACACCCAAACTACTTTCTCAGAAGTAGATCTTAACCAATATACATTTCTTTTTTGTGTGTGTGTATAAAATTTTGCCAAGACTCCATTTTCCGTATATCACGTGCCATCCATTTGAAATGCATTAATGCTGTTTAGATTTATATGAGCACAGCTGTGAAACATAATCCTTTCTGCCATCCATCTGCAAGTCTACACCTTCTTTTATATTCCCAAAAGTATATAATGTGACAAGTTGTTTATTAACATTTTCTACACTAATTGAAAATAATATTTCACGGACAGTTTTTAATTTCTCCATTTAAGTTCTTTGTTAAAATGTATACATCTGTAAGCTATACATCACACTAATATAAAATGGAGACAGTTAATATCTCTCTGTGTAGTAAATGGTTTGAAGCAAATCTAAATGCAATCATGACAAACTGTAGTTGAAACATTGTTCAGCTGTTCAAACCACAGTGTAAATAGTTTGAAAAAAATCACACAGGACAAATTCTTAAGGGTAACCACAATACCCTTGCCCCAGTACAAGAAATATATTTGTTTAATGCTTTGTCTCTCAACTGAAACGGTATATGTGTAAATGCAAGTGCGGAGCCCACTGATACAGCACTACCATCTCTGTGCAAAGCTTAAACCTTCATTTTGGCAGCTGGCTTCTTTTGTAGTTGAAGGCTGATCCTTAAAATGCTGACCAGTATCTCTTCAAGTTATAGGCATGTGTGAGGCTCCACCTCTGAAGGCTGCACCCATAATTTGACATTATGTCCGTTGTGTGTGACCAGGTACACTTCCAGCATCTTGTCAGATTGCTGTCCATAGTTGGAGCTCCATGTTTGTAAATATTGGACAAGATAGCAGCCAATGCTGGGGAATGTTTGTCCCACCCAATGCTTGGGACCACAAGTCCCATTGTTTCTTATAATTGCCTTTGTTTGGGCTGGGATATCTGGATGTGCCAGATGTTCCTCACCTCCACCCACAAGGTACTCTTTCTGTTCCAACCTGAGCCACTGGCAAAATAGTCAAAATAGTTGTGTAAACTGGTCACCCTGTGTGGAACCACATGCACCTGTGTGCATCAAAAGATGCAGGTGGGTTGCAGAACATTGCAGTGCAGTCAGCGATGTCCATCCCCACCAATTATATATCCAGAAGGCTGATTCAGCTCATAAGTTAAATGATGGAAGTAGTCATCCATTTCAAAACTTCTATCTCCTTGACCAAAACCAAGATGGCCCTACTGTATATTATGTGTCCCTTTCACTATCAGTGTAATCAATTGTAATTTTCCACTGTCTTCCTTGTATCCAAATATAACATAGTTCTTAAATAACATGGTGTTCTACATAAGAGGAAAGCAATTTGCTTGTTATATGTTAACATCAAGCCCCTCTCATGCTGTTCTTCTGATCTTCCAGTACGAACAGCATTTCTGAAATAGTATAAATGGACCTACCTGTACTTGGTTGTGTGGCTGGACAGTTTGAAGAACACTTGTCACCCAGACTGTTCACAGCAAATGTCAGGTTGGCTATTCTGTTGTCAACAAAGCTCTCCACATTGTTCATGTTTACCAGGCTCATTTGCTCCAGGCGACCCTGTAAAGAATAGATCTGGTTCCTTGCATTCTTCAGACTGGCTGACAGCCTGGAAACCTTGCTGTGCAGCTCCCTGACTCTGTTGTCTTGTATTTTGCTGTGATCTGTTGAACTGTCGTCCGTGCCAGGTGGCAGGAATTCATGGCTCTCTCTTTCTTGATTGTCATCCGCCTGCAGCTTGCAATCTTGGCAGGATTTCTTCATCTTGTTTACAACTTCCTTAAGGTTCTGCACTTCTTTGAGAGTCTTTTCAATCAGTCGAAACTGTTTGGGTAGCTGGAGGGTCATTGGAGGCAAGTTAACCTGATAAGGGCATTCCTCTCCATCACATTTCCCACTAATTTTCAGCTTTATAGGACAAGAGTCAGTCACCTTTTCATCTCCAACAGCATCTGTGCTCTCTTCTGGCGCCGTAGATCCATTTGTGAAAAGCAGCCAGGCTGTCGTGAGCAAAAGCATGTATACAAGCTTCATCTTTTCTAAGAAGCGAGCCCAGGGAGGAAGTGTGCAAGGCTTCAGCAACTTTTATAAAGGACAGCTCGTTGCTGCCTGTAAGTTATCACAGACTGCCTGCCCTGTTCTCAGAAAAGGGTGGGCGTTCGTTGCATCACAACAAGCTGAAGTAGTATTAATAGCACTGTGAACTAGGTAGCTCCAGTAATGCAACTTATACACTACTTATTCTTTTCTGCTTTTGCTTACCATGGCAAGGTTTCTGGAGAAAAACATAGACCCAAATGAGACAACTTTGTAGAAGTTTGAGGAGGGTTTTTTTTAAAGAAATTAAAACTAAAAATGGTTATATTTAGTACCAATGGGTAAGCAATAATTTAGAGTAGTGAATTAGTTCAACTGTGTGCTGAGTCTCCCACCATCACACTTGATGAGGTGACCCCAGGTTCTATTTAATCTCATTAGAAAGGGAGTGGAAAAATCTATCTCCCACAATCTGCATCTCTCCTGAATAGGAATGATTTTATAATCCTCAATTATCTTTATTCAACCTTTTTCTAAAGCAAAAGCCCCAAAGCCACATATGTTAATTGTGATTATGTTTGCAACACTTTCCCCAACACACTATGTTCATTTTCTTAAAGAAACCCTGTTTTCTCATACAGTTCTCTTGATACGGAGTTGCCTCAGGTTATTGGATCAATAGGTGTCCCAGTGCTTCCTGTTTTAAGATGGGCAGAACAATATCTCCTGCCCTAGTGATTGCAATGCCCCAATGCAATTCACAAAAACTGCTTCCTTACCATTTCCCCCCTGCTTATTTCATTTCCCATTCATTTATCTTCCATTTTCACAGCTCCCACCCTCATCTACCTATTATTTTGTTTTTTCGTGTCCTTGGATGTGCACTATGCAGATACAAAATGGGTTTTAAAAATAAGCCCCAAACTTCAAAAGCAGCGTAATTGGAATCATGTGTACATTTGAGACTGATAGTATCGCTGAGCTGCTGTTAGTGTGGGTTTAAGTGTCTTTGGGTTCGGAAAGACCTGATTCTTTTGACTTTCCCTTTCAAATTCCACTTTAGTACAGTAGTTCCCTCATTTTTTCCAGCCTTGTTTGCAATGGCTGAAATCTAGTGTAAAGCTGTGTAGATCATCAGCTAGGGCAGTTGTTTTATATACTGTATAGTATAATATAAACATATACAGCAGAGGTTCCCAAAGTGGTCTATATGGACCCCCAGGCGTCTGTTTCAACTTCCAGGGGGTCCATGACAGTGAGAAAAAAATTGGAAGTCCATGAAATATAAATGGGGGTCCATGTGAGCAGACCCTGTTTAGAAAAGTCATCACCAACATTTAGGCATTCCATAAATGTCTTATTACACCTAAGTTTGTTTTGGCACAATTTTCAGCAAGTTTTGAGGCCATGAAAGTTTTAGCAGTGATTTTTGGAAATTTCAGAACTTTTTTGGTGCATTTCTCAAATGGTGCAAACGTAGGAACCTGATCTTTGTGATGTGCATGCCTTTAAAGTCTGTTTTGCTTTGTGTGGGTGGTGGGTGATGGGCTGCATTATTTTTTGTAACCTTATCCTTTCCGTGTGCATGTATTTAAAGTCCGTTTTGCAAAGTTTGGGGACTCGTGTTTTGCAGCCACGTGCCAGATATTTGTACCTGAGTCATGGTTGTTCGAAATTCAAATCAACTGTACTTACATGCATTTTCCCTAGTGGGGTTCCCTTCACCATTTTAGCAATTTTGTCTCTGTTTTTTTTCCTTCTTATCTCACTTTGTTGTATCGCTGAAACCTTGAATAAAAATATCTGTTCCAAAACAAAAGCCAACCACTTCAACAGAGCTTGGATCCATGTTGCAAGAGGAACATTCATTCTCCTGAATGATGAAGGCTAATTGGGTGGCTCTGTGGAGGTTGCTATCTAAACCCAAAAGCCTCATTGAAAGAAGGATGGCTCCTCTCAGCATAGTATTTGGCAGTGCTTCTCAAGACCATATCTGAACTACAACTCTTACTCTGTCACTCAATTATCACTCCAGTCTTGTTCCTATTAGTATAAAGGAAGAATCAGAGAAGATGAGCAAGGAATAACATTTCTCCTTCCATATACCATATGATATGATGCCATGTACCTTTGTTGTTGAACACTCACACTTACAAAACTCCAGATCACCAGTCATGAAACAAAAGCAAGCCAGTTTACCCTTGATGAAATGTCTGCAAAGATTCTCACTCATCCAAGTGAGGTTATCTGGGAGTTGAGTCATGGCAAGTGGACCTCTTGTGGGATTAAAGTGTTTTTTGATCTTCAGACTGAATAAGCTACTTGGATGAGTAGTGAAGCATTTCAATCCCACAAAATTCAACTCCCGGATACATTTGATGACATGTTAGTATATAGGGATTTATCTGACCTGCTAAGATTTCCGTTTCTAATGACAAGATACTTACGTCTTCTGCTTCTACGCTAAAGTTTGGGAAACAGCCAAAACTAATGAAGAGAACATGTTAATATTGGTTAGTTTTTACAACCATATTACATTCTGCTAAGATTAGTTTCACCTCGCAATTCTTCCTCATAATTCCCACTCCAAAGTCTTCTTAAAACAATGCAGACCAGTGTCAACACAGGAAATACAACATAAAGAGTATCAGTTCAGTGTTCATTGCATTCAAGTGCAGGCTGCAGAATTAAACCTTTGTTAAAAGAAAGCACACTTTGCTCCAGTGTTCTTAAGAGGAAAACAACATCATGAGTCATATTCACAATGAACTCTCAATGCCCCTGAGAAAATGGCATGCATTCCAGAAGATGGCACACATAATAGGCTTTCAGACCTTCTCTCCTGCTGGCAATATGTCCCTGATGTGAAATGTTGCAACACATGTTGTCAAAATTTATGTTGCATTGTCCTAGATTCTTCACCAAAGGCCACATACATAATGGCTGCAGATCTGTATAAAAATCAAAATGATACCCATAATGCAGTGGTGGCCAAACTTTGGCCCTCCAAATGCTTTGGACCGCAATTCCCACAGTCCTTTGTCACTGACAATACGGGCTTGGAATTCAGGGAATTGTGGTCCAAAACATCTGGAGGGCTGAAGTTTGGCCACCACTGCCATAATGTAATATATCTGGTGTTGTATTGATTTTGAAATACAGTATACTCTCTCAACATAAATATATTTGGTATGAACTTTTTTCCTTTATTTGGCATCACATGAAAATATTAAGTTATGTTCAGGTATTTTAAATTGAAACTTACATTTGATTTGTCCTCTCTTTTAATTTTAGTTAGCATCCCGGATGTTATTTTTGTTTGGGTGGTGTGTTAGTTGATTTGCTGATTGAGGAGTGATTTTTGCCTCCTAATTTGTAGTTGTATTGTTTTTATATTGCAATTTCTTTTTAAAAATAAATTATTTTTATTACAGTGACCCCCCGCCATTTCGCGGTTCAGGTATTGCGGTCCCACTACATCGTGGCACCGCAGTACCTGCACCGTGGGGGAGGGGGCAGGGGGCGGGTTGCTCTGCACCCCCCGCACCTCTGAGAAGCCTCCGGGGTACGTGGGAGGGTGACGGGGGGATCCGGTTGCTCCGCGTGGCCCTCCCACCCCCCCGAGAAGCCTCAGGGCTGCACGGGTGGGCAGCAGCAGTGGGAGGTAAGATACCCCTGCCACTGCCGGCACGCCGCGCAATCGCCCCCCGCCCCCACCCCACCCCACCCGCTTCCGCATATCACGGATTTTCATGCATCGCGGGTGGGGTGGGTCCCTAACCCCCGTGATCGGCGGGGGGTTACTGTATTTTAAAACAACACAAAAATAAGAAAAAAGTACATCCATATATCAGTGCTCCCCCACCCCCACCCCCTGGGACCATCTGGAGATCTTCTTGTGTCATCAACTTCTTTCTCTTCTTCTTCTTCAAGTCCTCTTTAAAGTCCTCCTTTCCAGAAATGTGTAGAGTCATTATTGGGTTCATTCCCTTTCCCTTTTAATAAAACATATTCAATAAATTTCACCCATATCATAAAAATATATTTTTTAATTTCCCCTCTCTTAACCTTTAAATTACAAGACAATTTATCATTTATAGCAATATTCCATATTTCATAATACAATTCCTCCATCTTAAATTCTTGTTTCGATTTCCAATTTCTTGCTATTATTAGTCTTGCTGCC
>JAHTLZ010003526.1:67349882-67394394 GCA_023846285.1 Phrynocephalus versicolor
GGGTCAGTTTATACTCGAGTATATACAGTAATTCTCTTTTAATCTCATTGACATAGATTGTAACACTCTTGTTTTCCATATACTTTTCCAATCTTCTTTTATCTCCCTTTTTAAATCTTGTTCCCAGACTAACTTTAGTCCTTCTTGTTCCTTCCAATACGCAATAAATCTTGCTTACTGCAAGATTTCATTCTTCTCAATATTTTCATAGGATAATAAAAATTGTTCATAGTTTGTATAATCTCTACATTCTCTGTTATTCTTTAGCTATTCTTTACTCCAGCTTTTTAATTAGACATATTTTAGTCATGATAATTTTTATTTTATTCATGTATTCCTTCGGTCTAAACACTTTTCTTGTCTTAAATAGTCCTAAGTGAACTTTCATGTTTGTAGGAAAATTTTCTACTTCAATGACTAAACTCAAAGGTAATTTAGGGGGAGATAATTTTTTAACATATTTAGACCATGTATTTAATATAGTGCTCAAAAAAGTATTCTTGTGCTCAGCTATCTTCTTACTTGTCCCAAATACAGTGGACCCTTGTATAACAAATGGTTTGTATTACATAAAATTTGTACAACATAAACAATTCTGGAGATAGGGGAAATTTGCATAACATAATCGCCTTTGGGGCAAATCTGTACAACATAAAAATGGGATCACTGTTTTCAATGCATTCCTATCGGAAACTTGTATAAAGGAAAATTTGTTTAACATAATTTCATTTGGAACGAATTAATTCCTTTATACAAGGTACCACTATAGATACTTATTACAGTAGTCCCCCCACCACAACGCGGTTCAGGAGAAAGCGTGTTGATTGCCTTGAAGGCAGAGGCATACCAGCCCTCCACTCAGGTAGCAACATGTGTGCGAGCCAGTTCATCGGGAATCCTACGCATGGCAGTCTGCAACCCAAGAGGGTCCATTCGCCTTCTTGGGTGGATCATCTTAATGGGTCCAGGCTCCCTGCAGAGAGGGAGTGCCACTGTAAGGCTGCATTTCAACAGGTTGTGGTCTGACCATGACAAGGGGACCAACACGAGGTTGGTCACCACCGGGCCACTCTCTTTGTGCATAGGTGTGACCTGCCACATGTGTGGGGCCGTTGACAAGTTGGGACAAGTCCCAAGTAGCCATGGTTTCCAAGAACTCACGAGCTGGTCCTATGACCTGTTCCTCCACATGGATGTTGAGATCGCCCAGTACTGTAAGTCTGGGCGACCTCAACAGCACCGCGGAGACAAAGGTCGCAGGGAGTGCGGTACACCAGCACTATTCCAAATCCATCCCTGGCCCCAACTGACACGTGGAGGGCCTCAAGACCTGGTATCATCAATGCAGAGAGCCTGACAGCCTCCAAGGTATTTGTTTGAGAAGAAATGGAATTACATTAATCTATAGCCTGCACTAATCCATATTTAGACATTGTTATCTCCTCTGGCTGCCACTTTCAACTTGCTTGTTATTTTTGATTTTGGCATCCTCAAATATATTTGGTATTTGACAAGGCTTCTGTACCTCCGCAAGGTCCATGGAACCTCACTCCATGCCTAGGTGCATTACCACCATCCACCACCATTCTGTGTCACTCCTGAAAGTGGAAGCCTACCTTGCAACCTCACCTGACAGTGATGTGGCTTTGGGTCCCACTTGCCAGGTGAGCTGTTTGGGAGCATGAGGGGAATGGCAAGCAGGTGTAACTGTGAATAGGTAGGCTTACTGGCAAAAATCAGCAAGTTGAAACTGGGAACCACCTGTCCACTTGCAAACTTGCACTGAACACGTTAAAACATTCCTTTTTACATCTCTTAGCTCTTCTGGTGTCAAAAGGGTTGCCACATGAGTGATTCACTGTTTATTTACCATGTATATATGTTCTGAGTTGTCAAACTGGAACCAACTTATACTGACCCTAATTTTAAGGTGAGATATTTAAGGAGTTATACCAGTTCCATGTGCCCAGTGAATTTCCATGGCCAAGTGAGGAGTCAAACCCTTTTCTCCAGAGTCCTAATCCATGATTCTATCCATTATGCTACACTGGGAGAGGCCAAACAACAGATAACATAAGACATCTATGACTCTGTCTAATACCATCTTTTTCTTTTTCTAAAAGTGCTGTGCTTTTGTGTAGGTCTTTGCTCAGAACTTTGGCATCGAAGCAAGGGTATAATGTCTTCCTCTCTCCCATTCTTAGTATGAATTTGCTGTTACCGTTTCTGCACATACTAAGCAATTTTATATTTTCCTGTTTGCAGCAAATAGCAGCTCCAGGGTGGTGATGTGCACTAAAATAGGAAGGTGAAGTGTTTAACCCTATTGCAAGTGTCATGGCCTTGCTTTGAATCCCCCTCAATGTTAAACTTTTTTGAAAGATGGTAGAATAATCAGCCATGGATTTTATATGTCACACGTGGCTGTGTTTTCTGAAAAAGCCTTTAATTGCAGGTATATGTACATGTATATCAACAGGTAATAATATATACTAAGATTTTAAAAATAAAAGCCATCAGAACAGAACATGAAAATTCAACTACATATATTCTGTCTCTGTGTTAGATTTCTTATTTAATGAAATATCGTTAATATGTGTAGAGTGCTATCCTATACCTGTTTGTTCAGAAGTAAACTTAATTGTGTGTGACAAGAAAAGCAGTTATTCCCATATACTTATTCCCATATAAGTGTTTGGGAGCTTAGCTCAGCTTTTTGTTTTAAATGTAAAAACTCCGATGGCACAAGTTGCGATTGAGACCTCATACTTCTCGTAGGACGTAGAACATACTGTTGTTAAAGAGATAATTTGGTATCCAGTTTCACACTTGATATCAGGAGTTTGAACAACTGTGGGATTGCCATAGAAGTTAAATGTTGGAATTGAAATTTTAGAATGATCAAAACTGTAGCTGGGTTCTTTTGAGAAAATATTAAAATATTACCTATTATTTCAAAAGCTATGCTCAGGTTGGAAAATGTTGAGAATGTTCCTTAATATTTATTTGTTTCTTTCTTTATTTGCTTATTAGTTTATATTTATATACCACCTCCTTAATGCAAACTGCACTATACTATTTTGATATCACAAACAGTAAAACTGTAAAATAAGTAATCCCATGCAGCTGTTTTATAGAAATATTACCCAAGTGCAATGAAAGTTCTTATAAAGCATACACTTAAGTGACTCCTAATAATCTTTTTTTTTTTCCCATTTTGAAGTTGTTTTATGCTGGAAATATCCCTGGAACCAGAGTAGCTGAACTGAAGGCAAAGTATACCCTTCTACATGACACTTTAATAAGGTAGGTTTTAGGCCACTATAAGCATAATTTATTGAAAAGCAGTTATATACATGTGTTGAGTTCATGAGTGTCAGTGAAATTTGTGTTTAAAATATTTTGTCTAAATTCCTGTTGGCATAACAATGTGAGGGGAAGACTGGTAACATAATCAGCAGGGAGTGATCTTCTGAAATTAATCACTTCCTACTTCTGTCCTGCAATTCCCACAGTTCCTAGTGTGGAAACCATGGGAGCGGCAGGACGGAATGAGGAAAATCACCATTTCCAGGAGGGTACTACTGATCCCTGACTGATGACTTCATTAGCCTTCTGGAGGCATCATGGCACCAACAGGATATCAGCCATGAAAAATAATTGTTCTGTGTAAATATGGCATAACGATGTGGACAAATAATTATTTTAAAAAATCATCTTTTGCCTGTATAACTTACAAAGAGAATGTTTACATATTCAATTTTTTAGGACCATCTAAATTTCCACCCTGATGTTTCTTAAGGTTGACAAATGGGGGGGGGGAATACTTGGTGGCTGCATTCTTCACAGAATTATTAAGCTGTTGGGAGTGATTAGCAAGTTTTGGCAGGAATACCATTATATTTCTATGCTGCCAAAAAACAAAAACAAAAAAGAACACTAATTTTTGTCTTACGGTTCTAATCTATAAATTGATAGTAAGACGAACGGAGAAAAGTCACCTGCAATTGTATGCAGATTAGTTTGATTCTAGGCATTCTAAATACAGTGGACCCTTTTATAACAAACAGCTTGTATAACATAAAATTTGTACAACATAAAAAATTCCGGAGATAGGGGAAATTTGCTTAATATAATCGCCTATGGGGAGAATCTGTACAACATAAAAATGGGATTACTCCGTTTTCAATGCATTCCTATGGGAATTTGTATAAAGGAAAATTTGCTTAACATAATTTCATTTGGAACGAATTAATTCCTTTATACAAGGTACCACTGTATTGAAATATCACTTGCCCCATTAGAAGTGTATACTGTAGCATGGTGTTAAATTGTGAATTTGCTCAGGTTGGGAGAATGTGGTGGGCCAAAGATTGGACAGTAGGTTGGAGATCTGAGCCCAGGTCCTCTGTGCCTCTGTCTAACATTCTAAGCATATTTGATATTATATATGAGATTTCCATTAAATTATTTATTATGCTGTTTGGGATCTCTCTCTCTCTCTCTCTCTCTCTCTCTCTCTCTCTGTATAACAGGATGTGGCTGACAATGTGATTTCCTTTATTCCAGTTTGCAGGAGTCAGAGATTCAGCTCTTACAGGACGCCAAACGTTTCACTGTTGAACTCGAACAGCAGCAGCAGGAGATAGAAAAAGCTGAGCAATTTCCAGAGGAAGCCACTTCAGAGGTGTCCAAGCTGAGACAGCAGTACCTGAGATACCAGAATGAATACAGAGCCATTCAAGAGAGGGAGTATGAAATTCAGTACAAGTTGAACAGGTAGATATTATTTGAGTCATTATTTATACGTCAAACCAGAAGATCACACCAAACTGCCAAAAGTCTGACATCTACTTGTCTGTGAAGTTGCAAATGAAAGGCAGAAAAAGGAATAAAGAGAGATTCACCTGATTAATGGATGAGGGATTGTCCTTCTGTTGATGAAGCCACTGTAGTGTGTTAATTTATTTGTTAATTAAAGTATTTCTAAATGTATCAGCAGACATCAGAGAAGAGTACGGTCAATAAAACAATCTAGTTTAAAATAATTTGAATCATATTAAAAACTTTTTGACAAGTCATACAAAACAGCAAGCTGATAGATGCACATAGAACCAACAAACTGATAAAGAAGTTTGTATCTGGTGCTGAAATAAAGACAATGCCTTTGTCAGTTAGGCCTCTGAGGGGGAGGATACTTCCAAACAGGTTATTGCAGCAAATACTCTCAAAACTACATAGCTGGAAGGGACCCTATGATGGAGCATCAAGTCCATCAAGCTCAGTTCCACCATGGGGAACTGAAATCCCGACCTTTGGCTCTGTAGCCAGATAGATAAACTGCTGAACTATCCAGCAGTAGAGATGGGCACGACTCAGAAAAAAAACTTCGTTTTCGGTTTCGGTTTTGGCTAGGGTCCGATTCGTTTCGTTTCCGTTTTTCGCGAAAAATCGAAAAAATTAGTCGGTTCGTTTTTTCGTTTTTTCGTTATCGTTATACTGGTTTTTTGGGGGGGGTAGCGGGCTCCTGGAGGCACCTCTGTGGGGTGGGTGCCTCCGCCGGCCCGCTATAAAGGAAGGGACAGCAGCAGCAGGCTCCAAGAGACCCCTCAACATGGGGGTCTCCCCTCCTCACCTGCTGCTGCTGCAAAATGGCATGCATAACCATATGGATATGCATACCATTTGCAGGCAGAGTGAGACCTGCTCAAGTACCTGATACCCTGGTACGAGCGTGTCGCCATTTGCAGGCCAGGCAGTGCCACTGCACCTGCTCAAGTACCTGGTCCCTTGGTACGAGCGGGTCGCACCTGCCATGTCCCACAAAGAAGGGAATCGTACTTGCGTGTAGTGCAATGCAAGTAGATCTGGCTATGGGCTAAGGTGGATTAGGGTTAGGGCTAGGGTTAGGCTAATGACGGGTAAGGTTATGGTGGGCTATTGGGTTGCACCTCTGGGTGCCTCTCTGACCCACTAAGAAGACAGTCTGTGACGTATGGGTAAGGAGTCAAGGATTAGGGTTAGCGGGTTAGGGGGCTAGGGCAAGTTTTAGGGGGCTTTTTGGCACATCCCAGAAGTCTCAGTGGCCAAGTGGCCATGCGATTGGTGAGATGGCTCCAAAAATTTGCATGGTCGTCCCCTCCCACATGGCTGGCCAGGCCACTGGGCCAGCCCATCATTGCACACTGCGCAGGTGTAAATAAAATAAAATAAAATAAAATCAATGGAGGACAGAGGAGGAGAGGAGAGACATTTTGTTGCAAGAAAAAACCCACTGCTACTGTGAAAAATCTGGCAGTTCATACATTTCCGCGTGTTTCTGTTGTGCTTGTGTGTTTTTGGACCACGATTTCAAAAACAATATTGCATTCGCCGCCCCATTTTCGATCCCCCGCCCTCACCGCATGGCATGGCGACGAGGCGACTCGAGTCCGGCTGCCCAGGACGGGGGGAGGCGGGACCCCCCCTCCAGACCAGAAACCCCCCCTCCGGTAGGTGCCCTAGTGAGTGCCCTTAGTCAAACAGGCATTTTCCGCCTGCTTTTTGGCCCGGGAATGGGTGGGGGCCGGGGAGAGTTTAAAAGTTTTTTCCTGCGCCGTCCGTGCCGCTTGCGTTTGCGGCGGCCGTCGGCGTCTCGGCAGAGTGGGCTTTTTGCGAGCCTGCGGCGAGTCCCACCACCAGACCAGAGCAGCCCAGGACGGAGGGGGGGGGAAGCCGGGACACCCCCCCTCCAGACCAGAAACCCCCCCTCCGGTAGGTGCCCTAGTGAGTGCCCTTAGTCAAACAGGCATTTTCCACCTGCTTTTTGGCCCGGGAATGGTTGGGGGGGAGACCTGGGGGAGAGTTTAAAAAAGTTTTTTCCTGTGCCAGCCCTTGCCGCTTGCTTGCGCTTTGGCGGCCGGCGGTGAGACTGGGCTTTTTGCGGCGGGCGAGTCCCACCACCACACCAGAGCATCCCAGCAGGACGGAGGAGGGGGGGAGGCCGGGCGGGGACCTCCAGAAACCACCCCTCTGGTAGGTGCCCTGAGGCACGGCAGGCATATTTCCGCCTGCTTTTTGGCCGGGAACCGGGCTTTTTAACTTTTAAAAACTTTTTTTCTGTGCCGCTTGGCATCGCGCGCGATCGCGCGATGCAAGTAACGAGCACGACAAATCAGACCAAATTGTTCGTTCGTCGGTTCGAGCTCGAAGTCTGGCGGAGTAATTCCCGTTTCTGTTTCCGTAGAGTAATGGAAATGAGTAACGGAAACGGAAACGGGAATACCGCTAAGTCGTGCCCATCTCTATCCAGCAGTTCTTGATATTCTGCTCCAAGCAGTGGGACACAAGGGAGGGCTTTTGAACCTTTAGCTGCCTAGCAAAAGGTGTTCTGCAGTTATTAATGTTTTTCTTTAACAGTTTTTTTTAAATAGCTTAATGAAGGAGTTGGAAAACTAATAGGGCTACAAATAGAAGATGATGATCTTGGATCCCTTTTAATCTTCCATGCATGAAGGCAGACAACTGCAATGCATGCACAGGAATACACACTAACACACACAAAGTTATCTGGAAACATGCCTAGGTTGGTCATGTCAGGAACATCTGGTTTCTGATGCTTACAGCATTATAAAACTGAAATGCATTTATAATCTGTTAGTTTATTCTTTTAGTTTATTTTGTGTGTGTCATAAGCACACCTACAGAAAATAGGTTTCAAAGTGAAGATTCAACCCTAACGCTGAAAAATGTAGTAGGGACAGAACAGTTGATAATTAGCAGGAATGACTTCATCCATGTAGTAGCAAAATCTTCATCCTTATGATGTCTGGAATGTTTGTGGAATAGAAGTGTGTACATAGGGGACCTTTGTGCATATTTGTCCACATCACATTCAAGAAATGCAAGGTGATGTTGACAAGATAAAGGAAAATACAAAAAGTTTCATTCAGAAGGAAGGAGGCTAACTTAGATAACGGCAGATGTTGAGAATTCACCCTATTTCTGTTTGCATAGGGCTGCTACTATTTCAGTAGGGCTTGTATTCTGTCCTGCATTCTACTTAAGGAGCGAGTTTAAAATCTGGCTATCAGTTTGTTTGTTTTTTTGCTTTATATGCATCTATATCAGCTGACTGGTTTGTTTGAAATGTCCACATGTTTTTAATATGTTTCAAATTAGTTAGATCGTTTTATTGATTATACAGTGCTCTGAGGTCAGCTGATACATCTAGTTTGGTCAGACTAGCACATTACAGAATGTTGGAAACCCCTTTAACTGTAGGTATGGACAAGGTGGATGAATGCACGCAGACTTTTGACTTTGTTATACCCAGTACTATAAGTTTAAATTAATAAAACAGATAAAGCCTTTAACTTCAGGGTTTTTTCTGTTTTCTTTAAACTGTAACATATTTAAGTACTTGAAGGTGATACTGTATGCCTGTTGTTTGTCACCTCACAGATAATATGAGGTGAATTTTCTTTTAAACTGCTTATTTCTTTTTAGTTTAGAAGAAGACAAGAAACTCATTGAAAAGGAGTATCGTAGAATCCCCAAATCCTCTGTAAGTAGGACTGCAGTATGTATTAATTGTGAGACTCTAGTTTGGAGTCAGTCCTCTAGACAATGAAAGAATAAGATGATACAGACATAGGTTATCAGAATACTGTTCATTAAAGTATTTTGTAAAGTTCCAGATCTCTATTGTCAAAAGAAGATGTGATATTTACAATAGCAATAGCAAAACTAGCCTATGGGTGATACCTTCATAGGCTGCTAGTAGAAAAATCAAAAAGTTGCTGAGCTTTCGAGAGCAAGCTGTCTTCTTCAAAGCAAGTATAAAAGTCCAAATATGGCAAGGGATGTAATTTTTCAGGAGAGAGTTCTGAAAAGTTAACTTCTCGGAAGGCACAGAGCAGCATGGTCCAATGGCAATGGTAGCCAGCTTTTTTATTGTTGCATTTCCTGAGTTAAGCTCTTTCTACCCAAGTCAATACCTTGCACTTTTGAGCCAGGTTATAATTCCATTTCCTCCCTCAAGGATGCAGAGAAGAGAATGAAGGCCCTGAGAGAAAGTTGTGAAGCGCTCCGTAAAGAAACCGCCCAGAGAAGGCAAGAAATCCGAGCACTCAAAGAGGATCTGTCATCAAGACAAAAGCAACTCACAAAGGAACAGAAGGAAATTAATGAACTTCTTCGGAAGCAAGAAGAAATAAAAGTAAAGCTGCACTTACAGCACAATTTGGTGTAATTTTGTGTCTGCTTAAAGCATTGTTTCCATTATTAGGTTAAATTTTTTTGATCAGATTTTTATGAGTATGGAGAGACAGTGTGCTCTTGTAGCACTAATAAAGTGCTAAAGTTAAAGACTCAGGATTCTTGGTTAGCCATGGAAATTCACAGGGGGTGGTAATGAAAAAAACACTCCTTAAATATTCCACATATCTTGAAAGTCTTATTAGGGTTGCCATGAATCAGAAGAGACTTTACAGTATATAACACACACATTGAGAGAATGCCGGAACAAATTGCAAAACAAATTGGTGTCAACACATATTTTATGCATGTTTACAGTGCATTCTTTGTTCCTCCCTCTTCTGCTATAATAATTAGTGAAATTAAATCATAGTTGTCTAGCATTTCATGATGCATTTCATTTCATTTTTATTTTGAATTAATGTTTATGTTTCTATCCCTAGGATGAGTTGATTCGTCTTCAATCAATTCCTATTCAGCTTGGAAAAGATATGGAGAAAGTACACCGCAAAATGCAGTATGTTTTGGAATGCATGTGATGCTTATTTCTAGTTGTCTCTTAAGACATGATCTTTTTAAGGCAGCTCAAGTCCTTGAATATAATACTTGAATTTAAGCTGGTTGTCATTTACATGTGATTTCCCCAAATGTATGTACTCATCTGTCTGTGACATCCTAGCACCGCTATCATAATATACAGGCTCACAGTGGTTACATTTATTTATTTATTTATATTTATTTATATATTTTTATACCACCCATCTTCCCAAAGGAACTCCAGGCAGTTAACAGTGGCAGTAAACAAGAAAAATATCAAACACACAATACAACAGACGGAAGGAGAATAAAATAAGATAAAAATGAATATGAAAAATAATCAACAAGATAGTTGGCAAGATAATCGGCAAGATGGCAGCACAGAGTTAGGAAAAAATGCGGATACGCTCTCCTCTTCACCAGTGGGACTGTTTCGTCTAGTGTTATCGGACACATGGCACGGTCTAAGCACAGAAATAGTTGTTTTTGTGGTGATGAAACCAATAGATATATTCTTCCGCATCACAACCTATTAATGGAGTTGCTCCTCACCAGAGCCTGTTGATAAGTGTCAGACCAATGCTTACTACATAAAAGAGTTGGCAGCTTCTCTAAAGTGGTGGCTGGCTTTACCCAGTGCTCTCACTACATTTCTGTTTGTTCAGTTGAATAGTGAACAGTTTTAAATCACGCTTTTAAAAGCTACAGGAAACACTTAGAAGTCCTAATACTTTAGAAACACTATTGGCGTTGCTTTTTATTTTTCTTTCACTTGGCTGGACTTTAGGAGTCACTCCCCCAATGATGTCGAGCTTTTATTAGAAGGCAGGAAGCAGGCCTGGGGAGCATGGAGCTCTCCAGATATTATGGACAATAATTTTCCTTGGCCCCGATCTGGCAAGGGATGATCAGGAGTTGTAATCCAAGAAGGCTTGACCGTTACAAATGCCCCAGCTGTGCCAGAAGGGCTAGTATTCTGATGATCTTGGCAAGAGCTGTTTGGGAAGACGGTGGTTCTTCTGGAACCCGTATACCCTAATTCTGATCGATGGCTATTGAAATGTTTATTGCAACCACTGCACCAGTCTCTTTAGCACTTGGTTCAGTGTAAAGGTTTGTGGGGATGCTGTAAGAGAGGCGTGAGCACATTTAAATTCATATAACAAAGCTACATCATCATATTAAGACAAATGCAAGAAAGAGCGTGGCTGAAAGAGGGAAGACATTTCCTCCATAATTGGGCGACTGTTTTGTATACTCAGTAAAGTCTGTATACTCAGTAAAGTTCCTCTCAGTATATAATGTGCTTAAGCCAAGTAAGCATACAACTGCATGCATCCAATTCCCTGAGCTTGCAAACACTCGAGAGGCAGCTCGACCCGCTTCTCTTTGCTTTGGCTGAGAAAGAGATGGAGACATCAGGCCTATTTATAATCTCTCCCAAGAGGATGCAACCTCCAGCCCAAAAACCACGTGACTACCATGTGACTTTATACTGATTTCAAAAACTCTGATCCCTCTCTTGATTCATTTTCATAGAATAACTGCACTCTTTGTTATGGAAAGAGTGCTACCCTGGAAGAAAGAAAGCAGATCACTGAGGATACACAGCCCGTTTCAGCTACCATATAATAATAAAGGTGTCTCTCCTTGCCCAGTGCTGAACTGCTGTTTCCCACCTATTTATCTACCCAATCCTAAAATGTGCTTCATATCTGAATTTTATGCTCAGAAGATATATACAATTTTTTTAAAAAAAATACTTCCCCCATCGTCCTGACACCACCACCATCCATGCTCCTACTTGGGCACCGTGAGCATGCCGGTCAACTTAAAGCAATAGACAGGATCTAACACAGTGGTTCTCAACCTGTGGGTCCCCAGATGTTCCTGGACTGCAACTCCCAGAAGCCTCCACCACTCACTGTGCTGGAAGGGGTTTCTGGGAATTGCAGTCCAGGAACATCTGGGGACCCACAGGTTGAGAACCACTGATCTAACAGAATCATGCCATTAATAGGGAAATAATTCAGTTGGCAGAACTGACTCATCCCCTCCTATCCCCGTGCAATCCTCTGTGTTCTGAAAACTTGTTCTGGAGTGCTGGGAAAACTTTCTGCAGAAGGTTTTTAGGAGGGACAGAACTTGCAGGGTGAGTGAGGGTGAGATATGTCACTTGCACTTGCAAATGTCTGTTAATACTATGGGGGATTCTGATAAATATTATTATAGTTGTTGTCTAAAATCCTGAAGATCAGAAGATGAAATTGAAATTCCTTTGTAGTGGTGAAGGTCTCGGTCACTTTAGTAACTATAGGATTTTCCCTATAATACTTACCACAAAATTAAATACTGATGCCCTACCCAAGTTATCTATCTCATAGCCTTTCATCTAAAATGCAGAGCTATTTATGGATCATCCTTTCACCTGGAGCAGGAAAATAAGTCTTTTTGTTTGCTGCTAAGGTATTTTCTCCTCTCATTTCCACATCATCCGTTCTTGAGGGACATTTTCCTAGTGCAATTAGAAAACACAAGGTTTTGTCAGCATCAAAGCAGCAAGTCTGGCAGATACTAGATTCTTATTCTAGAATCTTCCCCATTCTATCTTGAAAGGAGACTCAGGAGGAGTTCCTTCCCAGTAGGGCCAGAGAAGATAACCTTGTGGGCTGGAAAATGCCTCATGGGACATTCTTTGTCTTTTACTGTGGTATCACATTTCCCAGACATGATTTTTGGTCTAATTTTTTAATTAATTTCCACTATCTCTTGTTTTGTAGTTCAAGGGAAGTTTATGATAAACAATCAAAGAAGTTTTTTTTTATTAATTTTGGAATCTTCCATTATGCACAGAGATATAGAGAAAAAGAAACTGGCAGTACAGGAAGAAGCACAAGAAGTGACAGAGACCCTCAAAAAACAGCAGGCCAAAAATGATGAAATAAATGAAGAGAAGGAAAATGTGATAAAGGAGCTAGATGGAAAGAAAGCTTTGCTGGAGAGCAAAGAAAGGGAATACTTTACCCTTACAAAAATGCACGAGATGAACAAGGAGAATGAAGGAAGTGCCATAGCAGAGAGGTTAGTTTTGCATTTGATGTATGCATATTCATGTATTACTAACACATTTCTGTCCTGGCTTTCTGTTAGAAAACTCTCAAGATTACATAAAAAGTCATGTGTCAAAATATCAACTAGAGATGGGCACGACTAAAAAAAATGGTGTTTCATTTGTTGTTTGTCTTTTAGGGGGTCCGTTTCGGTTCGTTTTTGTTTTTCGCGAATTTTTAAAAATTCATTTTCGTTTTCGTTTGTTTCGTTACCGTTTCGTTACCATTTTTTTAAAAAAATTGTGATTTTTTTTAGCATTTAAAGCAATTCAATGTATTGCCCTAACGAAAACAAAACGGAAGACAAAATTTCTGGTGTTTCTGTTCGTTTTGTTTCATTTTGGAGGCAAAAATTCGTTTTCATTTCGTTACGTAACAAAACAAAAAAACAAAAACAAAAACGAAAAATTGTTCGTTTCATGCCCATCTCTAATATCAACAGAAAAATGTTAACAGTGTGAACCTATCATATGAGGGAACTGAAAACAGCCTGGGCAGATTTGCTTTTTTAAAAGGAGCAAATGCTTCAAACTTTTCTTAAAAAGCAATGATTTAGCTGCTGCCAAGAAGCAAGATACCCATAGAGATCTTTATGGGGAAGAGGGAATTCTTGACTCTGGGGGCTTCAACATTCTAGAGGCTTGTATTCTACACAAAAGCTTCTCGTTGGCTTTCAAGCAAATTTACAATAAGCCATATATTATTGGAATTGTCCAAAGCAACCATACTAGATTCCTACCAGAGCAGGTGTTGTTTGGCTCAGGCTTCCATGGACTGGGTACCACATTGTCAAATGTATCTGATGAGTAGCGCTGCAGTCCACAAACATTTCTGCCAAATAAAACATGACCCAAGACATCTTTGCTGGTTTTCCTGCAACAAATTAACACAGTGTCCATGCCTCCCTCCACAAATCCTACAATAAAACTTAACAGAATTATTGAACACAAAAGCAGTGATGGTACAGGAGAAGTTGAATGGGACTGGTTCACTGTATTTGAAGGTTTACAGTATATACACATTCCGATCTGGTCAAGTAAGCTAATGAAGGACCCTTCATTGAGGGACCCTTGTGGCACCGTGGTCAAACTGCCGTGCTTCAACCCAAAACTCTGCTCACAACCTGGGTTCAAGCCCAGGTAGCCAGATTAAGGTTCCCTCAACCTTTGATCCTTCTTCTAAGGTTGGATAAAATGAGTCGCCAGGAATGTATCACCTACAATTTGCAAACTGCCCAGAGAATGGTTTAAATACTAGCAACGTGTTGTGCTTTTTGCTTCTTCTTTTCTTTTTCTTTTTTCTTTTTTCTTTTTTCTTTTTCTTTTTCTTTTCTTTTTCTTTCTTTTTTTTTTTGAAAGGCCAGAGGCTTTGCAGAACAGAAAGATGTTGTTGCTTTAGTAGTGTCAGAAAGAGGACAGGGAGGTGAAACACTGTCCCCTCTCCCCTTAGAAACAGAGTAATATGGAACTTGTATCCCCCCCCCCATTGAGGTTGATGCAGGAGCAGCATGAGGGGGGTCAGGGAAGAGAGAAGGAGAGAGGAGAGTGGAAAGGAGACAGCTGAAGAGAAGGCGAAGAAAGAATGAGCAGAGAGGAGAAGATTGACCTTCCCTTGGAGGAAGAAGGATTTCAGATTTTCAGATTCCACCAAGGGAGGCAGAGGAATTAGGGAAAGAGGAAAGTACCCCTCTTCCTGTGTTGCCAGAAAGGTGAGAATGGATCACTTGGATCACCAAGAAGGATCCTTGGGCAGGGAAGCTGGTGAGACTGAAAGTGCCCGAAGAAAAGGTCAAGAGGCAAGGACAACACTAACACCCCCACATAAAGGGAATGTGGAAGGGTAGAGGGAGAAAGAGGAGGCTCATCCCCCTTGAAAGTCTGAGGTTGGAGAATGGCAAACATCCTGGGAGATCAAGCTGAAGGAGCCAACCCCTTGGGAAGAGTCAGGAGAATTGCGGGGTGGGGGTGGGGGTGTTATAACCTGGAGGAAGCTGGGCAAGATAACCTTGTAGTGTTTGAAACTATTGTTGACAACTTGTTATCTAATAAATTAACTAGAACTATTACATTGAAAGCAGAAAGGCCTTTGGTCGTGAGTTTGCAATTGGGGAACACAAATAAGGAAGGAACTGAACCCACTGACTACTGTATTAGAAAACCAACAAGGATATACTGTATATACTTGAGTATAAGTCAACCCGCATATAAACCGAGACCCCTAATTTTACCCTCCCCCAAAACTGGAAAAATGTATTGACACGAGTATAAGCCGAAGGTGGGAAAACAACTCATGGGCTCTGAGCTATCTGTGATGGACCAGGAAAGAGACCTTGGTGTATTGGTGGACAGCTCAATGAAGGTGTCTACCTGGTGTGCAAAAGAGAGGGACTAAAATGATTACTGGGCTGGGGCACCTCCCTTATGAGGCAAGGCTAAAATATTTGGGGCTCTTTAGTCTGGAAAAAAGGCTTAAAAACAGGGTACTTCAAGAGCCAGATGCAGGGGAGTGGGATCAGGAGATCTAGTCTCATGCGCTCCTAGAGGCATCTGGTGGGACCACTGTGAGATACAGGAAGCTTGTTTAAAAAATCCAAACAATTTGTGATACTGTTTGAGAAAGGAAGAGAAAATGGGAGGTGTTATGGCTTTTTAGCAGAGTTTTATTTACAAAGAATAACTTGGCAAAATAACCATATAACATAAACAGCTTTCTTCAGCATTCCTTCTTGCAGTCACAGAGTTCTTCAGCAGAGACGTGTAGCAGCATGGATCATCATCAGGAAATTGGGATGAAGTGATCAAGTGTTACCCACACTTGCTAACCACTATATACTCAGTTAATTACACATTACAGTCAGCTGATCCCTGACTGGTTTACTACAGTTACAAACTCTTAAGCAACTTACTTACAATTGTTAGTTACTATACTGTTATACCCTAACAGGGGGATAGATCTCCCAACCTCCCCACACCATGTTTAATCTTCCCATAAATGCTGTCCCAGAATGCCTTTTCTCTGAAATTTCTTTGAGAAATAAATATAAACAAAAACAGAATCTCTACCTTGCCTCGAGTCCCGATGATTTCAGCTGTGTCCGGAAGAGGAGAGGAACTCTGCAGGAGGGCGGAGGACACAAGGGGTCTTCCTTCAGGCATGTCGTGAGGTTTTGACCACAGCTCCCAGAATCTCAAGCCTGTACTGCCAGTGGCAAAGGACTGTGGGAGTTGTAGTCTAAAATATCAGTCTTCCTTCATGTGTTGACTGTGAGCTGGTTCAATAGGCTGCAAGAGCTACCATTCTTGCCTACATAATCTGTATATCGGAGACCTCCCATGATTCCATGAGCACTAGTATTTTGATACTATGCCGATTTTTTAGCTAATTTAGATAAATTTTATCAAGCAGTATCAGCCAGAAGACTTTTATACACTCGGATCAACTGCTTGAAAGGCAGAAGAAAATTGCTCATCCTAAACGCAATGTACACTAGTCTAGAAGCCTTAGCGGGAAATACCTGCTTTTAGCTGTATCTTGGTTAATTTGCTTTTGCCCTTTTCCTATGCAAAGCAAGTTGGCAATCTTGTCTTTTTATCTCTATGGCAACCCTAAACAATTCATCCTCTGAGGCTGGCTTGCTGAGGTAAATCAGTAAAGTCTCTTTATTCCTGCTGGGCATTAGTGCTGCTTCTTCCACACACACCCCCAATTTTTATTGACCCGTGTATAGGCTGAAGGTCCTTTTTTAAGCCCAAAATTAGATCTAAAAAACTCGGCTTATATGCGAGTATATACGGTAGATAGGATAAATCTTGATATAGAGCTTTTAAGATCATAACTAGTAATTGGAATTATGGCTGGAAACCAGTTCAGCTATTCCAGCTTGCTGTTTTCAAACCATTGTAAGGACATTGGGGGTTCTTCAACACCATCTCAGAGGGATTTTCATTTCACAGATCAATGGACAGCCAGATTTTAGGATGCAGAATACCCATGTTTGTATATCTACTGGTAGATCTACAAACATGGGTGCGATCAACCTTCTAATTTAAAAAGCGAATTTTGGCTTCCTTTGTTAAGTAAGGCCTCCTCCCCCCCTTCAAAACACATATTCCACATCTATCTGTGCTTCGGAATTGCAGGGCATTGCAGTGGAGTTGCACCAAAATGCTGAGTTCGGTAGGCAAGGAAAGGAGGGGGGGACTAGGCCTCTGGGCCCTCCATATCATGCTAAGTGATCATGGTATGTGCTCTAGGATGTACTCAAACTGTCTGTACAGCTGCCAATTGCAGAACAAGGTTGGTGGTAATGGGGAACTGAAATTAACTACAGGAGTATAATTAAATACCTTATGGAAAAGATAATGGATGGATAATCTTTCATTGCCACTTGTTTCTTATCCAGTAATCCTTTTATCCCCATGTGCTGCACTGAATTTTTATTTTATTTTCCTATAGTGTGTTTCCAACCTGTCTATAACAAAATATATCCAGGGCAGCACACAAAGATTTAAAGTGCCATGGATGAAATCCAGCAGTGCCATTTACGCCCGATGATGTCACCAGTTTTCTGGAAATTAAAACATTTCTGATTCTCCACGCACACACCCTACAAAGGTCTTGAAGGTCTCTTGGGAATCCTTTTTGTCATGGGAGAGTCATAGGGTCCTATGGAATTTGATGAGAGCCTTCCAAAAATCATCCCAGCAGTTGCAATTTTCATATGAAAGACTCTCCACATTCCACACCCCAATCAGCTTCCACACCATAAAAGTGACTCCATGGATGCCTCAGGACTTTTGAGGGGAATGGAATCAGACTGTTTTTGTTTCCAAAATATTGCTGCACTGATTATATAATCAATCTTATGCAGTTTTGCTAATTATAACAGATCACAGCATTAAAAACAAAATTGTTTGTTTTTTATACTCTTTGCCCTGTGTTGCTTGCTTTTCTTTCTTTCTTTCTTTCTTTCTTTCTTTCTTTCTTTCTTTCTTTCTTTCTTTCTTTCTTTCTTTCTTTCTTTCTTTCTTTCTCACAAAACACTTTTCTTGCCTAGAGCCATTTTAGAAATGGGTTTCCGGAATTGTGCCATAACAAAGCAAAAACTGCACGATACTTTAAGTCGGATGCAAAGAGAGAAAGAACGAGACCTCAGAAACTTTAAAAAGATGGAGATGCAGTTGAAAATAGCCCAAGACAGCTTGGATCAGGTTAAAGCGCTTCATGAACGAATACAATTAGAGGTTTGTATGCGTAAGGGTGTGGGCTTTTGCTGTTGTTAATTGGTTCTTGTGTTTTCCTGATGAACATCTTTCCAGAACTTCCCTTTCTCTTTGTCTCTTCTCCAGTTTTCCCCCACAACCTTCTGTGGCATTCCAACTGTTCATAAAGGAGATTTATCAAAAGTTACATATATAAATAAAAGCAAGGCCTGGGAGGGAAGAGAGAAGAGTAAAACTGAAGAGAAGTAAAAAGAACAGAGAAGGGGGGGGAAGCCTAATAAGAGTTCCAAAGAATGCATGTAAAGCACACAGCAAACAGGAGAAAGAAAAGCCAAAAAAAAAAAAGACTTTAGTTCACAAGCTATGGCTATGGCTTTAAAAAGGCCCTGAAAACCCACCTTTTCAAAGAGGCATATGGCGACCTTTTTACTTTTTTTTTTTTCCGCCCGTGTCATCTCTTGTGGAGGGTCTCGTCCCTCCTTATTTTATTAGTACTTTATGTCTCTCTCTCTTTGTTTGTATTTTCTACTGCCTTGTTTAATTGTAAAGCGCCCAGAGTTCCGTCCGGAAGATGGGCGGTATAGAAATATAACAAACACATAAATAAATAAATAAATAAATAATATGATATCTGAATGAAGATAGTTTTATGTTGATGTTGCTTTTCAGATAAGAGGTTTCTTTCTCCCACCCTACTAGAATCTGGTTTCAGGTGGTATTAGAACATAGGATTTTAAAAGGAGGAAAGAGTGGTTGATTGGCTTCATGGCTCCTTCTCTCTCTCTGTGGTGGGACTGTTGTTTCGCCATG
This sequence comes from Phrynocephalus versicolor, assembly GCA_023846285.1. Classification (NCBI taxonomy): domain Eukaryota; kingdom Metazoa; phylum Chordata; class Lepidosauria; order Squamata; family Agamidae; genus Phrynocephalus; species Phrynocephalus versicolor. The sequence continues at coordinate 67,368,799 of JAHTLZ010003526.1, forward strand.
CTGTCTCATGGCCTGAAATTATGTGGAAAATACTGAGTGAATCAGCATTCACAGAATCAGGAAACTGAGTGTGACAGGATACTTCCTCCATCTGCATTAGTGAGTCAAGCAACTTGTTTTACGTTTATGCAGTGCCAAGTGATAAATGTCCTTTGTGCAATTGCTTACTGGGCATAAGCTTTCCCATTTCTTGTCAATCCGGTGTTGAGCTACAGTGGCAAATATCATTTTGTGAAGAACTGTCATGTGACCTTGCTGTATTTCGAGCCCAAAGAGCCCACTACATTGTTATTAGTAAAAGTGGAAGAATGGCAAGATATGGAAAAGACAGTTGAAGTAATTTCTGAACTTCTACAGATATCTCTAGTTTTCCATGTGGGGAAATCTGGTCCCCCAGAAAGCCTGGCTCCAAACTGTATAATGTCATATTCCAAGAACAAGACAATGATCTCAGATTACGGTGCCATGTTCTAAATGACAAAGTACATTTGCAGGTTGTTTTCCCAGGCTTTGCCCTTTAAAAAGCATGATGCTAAATGGTAGGTGAGCAAATTATGGAGATGCAGGAACCACAAATGCCTATCCCTGGACCTTGGAGGGTTGTACCTGCTCATGCACCCCCCCAACATGTTTTGTACACACACCCATACCTTCCAATTGCCACATTAAAAAAACAACATGCTTGAGTTTCAGGAGCTTTGGGACCAGCAAAATATGGTAAGATAGCTATGTCTGTGAAGATCCTCAGTCATCCAGGTGAAGTTATTCAGACACGGAGTTATGGCAACTGGACTTCTTTTTTTGTGAGATTAAAATCATAGAATCATAGAATCAGAATTATAGAATTGGAAGAGACCTCAAGGGCCATCCAGTCCAACCCCCTGCCACAGTATTTCTGACAGATGGCCATCCAGCCTCTGCTTAAAAACCTCCAAAGAAGGAGACTCCACCACCCTCCACGGCAGCGTATTCCACTGCTGAACAGCTCTAACCATCATGAAGTTCTTCCTAATGATCAAATGTAATCTCTTTTCCTGTAGTTTGAAACCGTCGCCCTGAGTCCTAGTCTCTGAAGCCATGGAAAACAAACCTGTTCCCTCTTCAATATGAGATCATTTCAGATATTTAAACATAGCTAGCATATCCCCTCTCAGCCTTCTTTTTGAAAGGTTAAACATTCCCAGCTCCCTAAGCCATTCCTTGTATGATATTTCTTCCAGACCTTCAATCATCCTGGTCACCCTCCTCTGTACCTGCTCAAGGATGTCAACATCCTTTTTTAAATTGAAGTGCACAGAACTGGACACAGTATTCCAGGTGGGGTCTGACCAGAGCAGAATAGAGGGGTCCTATCACTTCCCTTGATCTAGACACTATGCTGCTGTTGATGAAACCAAGAATCACATTGGCTTTCCTGACCACCCGTCACACTGCTAACTCATGTTCAATTTGTGGCCCACCAAGATTCCCAGATCTCTTTCACAGCAAGGTATCTCCCATCCTATATCTGTGCAATTCATTCTTTTTACCTAGATGCAGCACCCTACATTTCCCTCTGTTGAAACCCATTCCGTTAACTTTGGCCCAGCACTCTAATCTGTCAAGGTCATTTTGGCTTTTCATCCTATCCTCTCAGTCTGAGGGAAGTCGGTGTGAGGCATCCAATAGGGGTGGGACACTTAGGCACTTATCATGTGTCCCTTTCACTGATCCCTAGGCAAATCAGACCTCCAACAGGAAGACCACAGCTAATGACCTATGTTGGTAAGGATTGCATAGGTGGGTCTTTTTCACACCCCAGCCCATTGTTCATCTAACAAGCCTTTTCAGACCAGGGTGGTGTGAAACCAAGGTGAACTATAAATTGAAAGCCTTGAACCAACTTTCCTCAGATTGACAAACTACTTGGATGAGTAGCAAAATGTTTTAATCTCACAAGAGACGAAGTCCAGTTGCCATGACTCAACTTCTGGATGATAAGATAGACTATCTTCTCTGGAACCTCTCCATGCCCCACTCCCAGCTTTTAGTTAGTGCTGTGAGCAATGTGCATTCATTATGAATTTGCTAAATTTTAACTTCTTAATTTACACTACAGTCTATGGAAGATACTTTACTGTACTTACTGCATTAAGATGCTATTAATTATTTCTTGGGTATGTGTTAGCTATGCCTGATTACTATTTTTAAAGGTAGATGCCGTTCCTAAAGATGATGGGACACTGTTAGAAAGGCGAAGGGAGCTTCAAAGAGAAGTTGAAATCAGTAAGAGAAATCTTGCCCAGGAAGTAAGTAATTATAGTTCTTCAGCTGATATTTTCAGTTATTTGTTGGATGTTCGTTATTCTCAGTTCTTTGGCTTTGCTTAAAGTCAAATCTCTATCAAGTGTGCATTAAAATGAAATGCCGAAGTTTAGGAGTTTTGTCAATTAATTAATATGCAGCTTGTGAATATGTGCCTTTCCACACTTCTCTTCACCAATCTACGTGAACAGTAGCAATCTCCTCTTCTGGCACCTATGACCAGTGCAATTTCCTTTTATGACTTTCTTGAAGGAAATGTGAAGTGTCTACACCAAATTCACATGGCTCACATAAGGAACATGTTTTTCTGGTCCTCATACCATTGATCTGCTGTTGCCACCCTGATTAAAACTGCCTCTGCGGTTTCCCCATTGTTCCAAAAATGCTGCTAGGATTCCCCACATAGCAAAATCTCCTTGATGTTGCTCCATGCGCCCCCTGTGCTTTCTCTTCTTATTCCTCTATGCCAGTGGTGGTGAATCTTTGGCACTCCAGATGTTTTAGACCACAACTCTTACAGTCATTTGTCATTGGTAATTTTGTTGTTGTTGTTGTTCAGTCGTTCAGTCGTGTCCGACTCTTCATGACCCCATGGACCAGAGCTCGCCAGGCCTTCCTATCCTCCACTGCCTCCCGGAGTTTTGTCAAATCCACATTGGTTGCATCGATGACACTGTCCAACCATCTCATTCTCTGCCGTCCTCTTTTCCTTTTGCCTTCAATCTTTCCCAACATCAAGGACTTTTCCAAGGAGTCCTCTCTCCTCCTGAGGTGGCCAAAGTACTGGAGCCTCAGCTTCAAAATCTGTCCTTCCAGTGAACATTCGGGGTTGATTTCTTTCAGGATGGATAGGTTTGATCTCCTTGCAGTCCAGGGACTCTCAAGACTCTCCTCCAGCACCACAGCTCAAAAGCATCGATTCTGCAGCGATCAGCCTTCTTTATAGTCGAGCTTTCACTTCCAAACATCACTACTGGAAAAACCATAGCTTTGACTATCCTGACCTTAGTTGGCAAAGTGATGTCTCTGCTCTTTAGGATGCTATCTAGGTTTGCCATTGCTTTCCTCCCAAGAAGCAGGCATCTTTTTCTTTCATTGCTGCAGTGGCCAGCTGCAGTGATCAAGGAGCCCAAGAAAATAAACTCTGTCATTGCCTCCATTTCTTCCCTTTCCATTTGCCAGGAGGTGATGGGACCGGTGGCCATGATCTTAGTTTTTTTGATGTTGATCTTCAGCCCATTTATTTTCACTCTCCTCTTTCACCCTCATTAAGAGGTTCTTTAATTCCTCCTCACTTTCTGCTATGAGAGTAGTATCATCTGCGTATCTGAGGTTGTTGATATTTCTTCCGGCAATCTTAATTCCGACTTGTGATTCATCCATTCATTGGTAATACAGGCTCAGAATTCTGGGATTTGTGGTTCAAAACATCTGTAGTGCTGAAGGTTCACCACCACTGCTCCATGCTATCAAAGGATAGTTCTGTGTCATAGAAAGCCATCACCACTGCCCTGTTTGAGTAGCAACTGCAGCAGTGGCTAAGTCCTGCCGAAGCTGCAGCATATTCAGTGGCAATGCAACCCTTGATGAGTTCCCTCTCCAATATATTAACTCCCTCTGCTTTAAAAATGAGTAGGGAGTTCTATCTAAAGATCGCATCAGTGTTTTATTTGCAAGTAGAAGGAAAAGGAAAACAATACAATTTGAATGTGCCGTGCTAGTATTCATGCTTTTCATTTATCAGTTATTTTCGCTTTTCTCTTCCACTGTAGAAAACATCAACGGATGTTGAAGGACGGATGCTTGAGCAGTGCCTTGCTGAAGAAGACCAGCTCTTTAAGGCACAAGAACATTACAGAGATGAACTAGCCAACCTGATACGGATGATTCAGGTCAAAGCTGACGAGCGGGAACAAAAATCAAAGGATTATTTAAAAGCCCAGGTAACAAGAGTCCCATAGAGGTCTAATTTTGTCACATTAGCTATTAGTCGTTACCTGGTCTTGCCAGGTGCTGTAGGCTGAGTAATAGTGGATACGTTTTTGTTTCTGGCCTGCATACTAACAGGAAAAGTGGCACAAAAGCCAGTGTCAAATCCTAGCAACTGGCAAATATATACAGTATTTAATTGTGATATGATTATTATTCTTCCTCTATTGCATTCATATCATGGGGGAAATCACAAGAATGAGGACTGCATTTGAAGCAAGGTAAGTTTCATTTTGTTTTTCTGTGCCCATTATCATCAGGATTACCCCCACCATATATGATAGATTGTCTAGAACTGACATAAGCAATCCGTGGGATTCTCAGAGAAATCTCTCCAGATTGGTTAAAATTGCTCCATAGTCTGTTTGTTTGTTGCAGGTCTATCCCACTTGTCCTACAGGGATTTCAATGTTCTGTACCTATATCTCCCTCTCCTCCTATTTTATATCGACAATGACCCTACAAGATGGTGTGAGACTTAGTGATTAAATCACATGACTTTTAGAGTTAAAGAAAAGGGCCTTTCTGAGGATGCTAAACATTGTAAGTCATCTAATTCTTGGCAGGAATGAGTTTTGTAATTAGCAAAATAAGATTTGGCAACTCGCTGAGATGTTGTAGGTCTATGGGAAATATAGAGACTTCCTTCACATTATCAGTTGCATGGCATATTCAAATCTCTTTTTACTTGAATATTATATTGAATACATGCCCAGTGGACGCAACTGTGGGCCATGCATTTCCAGAGATCAGGCATGCCTTTCTGTTTTTATACACCAAGGTTGTGAATAGTATTAGAGAGAAATGAGCGACCCTGTGTGTGCGCTGGATCATAATCTCCTTTGACTACAAAAAAAAAAGTGGGGGACTTGGAACCAGCTGATTGGGTGAAGCAGGGAAAGGTCTCAATGTGACTAAACAGCCAAGAGTGAAGTCATGGTTGAAAAATCCTTTATCAAACCCCACTGTAGTGAATGATTTCCAGTCAGTCTCCCATCCCTCATTCTTGGGCACAGTACGTGAGAATGTGTCAATCTCTAAATTTTGAAGGTTTCTGGATCAGATGAATGGAATGAGATCCATTTCAGTTTGGCTGCAGGCCTTGTTAAAGGACAGAGTTGGCAGTAGGTTTGCTGCCTGTGCCAGTTGGGCCTACACATGCATAAACCCTGTGGCTGCATAGGGCTGGATGTGAACCCTAACAACAACTGGACAGTCAGTATTATTTGCTTGGACAGCCCCCCATCATGGATCTTGAAGCGGGACTAGCGGGGACTGAATGCAACTCCCACTTCCTTGAAGATGGGTAATGACCAATTGATCACATGCATTCTCTGACCGGAAGGCATGTGTGTGCACTTGTGTCCCTTATTTATTTATTTATTTATTTTTATATTTTATACCATGCTGATTTCCCAAAAGGGAACTCTGGACAGTTTACATAAAAGACATAAGATATCCAAGGAACATAATAAAACAAGAAAGAAAAAATTACACAGCAACAAACAAATTGGCGAGAGGCATAAATCAACTGATAACAAACACAGACTTCAAAGACGAAGAAAAACAATACACACCTTGGTTTGTACAGCCTGGTTTTTACAGCTTTTTTGAAGGATGCCAAGGAAGGAGCCTGGTGTATCTCATGCAGCAGATTGTTCCAGAGAGCTGGGCCAGCCACCAAGAAGGCCTGATTGTGAACCTTGCGAGCCTTCCTGGGGGGTGGCCACCTGGAGCGAGAGAGCCATAGAGACTCAGGTGGGCCGGGCCAGTTCTGATCTTAGAGAGATACACTCTGTCAGATAATCAGGACCCAAACCATGGATGGTTTTGTAAACCAAAACCAACACCTTGGAGGCAACGGGCAACCAATGCAGGCGAGTCAGAATTGGGGTGATACGGTCAAATCTGCCCGCACCACCCACCCACTGCAGTCGCTGAACAAGGGTCAAGGGAAGCCCCACGTAGAAAGTGTTACAATAATCTATCCACGACCTGACTAGCACCTGCACAACTGTCCTCAGGGAGTCCCCACTGAGGTATGGGTAAATCTGGGCGATAAGCCTAAGATGGTAAAAGGCTGACCTGGACACGGTGGCCACCTGGAACTCCAGGACAATGCCCAGAGTTCTCACTCTATCTGCTAGCTGGAGGACAGTCCCATCCAGACTGGGGAGAGGGCCACTGTACCCCTCTGGAGCACTCCCGAAGAACAGAACTTTGGTCTTCCCGGGATTGAGCTTGAGCCTGTTGGTCCTGGTCCACTAATGGCCAAATAATACTATCCTGTCTGTTACAATCCTTCTTCATCTACCAGGTATTATGGTAAAAAAGGTAACAGTACAGACAATTCAGTTGATGGGTAAGTTGATTGTTCAGGGAAGGAAAGAGGTCAGTTTTTATTACACGATCAGACCATTGCGTCTTCATTTTGACAAATTGACAGGATATTGAGTAATTTGTATAAATTAAATCTTGTAAACTGTCCTTGGGGCTCCTGCAATGACAAAAATCTTCACTACTATTTCTGCTGCAGATACGGCTGAATAACGTAATTGCAGAAATAAAAACAAAAGACTTTGAAATAAGGGAACATAAGAAGAAGCAGAGAGAAATTCAACGACAGTAAGAAAACTTTTGAACATGGATTTGATGGAGTAACTGCTTCCACAAACTGTAATGTTTTTATCCTTTACATCTTTCCCTAACACGTTTTTTGCTTTCAGGATGAAAGAATTCGCTAAGCTATACGATATCGTAAGACATGAGAGAAACAAGCTGGTAAACCTAGTGCACTGTGCCCGTCAAAAAACAAATGAAATTAAGGAGAAAGTCAAAATGCTGGATAATGAGATGGAAATTTTGCGGCACAATTTTGCAGTTAAGGAAAGGTGGGCATCTTAATAGATAATCCCTCTGAAACGGAATCTTCTTCTGACTTGCATTGAGAAATCCGGTTTTATTTTTCTCATTAGGTTGTATCAGAGCTTTTTCCTTGCCCTGCTCAGGTAAGTGCAGAAGATGAGGGCTGAGCAAAAATCTCTCCACTCCCTTTACTCACGTCTCCTGGAAGCTGGATCTAACTCCTCCTAAGGAAGGCAGACTCTTTCTGCCCTTGGGTCAGGACCTCCCACCAGAGAAAAGTGTTCTGCTTATATACCGCCCCATACCACTTCAAGTAGTCTCTGGGCGGTTTACAGTTTAATTATAGTATGCAGGCTACACATTGCCCCACCCCCAGCAAGCTGGGTACTCATTTTGCTGACCTCGGAAGGATGGAAGGCTGAGTGAACCTTGAGCCTGCTACCTGGGATTGGACCCCAGCTTGTGACCACAGTTTTACCTGCAGTACAGGCATTTAACCACTGCGCCATGAGGCTCATTCCCAAAAAGCAGCATTCCCAAGAAGCATTGGTGCCTTCTTGCCTGCTCACTTCCCAACTCTCTTCTGAAGAGTAAAAGGAGGGGATTTCCCAGCTGTAAGCTCTTAAAACGTCAATGTAGCTTCACAGTCTCAGTCACGTGAACAAAGACCTTCCTTGCCAACCACACAACCATCCTAGTTTCATTTCACATTTAACGAAAGGGATTAACATTGATAATTGGAAAGTTGGAAAGGGAAGTGATCTCCTTCCTGAAAAGAAAAATATCTGTTGAATAGAGCAATACCAGAAATACCAAAGTAAAGGAAAAAAGATCACATCTATCTAAATGTTCCAGTTGTGTGCACTGCCACAGGCTTCAGTTCTCAGAATTTTCTGAAACAAAAAAAGCGGCATTGGGTTGCTCTGGTGGCTGACATACGGCCATGTTTTTCCCCCAGAAAGCGAATTGAAAGAGAGATGGGAAGAGGAAAGGAGGCTCTTGACTCATCAAAAAGGAAGGAGACCCCTCAAATAGGCTAAAATACAATAAAATAAAATATATTCAGATAACATCATATCAATAAAAGGAAAATGGTACAATCTGGAACTACAAAAAAATAATTTTGCAGTCCGTGTACAAAGTCTAAAGCAAGAGCGGGTGATAGCTTTATTAGACCACTAAAACATTACAGATCTAAGCTAGCTTTTGTGCCCACGTGGGCCTTTGTTAGGCTGAGTAAACCAGTGCCTGGGATTGTGCAGAAGGAATATAAACTTCAAACATATGCGACTAGATGTGCCAACCAGGCTCCTTTGAAACAAGTTTCATATTGATGCTATAGATTCAAGTCAGAGGTGTAGGTTTCAGGCTTAATCTGTGCTGGTATGGACTGGAATGTCTCTGAGATACCACCAATTTTCACTCCTCCTTCATCTAAATTTCATGCAACATGTTTCCCATATAAATTGAACATATGGAGAGATAGGATTCTGGCCTCATTTGGCCAGTAAAATTCACCCTGCTTCTAAAACATCCAGGATGGGTCTGCTCCCAAGAAGGATAAATTTTAGCACCATCCAAGCATTTTGTAGAAGAGCCTTGTGGCATAGTGGTTCAACTGCAATTGTGAAGTCAAAAGCTCTGTTCATGACTTGTGTTCAATTCCAGTTAATTCAGATAGCCAGTTCAAGGTTGACTCAGCCTTCCATCCTTCCAAGGTTGGTAAATTGAGTATCCAGTACGCTGGGTGCGGGGCCAATGTGTAGTCTGCATAATTACATTGTAAATTGTCTAAAGTGCGCTTTAAGCACTATGGGACAATATATAAGCAGCACACATTGTTTTCTTGGGGCAGATCCTTTGAAGACCTGATTTTTCAGCTGCACCAGTATTGTGTCAGAATGCTGCCCCCTTAGCCTGCAAAAAAGCATTACAAATTTTCAGCCTGAGTAGTTGCTGTGATGACTGTTATATTGCAGTAAACAAGGCCTGCAGATTTTCAGTACTTATGAAGGTGAAGGAGAGAGGGTTCCACTAAAAAAAGGAGTTATTCTAACATAGTTTGGTGAGTTCGATTTAAGAATAAAAATGAAGCGCTTCCTAACATTTATATGAATTATATGTTGACTGCTTCTCCTTCGTGGCCTTCGTGAAGCCACACAGATGGGTTTCCCAGACGCCTTTGCGCCAGAGGTCGGACTTCCCTAGCAATAGGAAAGTTCGTTAGTCTCCTCCCACTCGCACTGCGCTCCCTCCCAAACAAATCAGTTCCCTCTTATCTTTTAAGGTTTTTAACAAACAATCTAATTTTTCTCTTATTTCTCCAGCTCACATATGTCAGTTGTAATGTTGTTAAGTGCAACATGAATAATTTAGGACAGTGCTTCCAAACGTTGGGTGACCAAGGTATTCCCGGACTGCAGCTCCCAGAAGCCTTCAGCAGCAGCTGTGCTGGCCTGGGTTTCTGGGAGTTGTAGTCCAAGAACATCTGGAGACCAATGGTTGGGAAGCACTAACTTTGGAGGGTTCCATCTTAATGTCACAGGTAATAACTTTCATTGTTGGCTCTTCAGTCAAACACATACTTCTGACACCTGAATCTACAGGACCTCTTGTACTGTTTACAATATCTTCAAATACCTGCCTCACTCAGTGGCTGTTTAAAAAAACCCTATGCCTTAGTGCTTAAGAATACAGGGAACCATAGTATATTATCTAAGGCTCTCGAGAAATATAACCTTGTTTAAATAATGATTTTATTTTGTTCAGAAAATTGCAAAAATACCAGCTAAAGCTTTCCAACAACATTGCAATCAAGGACAGCATCCAGAGTGATGTCAGCAAGGCGCATCAGACACTCCAGGAGATGAAAGAAAAGCGAGAGCAGCAGCTGATGGATGTGGAAAGACTCACCAACATGCTCACCCAGATAGAGGAGGAAATGGTTCAGCTACGAAAAAAATATGAAAGGGCTGTTCAGCGTCGAAACGAGAGGTAGGAGGCTGTATGATCTATAAGGCTCAGAGATTGGTCCTATAATGTTTCATCTGAATAGTAATCTCCATGTTACATCTCAATCCCCCAAGTCGTGCACTCTGAGAGACAGAAGTAGCCAAGCTGGGGTTAGCAAGTAGACTTTTACTCCGTGTCATGGTTGGGGCTCTTTCACAGAGTGACTGGTGGGACACAAGATGCCAGACGTTGAGAAACACTGCAGTGGGCTTGTGTACTATGCCCCGTTATTCCATTGTGATCTTTTGCTTATAGAGATATGGTTTTATAATGTCTTGTACACCTATTCAAAACTCAACAGGTAAATAACCATGGAGAGCATAGCAGATGGGACAACCCTTGATAATATGATGAATATAATTTAGGTTGTGATTCTAGGGAACATAAAGAGACTTGTTTCCAAGTAACTATGCTTGGATACCTTGATATAGTCTCTACACAAACAAAATGCAAGTTAAATTGTGCTACCTGATGGTGATTTTTTATTCCAGCAGTTAGCTTGCTGTTTAAAGAAAAGGTTTCTATCTATCAGTTGGTCGATCAATCTGTCTGTCTGTCTGGAGACATTGTATAGTATTTATTTAGTCATTGGCCAATCAACAAACATCACACATGGAAACAAAAGGCAACTTTCAAGGACTTCCCTGTGCTCTATGCTTGTGTTTTAGATTGCTTTTTAATCCAAAAGCATTTTAATATTAAAGGTACTTTAACTGCATTTCAACTGCATTTCATAACCCATTGTGTGTTTTTAGCTGTATTTCCTTCTGATCGCATCTTGTTGTGTGCCGTTTTGGATCCCAGCCTGGGAGAAAGATAGGATATACATCAAATATAGAAATAATCTGTAGGCCCAGCAGATCCCAGTTAATAGAATTGTTCCCAAATTAATAGACTGTTAAGAAGGAAGGCGACAACAGCGTAATAGAAAAGCCCAATCTGCCTTTTAAAATTTCATTTTGGTTTTCTTTCTAGCGGTGTTCAGCTCATTGAGCGTGAAGAAGAAGTGTGCATTTTTTATGAAAAAATAAATATCCAAGAGATGATGAGCCGGAATGGGGATATTGAGATTAATGTGATGGATGAAAAAATCCGCTTCCTGAAGCTGAAGCTGACCGAGAAAAAAAGGCATATTGAGTTATTATTGAGAACCTTGCCCTTGAAAAGAGGTCTAGATGCTGATTTAGTAGTCCTGCAGATTCAAGTGAGTGCAACTGAACATATTTCCTCAGCTGGATTGTTTAATTTTACAATAATAGTAAATGAAAATGTGCACTTGGTGGTCTTTGGTGGGGTTATACATAATCCAGACAAAATGAGTAATAGTCTCTCTTCTGTCCCTCAACATGCCTCTAGTGCCACCCAGCCGGTGCAGTTCACTTGTGCACACCAGTTCTGCTTTTATTTAGCTTCTGCCCGCTGGGATAATTTACAGTAGCCTTGTGACCCACTGTCATTCAGGGCTAGGGGTATGGTTGTAACTGAGATATTCCTCAAAGCTATGGCCCCTGATCATCAAGTAGAATAATCCAGAAATAGATTTTGCCTCTGGGCTTCTTTGTTAGGAAAGACCTCAGAATACAGGATGAAACTTCATTGATGGGTAACAGTTGGGGGAGAGGTGTCGGTACTCTCTTGAGGTTCTCCCACCTTCATGCAGATGTCCCAGGACTGAAGGTATTTGACAACATATTTGCTCATCCACTCCCTGTGGACAAGTGTCTCCAAATGGTCTTTAGTTCCCTTCACCCCACTGAGATCAGAAGCTTGGCTCGGTAGTTAGTCAGGACCACTAGCTTCCTCTTAAGCTGCCAGTCTTCCCAGAGGCAGCCATCCTTGTACAACTGGGCCCTACTAGCAGGAAACCTGGACCTCCTAGTAATACCGAAAGGCATAATGTTGGACTTCCAGGCAACCTGAAGGGTCTCGTGTGCTTCCTGGTCCCTTCAGGAATTGCTCTGTCTTGACTGGGACTGACTTCCTGTGTTGCCAGTTATGTTGGCACCTCAAGGTTGATGAAGTCTGTAGCTACATGAGAGATCTTTGATTTAGGCTCAGGCCTAACATGAGCCTCTCTGTCTAATGAGGCTTTCCAGCACTTCTACCCCCTTTGTGGTATTTTAATTTGATTATGACGAGGCGGTGGTGGAATCAACTATCCTCAAGTAATTTCTGCAGGAGACTTAATCAGTTGCTGTGGTGATCAAGTTTGTAAATAAAAGGCCAAAGTAAAGAACACCTAAGAATGAAGTAAAAATCCAAGATCTACAAATGATAAAATCTTTATCACAACCAGCCAAAATGATGCTGAAAGGCATGTAAGATTCCAGGTTGTTCAAACCTCTTATTCAGACTAGCTGGTAGAGAAAGATAGAAGGGGGAAACAGATAAATGCAAAAAATAGATCTACTCACATGAAGTTTGCCCCATGAATGAATTAGTGACTGCTAGGTACTGCAGATATAAGATCACAAATAGGTTTCTGCAAGAGAAAAGCAATCCCTATTTCTGAAAATGTAAAGAGCAGTTGTAACCTAGACTTATCTCTTGCATTGGAGAAAATACACAGGGTTCTCAGAAGGGAGAAAGCTGAGTTAAATAGAATCATTACAGCCTTTGGGATACCTGGAGACCTAGTTTCAAATACCTGCTTGGCCAGAAAAAAACCACTGGGGAGGTAGAACGGGTCAACTTAATAAAGACAAAGGAAAGTTTTAAGCTGGAACAATGTCAGTTGGTAAAAATGTTAGTAGACACCAGATTGTGTAGAATTGTCTAGTGTAGTGGTTGCGGTGATCAGTCAGTCACAGAAGGGACCAAACTGTATGGGGTTTTCACATTGCAGTGCTTCAGTGCTCTTCCTGTAATGGCAGCAATGGAGGGGGATGGGTACAAACTCCATAATTGGTTGTCTCCATCTACTTGGGTTTGTACCAATCCACCACCCAGTTCTCTGGTTCACCAGCTCCATGGTTTGGATTATACTTGGGATAGATTACATATAATGATTGTTACATAGGAATAGCTTTAGAAAAAGAGAATGCACGTGGGATTAATATAAGCAGCAATGCACTTTCCCTCCTATTGCAGGAGAATAGTAGTTCAATTCACGAAGCCTCCCATTGCGAGGCTGTTCTGCCTACTGCTGACAAGCCTTGTGCTGGAGACAGTGAGAGTTTCAGTTCTTTTTTTTTAAGTGTCAAGAAACACCATGGAGCTGTATACTGCTTAGGGCATTCTTTCCTTCCTTTCTGGAAAAGCTTATTTAATTTTGACCTTATCAGCAAATGGTAATTGTTTCCATGCCAGTGGAATACTTTTGACATATCAAGGCTGCTGATGCTTCCATATGAAAGAAGCTGCGAGTCACTGCGTCCTGGAGTATGCCCCTGCTCATTTTCCATATCATGTATGAAGCAGAGAGTTTCTACTGACCCTCTGAGGACTGCATAAATAACTGGAATAATTAGAAATGGACGTGGAAGTGGCAAGGCTAATTTTTCCAGAAAATGGAAAATAAAAAATAACTAAATTACATTGGAGGAGTGGTACAGAGAAATGTGGAATACGGCTACCAATGATAAATTAACTTGTGAAATGAAGATTAGAAGAGCAATTATTTTAAATTAATCTGGAATTTGTTTTTGGTACATCTATTTCAGAAAGGGAAAGGGAGAAGATTCAATATCTTACTGGAGAGAAATTGGAAGATCTGAGTTGTACAAATAAGAAGGGAGTCAGTCCTGAGTGGGGTGGGTGGGTTGCACATTGTGGTTTTTAATTTTAAGAGAATTAAAATGTTTTTAAAAAGAAAAATGTTCATGGGAAATGTAGTTTAAACACGGTTGCTGTGACACACTGTTACCTAGATACATACAGTCATGGAAGGAGGTTAACTACAAGAGTTCTATCCAACTGTGGGGGCTGTCTTATACCTATGAATTGGCAATTTGCTTTTACCTCTCATTCTGTTTCACTAAGCCACGTGTTCATTCAGACTTTCTAAGTATATTCATAATCATAATGAGGATGCTAGGACAAGGCCATAGCTCTTAACATGCTTACTAGAAAGTAAGCCTCCAAGTTTAGCAGGAGTTGCTGCTAAGCATCCATCTGCAGAGAAATGTACATAAAATATAGTGGATGGTGAAAAGGAAAAAAGCCTTCAGAGTTAGATGGCATTTGGACAAATACATTGTCACAACAGTAATGTGCTTTTTTGGTTTGCTGTAAAATGGATGAATATCAGTCCTTGTCATGTGGAAAGGAGTCTTTCTGAATCTTAAGGCTAAAGCCTATCTGATACTCAACCCCCAGAGTATGTGTATAAGGACTATGGCTAGAGTATTTAATACCGGTTTAATCAAAGTGACACACATGTAAAACTTGATGGTCTTTCATGCCACTTCTGCAGACATTTATGGAAGAGGATGCATAAAGCGTAGAGGGCTGGGTCTAGCTGAGAAGGTCCTTCTTTCATAGGAAAATGGAGTTGCACTATGACTACTTTAAGGGTCTTGTACCAATCAAAGCTTTCAGGGTTGTGGCAAGGTTGATGGAATCATAGAATAATTGAGTTGGAAGGGGCCTATAAGGCCATCGAGTCCATCTTCCTGCTCAATGCAGGAACCCAAATCAAAGCAGATTCACGTATGTCAGGTGTAGAGACCACAGGCTAGTGCTACAATTATGACATAAGATTCAAAGGCAAGGTTTGGAGATACCTCTTTTTGGAACACCCCAAACCACTGACAAAAACACTGTAGGGTTTATTTTACACAGATTGAGACTGTTGGCAAATGGAGTGAAAGTACATGACACAGTTCAGAAGAGGCGCTCCCTCACGTAATGAAAGCTGCCTACCAATGCTTCACACACACCCCATTTCTTGAGTTGTTTTGTCATCTCCCATTCCCCTCACCCCACTCTGTAGCCGGCCAGGAGAAAGCACTGGCTCTTTTCACGTGGGGTCACTAGGATCATAAGGATAGGTGGCTCGTGGCTCGAGCAGGATAGCCCTCCTCTGGACGCTTTGGGTTACTCAGTCCATACCCAGTCCAAGAGCTGCCTGCAGTCATAAGATTGTAAGGAGAGCCACGCTGAACCAGACTGAAGACCAGTCTATTCCCACATTCCGTTCGTCCACTGGACAGGCGGCTCCCCAGGTGAAGGTCCGAAGCAGGTGGTGAGAACCACGGCATCCCCATGCACACTTATCACCGGTGCCTTTAAAAGGGCAAGTGTTGGGAGAGCTGCTGTGATGCATATTTCCCCTTTATCTGAGTGACAGTTCCACATCAAGGGCTCAGAGTGGATTGTGTAAACCGATATGTTTTGTATAGTTCTGAACGGTATATACAGTATGTATGAGTGCTGCTCACTGGAAATGTAGCCACATCCTGTTATTTGTGAAATATGTCTTGCGCCAACTCCCTCCGCTGTTTTCAGCTACTGTGTTGCACCACTGTAAAGACACAAAACAAAATGTCTAGATTTGCTGGAAGATCACTATCTAGCCAAATTCTAAACTAACATAATTGGGTGGCAGAGAATGTCACCCCCCATTTCTTACGTCAAAGTCCCCTTTCAATAATTATTTTGTGGGGATTCCACTTTCTGCTGCCCAGCTCCCTATGATGCGACTTGGCTTCTGAGAACAGGAAGAGGAGCCTAGGGAAACTTTACAAGGAAAAAAAAAGAAGTCCACAAAAAAATAACTGGTGTGCATCGTCCAATCCAGTTCACATATGACTGTGTGCATTTCAGCAAAATAGTTCTTTTGTTGCTGATGCCTCTGGTTGTAGTTTTCTTCAGAAATCCAAGTATATGCTGATACAAATAGAAGAGAGCAGACTTGGGTCACCATTTCCCTTCCAGGAAATTTCTTTTTTAGATTTCTCCAACTGCAAAAAAGTGTGACTGAGCTTGTGTTGTACTGGTTTGTGAAAGAAAGCCTATGGTGACTTCAGTTATAAGTTAGAGACATGCTAATCTTCCTAGGCAGGGGGTTTGTTATATTTCCTACTCTTATTTGACAGTTTTCACAGTGCAAGGACAAAATTAAAAGCCTCGAGAAACAATTCACAGACCCGAATGGACCAAACAGAACAAGAGCACTCCCAGGAAAGGACCCTTCTCAACAGGAGCTGTTCAAAAAGATAGAGGAGGTAATAGATCACTTATAGGTTTTAAATACCACAGTGACAAATTGCCACATTTCTATACATGAATAGTGAAGCCAAGCAGGTAGTCAAAGAGACTGAAGTGAAAAATGCAAAAGTGAGAGAGAGAAAAGGGTGGGGGGAGGAGGAAAACCTCTTTCTGAAAGCAGCATCCCTGGTTGTATTTATTCATGTGCTCCGTATAAGAATACTTAACTTGTATCCTGACACCTGTGCATTGTCTATTGCCCAACCGCACTACCTAGAGGTGTTGGCTTCTGAGGCACAGAAATAAATGTGCTACATGGCTCTATCTGGCCATGGGATAAGGAACACTATAGGTTATGTAGGGGCTGGGTGAGGATCACACAAGGATAGTGTTTTCTATAATAACTACTATGTGTTTCATATGATCTACTGCAATTTCCTGCATCCTTTGCAGGATAGCTCAGTGAGCTGGATATATGGCTACAGAGTCCAACAGTGCGAGTTTGATTCCTTTCTGTGCCTCTTAGAGAAAAGCTTTCTTTTTGTATTCCTGGGCAAGCTGCACAATTCCAAAGTACAATAAGACCCCAGTATCCGCTGGGGATTGGTTCCAGGCCTTCCCGTGGATAATGAAAACTGTGGATAAGAGAATGCCTGCCCACCCACCCCCAAACTGCTGTTTCCTAACAGTAGCTTGCTTTATGACTGCTGTTTTGAGACAGTAGCTTGCTTTATGGCTGCTGTCTGTGACAGTAGCTTGCTTTACAGATACTGTTTGTGACAACAGCTTGCTTTACAGCTTGCTTTGTGGCTGCTGAATAATTTTTTCCTGTGCCATCCATGGATAACTGAATCAATGGACCCCCCCCCCAGAAGGGAATGATAAAGTACTTCTGAGTATTGGAAAGGGTTGCCGTAAGTCAGACTCAACTTGACAGAACATAAGGATCACTACAAACACCACTCTTTTAATTGTCTGCATTTTAAAATTTCAGTTAGAAATACAGCTGGTGAAGAAGGAAGAGAAATTACTTGAGAAGGACTTTATTTATGAGCAGGTTTCCCGGCTGACTGAGAAGATCAACACTAAGGCAGAGAACAGCAAACAGGATACTTTAATATTGGCAAAAAAGGTAAGACCATAATTGGATTCTAATTCACAACCTCTCTGTGTCTCAGGCTTCTTAAGGGAATCCAAATATCGACACAGACTTCTGCAGGTGTTTTACTTTCTGAAACAAAACTGTGCCACCTACTATTCTCACTATTCATCTGAACTGTATTGTGTCCAGTGCAGTGTACATTCAAACATTACTTGAAGCTTGAAGCTTCTTCACATTCTGAAGCAACCTGTTTTGTATAAATACTGTAGAGTTGGAAAGGACTACTAGTATCCAGTTTGCCCCCAAAATGGAACAAACCTCAGGACAAATACCCATCTGATCACACCCATAGTATGCATATTGACATAGCATAAGAATTGCAAATACCTTATTACAACAATACCTTCTGCCTCACAAGTATGGCTAGCTGTGCAGTGCTCACCTAATAGAGGCACCTTGTGACAATAAAATGGGGCGGCTTTCTTCTTTCTTTGCGGGTGCAGAGTCTTGTTGGGGAACTGGGGAACATTATCGTTGCTGCTGTTCGTTCCAGATGAATGGATTACAAGAGAAAATAAAAAGCACCACCCAAAAGATGATGGCGCTTATTGCCGAGCTGTCTATGAATCAGGCCAATGCCATTAAGCTGCAACAAGAAATGAGGGACAAAGAGCAGTTTTTAATGTACATCACCTCCAGGCTACAGAAAGGTCTTCCACCTCCCAAGGAAGTAGAGACTGAGTGGTTAAAGGTTCTGCGTGATGAAGAAGTACATAAAGCAGCAAGTGAAGCCAGAGCCAAAGTAAGTTTCTACCAGGACTCTTATGTTAAGATCATTTGGCCAATAAGTATCTTGTTCAGTATTTGCAAGTGCATGTAGCTCCCACAATGGAAGTTGCTGGGGTGTTCCGACAAGGTGTCAGATGGTCACCCATCAGACCCATGAGCAGATGGTTGTGGCAGCTTCTGCAGTGGGAATTCTGTGTTGGAATGTGGCAAGTTCTATATTCAGACAGTATAGGGTTAATGTCAGGTGAACCTTATTAAGCACATGCAACCACATTCTGCACATGTAAATGTTCTTCTTTTATTTCCCCACTAAAATCTTAATCGTGCAGGACACGTACAGCTTCTTTGCCTGGGCTAACTGTGTTCCTCCTTGAAGCCTCCACGAAGTACTAGTGATGCCATTTCTGGGAGTGAAGCACCATCAAGCTATCACCATAAGGCGTCATGGAGAGCCTTAAGCCATGCAAACAAGCCATGAAGGATTTGGGGTGAAAGAATAAAGGGGTGCAGTGGTGGGGGGGAAGAGGGCCATAGGCCATGCCATGCAGTGAAAAAAATGCTATAAACACATTCTTGTTTCTGGGGGGGGGGTTGCTGAACATTTATGAGCCTAGTTATCTTTGCCACTAATGAAACAATGTTTGTGGCTTTTACCACAAAAAAAGGAATACATCATGAGTCACAATGAAATTCTTCACTTCCAGCCTCTTGTCTCTGCAACACTAACAAGAACGAGGGAGGAGCTCTTTGCAACTTCTCCTTGAGGAAGTGGCAAATAAGAGTGAGGAAATGGTGCAGGAGACAAACAGTATGTGCCTCCCCAAACCAAATAAGGATCACACCAGAGAAAAACAAAACAAAACACACACACACACTTAGAGGAACCTAATGGATCTCTTGCATCAGATCAGGTACATGGTAATGTTCAGTGTTACCATGTAGCCTGAATCCCATAGCAACTGATAGAGCACATTACTAGTTTGGTCCTGTTAGTCTATAACACTTAGAGAAAGAACTTTTATTCATAACTTGCATTCCTTTTTGTGTGTGTGGTTTTTTTCAGCGTGCTGCAGAGGAGGAGCAATCTGCCTTGCCAACAAGTGTATATACCACAGCTGAACAACGCCCCAATGCCTACATCCCCAACGAGGAGAATGTTCTCCCACTGCCACGACCCTATGGAGCACTGGCTCCGTTCAAACCAGGCGAGCCTAGTGCAAATATGAGGCACATAAGAAAGCCAATTGTAAAGCCCATTGAAATCTAAAAAGTGGCACACGTGGCTGAAAAAAAGAAGAATAGCCATAGTCCAGGGTCATCTTTAATGTTCTCAGGCTGTGATATAATTCATGGATTTTCATGGGTCTGGATTATAATTGTGTCCCCTAATGCAGCAAGTACTCATGTTACCAGCAAAATACCGTGCCTTCACCCAACCCAGTTTCACTAATGAAATGAGTGACATTTTAAATTAAGTATTGGTCAACTCTGCCACTTAAATGGCTAAAGAAAGAGTCATGCCGATTTTTTTTCACATTCTTGTGACAGGAAAAGAAAAGGACCCAAAAATAAAAGCACAATCCTTTTTCCTTAGGATCCAAAAATTTGAGATGATATTTTGAAATGTCAGACAGTAATACAATAATCCAAGTGGCATAATAATTTTATCTTTCCTACTTTATAAGGTCATTTATTCACATTATAATTCCACTGCTCCTTGCCATAAATGAAAACCTCTTTTACTGCATAAATAAAATGAACCGTGAAGTAAAATAGAGTTGTAATATTTCCTTAACTTACTAATTACATTCCTTCTGGATGACACATGGAAATGTTTGTGCATCCTTTTTACTGCACTGTGCAACAGAGGAGCAACTCATCTCTGGCAATTCAAGTTCCTGGTGCATTTATATCAGCAATACATTTGTAAATTGGCTCTGGGTTATTACAGTTCCCCCTTCCTCCCCTCTTTTACTTTGGCAATAAAGTAGATCCTTGGGAACATCTAGAGAGGAATGCCACTGCTGATGCTGCTACACTGGATTTAGGCATAGCCTGGCTGACAGGCAAGTGGCAGGCACCAGTCTACAGCCCAGCTCTTGAGATGGAAGTAGTAAACGAGGGGGAAAGAGGCTGTTTCTGTGCCAGAGAAGATGCTGTACTCTTTTGCTCCACCCGTTCAGTAGCTGTTCATTTGCCTTTGGGTTTTCCTCTCTAGTTTGCAGAAGCGAAATACACTTTTCCTGTTGCATACAACCCACAGAAAAAGACAACCAAGTACTGTAACTCCAAACTGATGTAAGCTCACTAAGAAGCATAACTGAATTCAAGGAATCTCATTCCCAGACAAGGGTGCTTAGTTCTTTGAATTGTAAAGGGAGGGAGAAAGAGAAACTAAACAGAAACAAGATCCATATCCAGATTGAGGGTGTCACGTACACGTTAAATCCAAATGGCACTCTTAATTGTACTGCAGTCAACTATAGGTCCTTTCTTCACCAACATGTTTCCTCCTCTTCCTTCATGCGACTGGTTTCCACACAGATCGGCACTTCTCCACGTCTCCCCTTTGAACCAGAAACACTGATGGAAACACAAAGCAGATCTAATACAGATCTCATTCATTTGATTATGCCAGGGAGATCCTCATGGAAATAGACCACTTCCTCGTGGAATTTCACTGATTTTATGCTGGGATAAGATGTGCATTGTTAAAGATGGTAAAACTACTCAAGGTATATTCAACTTCCATTTGCTCTTTGGAAGTATAGCAAATCATCTATCTGGTTTTCCCACAATTTTCTATTTCCATTACGAGGGGCATTTCACCTTCCCTGTTAGGGCTTGGTCTGCTATGCAAAGTGAACTTAGGCTTGGAAAATTGCTCATCAAAGCGCCACAATATGGAAACATTAAAAACAAAGGCTTGGTGAAACTGCTGCCTACTAATAGTATTGGGACAGAGCTCGCTGGCATAGCATTTGGGTACTAGAACATTTCCAGTTCTTCCAGATACACTGTCAAGTCACACTTGAGTTGCACCAGTGACTTGACTCAGACCCAACTCAGTTTTCTTTTTTTTTCTTCAATGACACACCCAGACACCCTTCCTTTTTTATGGAAAAAATAGCATTTTTAAAACAGGTACTTGGGGGTTGGGGGCTCAGAACCCGGAACCAAAGACTCGGACTTGTGACTAGGAGATCTGCCAACCTCCCTGCCCATCACACAGCTCACACCATTCAGCAAGGCCCCCTGACAGTATGGATAGCATTTTTAGGGAGTTGGCAGGGCTGCCAGTAACCTCCACCTAAATCTGGAAATAACCCACTGTACGTGCTTTGACATGTACTTTCTTATTAGAAATGATGGTTTGGTTTAAAAGGATTTAATACTCAGATATCTGAAGGAGGGAGGAATTGGCCTCATTGCTCCATCGTTACTTAAACCACAATTCTCTTGGGAAAAGGCACTGAAGATTGGAGTACCTGCCAAATATGTCTTCCCCATTTGGTCTACTACAAGAGAAATAATTGTACTTTTTGAAACCAGAAGTAAAATTGCATCAGTTTAATGTAGGAAACGGAACATTTCCCCCACTGGAGCCCCTCTCCCCAATGTAACAGATCGTACATAAGGAAACAAAACTAACCAGTTAGACCTGTATATAAAAACTGGTGAGAAATGAGGGCAAGACATAAAACAGCTTTTAGAACAGCTTCCTTTCCTTTTGACACTCAGGTCTTTGCCTACAGCCAGTAACTGCAATCTAGTCTGAATTAAGCATGCTTCGATCCTTGTTATTTCTATGGGAAAAAATGAATGCGAAGAGCTTTCTCTCACTCCTCTACTAGGGAGATTTAAAATGTTTCACAGAGGATACATACAATCATTCCCGCTCGAAATTAACAGAGGAAAATGTGGAAATAAATACACTGAAGTAGAAGCTTACCCCTTTGTAATAGTATGGGCTGCAACATATATTCAAGACATACTATAATTACAACAGGGCGAGTTATCTGTGGCCTTCCAGATGTTGCTGAATGGACTATAATTACCTGCAGCCTTAGCCAGAGTAGCCACCTTGGCAATGTGAAAATGGTGGAAGCTATAAACCAGCAACACCTGCAGGGCCACCTATTTCCCATGTCTCATAAAAAGTCCTTGGCTCTTTACAATATTAATATCTACTTTCAAAGCCATGCATAATTTCCCCTTATTTACAAAGAACTATGTATTTTAATTTACCTTTTAGTATTATTGCACAAGCTCAACTGTTTCTCGGCTATGCCTCAAGTGCACAATAGTCAGCAGTTCTCATTGGTTCATACAAAAAATATTTTTTAATTTTTTTTAGCAATTCTTGCATATAAGAATCTATGTCAAAATTATATGTACAACAAACACACTGACAATAATTTGGTAACGGCCCGTAGTTGCTTTTACAGCATGTCAACATCAGCAGTATGTACATTAACAATAAAGAGTCATGACTCTGAACTTGGCTTTTAAGTTGCACGTTTCAGTATATTTCCCCAAAATGATCATCTCTCCAGTTTTAAAGCTGTTTTCAAAATCCACTTGTTGTGGGCTCAAGTCAAAACTGCTTAATTGCTATCACCATTTCCAGGAAGCAGTGCTAAAGACCTAAAAGAGCTGTAGTGTGCTTCAGGGCCAACTCCTCAACAGACCTTGCATTCATGTTGTCTTGTTCTGCAGCAGCTGTCCAGCCTAAGAAAGCCCACAGAGAACAAAAAGACAATAAGTTTCATTTTGATACTGATACATACTAACACAGCAGAAGTGGTGAATCGCAAGTTACAATATTTGTTTTTAATAAAGTCAAAACAATACAGAATTTGTTTTTATTTGCAATTCAAAGCTGTAAGAACCAAACATGGCTATAGCTGACAATAATCTTGTCTGTCTTAGTTGATAGTAGCCTTTTGCCATTACACAAGAGATAGAGGTCTAAATCCAAAATTCTTCCCAGCTAGAGAGGACCCACTTGCATCAGTGAAATCTAGGTTACTCATGAATCACAAGTTCCATTCATTTCAATGGGACTGATGCTAGATCTGGTCCACTGATTAAACCACTACCCTTGAAAGACCCCAAAATGTGTTTTACCTATATTCCCAATACAATACATGACGGGAGGTGCATTCATCAGTCTAACTCCAACAGGGGCACAGTAGCCCATTTAGGCAGCTGAGTTCATCAATGCTGGTGTGTGTGTGTGTGTGTGTGTGTGGACCACACATTTCTAATCTGTGGCTCATATGGTGCCTTATGGAAGCTCCCATTATACCCATATGGCCAATCATATCATTGCTTCTCATAGCACCTGAGCCAACAGGTATGCAACTTCAAGGGAAAGTTGAACACATGAAACTTGTATGATGCAGAACCTGATTTTGCTTATTTAACAAATTAATGTTTTAAATAGTTCTGACAGAGATGCATTTTATAACACATCAGCCATAATATCCCTCTGTTCCAGTTACGGCTTTCTATTACTCCAGATGGACAGCATAATTGTAAGATAATGCATATTTTTCAACCAAAAAACTAAGCAAAACCAAGCAAAACATTGCAGGAGTTACCTTGATACTCTGCTTCCACTAATATACTGACCAAATAGTTGAGTGGAAGAAATTCCGTTTGAGATGACTGTCTGTCCACTACCAGCCTACTGCACTGGAAAGGAAAATACATTTCAGATAAAGTGTTGGATTTTAATTGTTCTGCTACCAATGAAATTAGAAACCGTTACCATCCAGATCTCAGTTTTTTCAGAAATTCTCATCTTCTTCACTGTGGCCTGCTCTCTTCTGTTGCTATGCCATCAGGTATCCAAACATTGCATGTCCATTAGTGTTAACTATTGATCTACATGCTTCAGTGCTATTCAAATCAACCATCTCTGTATGGCCTGAATTCACGAGGAGTGAGGCTGGGTTTATTTCCCAGATTCTTCACATTCTTACCTGTGTACTTCTCATTTTCTCAAGCAGGAGTTTAACATAGTTCCTTGCAATGGCATTAGAGGTTATAGGATGATTCCACAGGTGATAAACCTTGCGACTCATTCTCTATAAAATAGAAGAACATGATAACATGATTAAAACGGTGTTTAGCAAATGCAGGACTGATACTGGATCTCTTTTAAGGACAAACTGCACCTTAAAGATAACCTTTTATTAGAGCTATGATAATGCCACTGTTCAAGATTTGTAACTGAAGAAGTCTTTCACATCTGAGAAATCAGACTTATAGACGAAAAACTGTGCCTGTGATCTGAAAATGAATCACAAAAAAAAAAAAAAAAAAAAAAAGAAATCTAATCTGCAATTTACGGGAGGTAAGAAAATCTCCTGGAGTGACAATCACACACTATCAACACTTAAAAATTTCTTCTTGTTTTAATGGGCAACGTGTTAAAATATAGGTGAACTCTGAGATACTAGACACATACGACACAGGGTAGATGAAGGTCTTTTAGCAAATGTTTTGCCTTCCTCTGTTGTAGCAAAATCCTGCTTGTTCAATGCACCTTTACAAAGTGATTTTCTTTAGACTTCAGAACTCTAGGAAGTGGTCAAAAGGTCAGAGGCAGTCTATAGTGGGTTCATGGTACTCTGTTAGAACAGCTCACGGGGCTCCACTCACCCAATACACAAAGCTTTGTCCCACTTAATGCTGGTTATTTGCATCCTATTTTTCTTACTCTTCCCCTTCTAGCCCCTTTTCCCAAAAGGATCAAGACAATCTCTTACTGGTTGCAGGCACACACAGGTGTCAAAATCAATAAAAGATTATTTTTTCCTAATGAGCCACATACTGTAAAAGGGATTGATTTAAAAAAAAACCTCCAAACAATTCTGGGTCCAAACCCAGATTAAAACATATGTATGGAGTGCAGACCATAAGCTTTAAAGTGGCTTGAAATGCAACACTATGGCCTTGAAGAAATGCTGTCCCTCCAGCAAAACATACCGAGACAGAGCCAGCTTTGTTTCCCCATGCAGCCAAATAAAGAATCCTTTTCTGTCAGAAAGTTCAACCAGCTCTTGTTTCTTTAAATAGCCTTATTAGCCAATAGGAAAAAATGAAAGATGAAGAACCAGGTTTCATATGTAACACACACATACAGTGAGAAGGAGGAGAGAGAGAGAGAGAGATGAGAGAGATGGATTTGCATTGACCCTGGCAACGGCTAAAGGAGAAATTCCTAAAGATGCCTCATTCCATCCTACACTACTGGAGATGAACATGTTCATAACTTGTGTACAAGGGAAAGAGAACTCTGCCCAGTCTTCAGCTGTTTCTATACCCGTGTGTGTGTGTGTGTGTGTGTGTGTGTGTGTGTGTGTGTGTGTGTG
>JAHTLZ010003526.1:67398797-67413572 GCA_023846285.1 Phrynocephalus versicolor
TATTATATTATATTATATTATATTATATTATATTATATTATATTATATTATATTATATTATCTGCTGTAATTCCTAGCTATATTTCGTTACTAACTAAACGTCACAAGCCCCATTGGTGATTAGAGATACTCACTATCATGTTGTTCCTGCTTGTTATCGATAAAGGTAAAGGTTCCCCCCCCCTTGCACATGTGTGCTAGTCTTGTCTGACTCTAGTGGCGGTGCTCATCTCCGTTTTCAAGCCAAAGAGCCAGTGTTGTGCAAGTCTGTGGCCATGTGGCTGGCATGGCTGCATGGACCAATGTTTACGTTCCCGCTTTTTACGGAAGTAGTTATTTATCTGACTTGCATTTACATGCTTCCAAACTGCTAGGTTGGCAGGAGCTGGGGTTAGCAGCAGGAGGTTGCTCCATTGCGTGGCACCCGGGATTCGAACAGCCAAGCTCCCGACTTTTTAGCTGACCATTTCAGTGCTCTAGTCTGCTAAGCCACCACACCCCTTTTGTTAGCTATGGCCTAGGATTACTTTAGCCAGGAGTCATTGTCATTTTTATAGAACAATGCTTCCTAGGAGGGAAACTGAATCTCAACAGGGGTCTTAAAAGCCATTGCCAGGTGTGAAATTCCACTTGTCTCTTTGGTTTTGAGTCATTTATAACTGTATAAATATTTGCCATGTAGTCCTACTCTTGTGTGAAAAAGTGGACTTATCCACAAAGGCTCATATTAAAATACAGCAGCTAGTCCGATTCTGTCTGAATCATCAATGAAGCTTTGATTTGGTCCACTTCAGAGAACTCCTATTTGGACAACTCTCAAATCTCTCCAAATCAGGCCATTTTATTTGAATTCAAAAACAACCTCAGGAATCACCACTATGTCGAGTTTTGATCTAGTGCAGACATTTGGTATGATCCTCTTAAATGTTAAAAAAATGCTTTAAAATATCATGTGGATGATTCCAATTTCTCATATAATGTTCCTTATTGATTCCAACACAAAATGACTGGAAAGAACCACTTTAAAAAACACAGCCCAAAATAAAACCAACACATCACGTTATCTGGCAAGCTTCTCAGTTTAGAAATGCATACTTCTAAGACTGATCAGAGATTAGCTTAGTTCATGTTTTGTAGTTGCAGGGAGCTGCCTTCTTAAATGAACTGAGCGCAAAAAACAGGATGAACTATAAAAAGCAAAAGCACAAAAATGTGCAGCATGAGTTCAGAGTGAAATATTGCAAGCTTGTTATTTAAAAAGCTGAAGCCCCAAGTGGCCTGTGCAAAGGAGGTGGCCTTTTCTCCAGATAGGCATGATTCAACATCACAAGCGCAAGCCATAGTTCAACAGAGCAAGTGGAATCCAACGGTCCACAATACAGTTTGAATGAAGCCTATTAGGCACAAAGTTTGCATTAAGTTATTGGAACATTTATTTTATTTTAAATCCAGATTGCACTATTCTATAGAAACAGACTATAACTAGTCTAATAATTTTTCTCTGCTTCTTTGGAGCAGACCAGTCATATAAGCCTGGTCTTATGCCTTCTTTCAAATTGAGTATTCTACTGCTCCTGCAGCAATGAAAAATTTTCTGCCAGCTGCTGTATTCTGCCACATTTTGAAACAAAGTACTGTACAGACAAAGAGTGATCTTAGCTAAAGCCACTTTCCCCCAGAAGATTTAGTTCCAGATTACAATTGCCACACAGAAACAGTCTCATTCAGTGTGGTTCACCCTTCAGTCCGGTGCGCACAATCCAGCTTACCTTTCAAAAGTTCCACAACATACTTTTCTGTTAAACGTAGCACTCCGTGGTCAACATAATGCAAGAGAGTGTGCAAAGGGAGACACTGCCCTGCCAGCACCATATGCAAAGTATGAAACCCTGGATGGACAGAGAGAGAGAGGGGGGCGGGGTAATGGCATAAACAGAAACACCTTATTCTTAGCAAAAAAAAAAATCTTAAAAGAGACTGATGGGAATGAGTAATTGGAAAGGTAATGTGATGTCTATAAAGGAATTCCTAAAGGCCACGCACAAAGTGAGGAATTTCTGAAGAGGGAAATGGCCAAGATTCTGGTACTACAATAGAAATCTATGGGAAGCATGGCAACACATAACATCAACCTACTGCAATATGTTTCCCAAATCAGGGCTCTTCCAGCTGCAGCATTTACTGTACTGCAAAGGCTAGATTTATAATGATCTTGTAGGGAATTTTCCCAGGGTTCAGCCACCATTCTACTTCCTTTGTTTTGGCTTAATTCCCTTTCCCCCTGAGTTTATGTACGCCCTTTTTCCTTCCCCAGTCTCTGCATTTATGCATTTTTATGCTGGCTGGTATTCGGGGCTGGAGGCATTTCCCAGGCGTTTTGCACTGCTGATGTACTGTCAAAAGCAGCACCTAAAAAGTCAAGAAAACACAGAGTGGCAGCATTTTTTCCTCACATGAACATGCTATCTTCCAGATTCAAGGATCAATGGAAGGTTTCTCTGTTGCCCTTTGCTTTGCTTCATGAAATTTGGGGTACATTTTCTTTTAAGCAAGTCCCAGTGCTAGATCCATCCAAGCAGACAACCCTTGTGCAAATGAGTCCAAAACAGCGAAGCGATCAACTCAGTGAAGAGGTACAACTTGAATGCTAATATTTGCTCTTAAAAAACCTTCTTCCTAATAAACCTGCATAGCAGATCTTGTGTGGGATCACAGGTACATCATCTGTTATTACACTCCATCAAGAGCTGCAGTGATGGATTCAAAATTTCTTTGTTTCTCGTCAGACCCAAGTGAGCGAGCCTCATTACCCAGAATGTGATTATGTAACCACTTGCCATGGCCTCATAACTGACTGAAGGATTAGCCAAGTTCTCTGGTGAGAACATTCTTAATTGGATTAAAAGTCAGGCTGAATCTATTGAGTCTGATTATAGGCCCCTTGCCGCTTTGGCAGGTGGAGGAGCAACACGGGATACGTGTTGGTGTCAAGAAATTTCTCCAAAGCTTCTTCTTAAAAAACAAAAACCTGCTACTGCTAATCATGTAATCAACATCATAAGAACAATTACTCCTTTCATAGATGGAATCCCTCCCCAAATCTCATCATGGTCCACAAAGCATTGACTCTGAAGAAGATTAGTCTAGAGCACTGGTGGCGAACCTTCGGCACTCCAGATGTTTTGGACCAAAACTTCCAGAATTCCGAGCCTAGATTGCCAATCACAAAGGACTATGGGAGTTGAGGTCCAAAACATCTGGAGTGCCAAAGGTTTCCCACCAGTGGTCTAGAGGTTTGAGTAACCAAAATGGGCTTCCAAGAGATAAATATCCCAACATTTAAAAGCAGCAGGATGGAAAATGTTGACAGGGAATAGAAGTGATATAGAGTTTGCCATAAGGCAAAGGCCATGAATAACAATCTAGGGGGTTTTCTTTTCAACATGTCAGAAGCGTGGAGTCTTTTGTCAACAGTAACCACTTTAATTTCATTTATTACATTTGTATATCCCACCCCTTCCAGGAAGGAGTATACAGGATTTTTTCCCTCACAACAACCCCATGAGAGAAATTAGGCTGACAGAGACAAAAGCAGATTCAAGGTCACCTCAGGAGCGCCACAGCAGAGAGCACAAAACCAAACTCTCAGCTTCCCTATTCCCGGCTCAATGTCTAACACCTGCAGGACGCAGACCCCGGCTAAGGGTCAGATCATGTGTTATGACAAATGCATACCTCCTCCAATTACTTATTATTTTATGTTTATTTATTACATTTATATTCAACACATCTAATGGCAAGCCACTACTCTAGGCAGCTACAAAAGAAGTAAGCAAAGGTTCAAAAGACAGAAATTAAAAATAATAAACCCTGACTATCTATCAGATGCCACATAACTTCAAGATGGTGGTAAAAAGAGCAAAAATCAAATAACGAACAGTCAACAAAACACATAGGGCTTGCCACATAATAACCCCAAAATTAAAAAGGAGTAAGACTGTCAAAGGCCTGGGTAAAAAGCCATGTTTTAATTTGCTTCACAAAGCTGAGGATGGTCAGGGTCTGATGCACCTCCACTGGAAGGGAGTTCCACAGTGAGGTGGTCACTACTGAGAAGGCCTGGTTCCTAGTTGATGATTTCTGGGCCTCACTTGGAGTTGGTCACCCACAGAATCAAGTACTGGCAGGTGCTGGTGGGATCGGAGGTCAATATGAGATGGGCGCTCTGTCCAGTAGCAACTGTACAGGGCTTTATAAGTTAATATCAGCACCTTGAATTTGCCCTGGAAGCATACCAGCAGGCAGTGCAAATGGGCTAGGAAAGTTGAATTATGGTCAAATTCTGATGTACCCCAAACCCGCCTGGCTGCTGTGTTTTACACTTTGTGCGGCTTCCAAAATGTCTTCAAGGGAGAGCCCCACGTAGACATTACTGCAATAGGCAATCCTTGAGCTTACCAATGCATGGATCAGTGTTATTAGAGAGTGTTCCTGTTGAGGTATGCAATCTGCCTAAGATAGAAAAGGCTGTGATATGATTCTTCATCCAGACAACTGGCTCCTTAAGAGCACTGAGATTATGAACCTGATCCTTTAAAGAGGAACGTGACCCCATCGAGACTAGAAACACACACAAAACCCAACTGATCAGGGTGCCCTTCTAACAACAGGATATCCATCTTGTCAGGATACGAACTCCATCTTTTTGTCCATAACTGCAACATCGTCCCTCAAAGTGCCTGAGCAATCAGACATGAAAGCAAAGCCATGTTTATCTCCAAAAAATCAGTTATCAAAAAAAAAGCAAGTGCCCTACCTGGAGGGAGAGGCAGACACATTTCATTAGCTGATTGTAGAATCTGACACATGACACGAAACACAGCAAGCTGGTCTGCGTTTCCTGGCTGTCTCCTGCATTTAAAAAAAAAAGAACAGGATGAAACAGAGGAACTATCTGTCTGTATTTAACATTCTGCCTTTCTTTCAGCTCAGGAACCAAGGCAGATCATGAAATGATTTGAAACACTGATTAATATTTTTTTAAAAATATATTTAAAAACTATTAAAGTGATCATATGAAAAACACAGTGTTAAAACTGTTTCAGACTGCAGTGCACACACTCCCAAGCTGCATTTGTTGGACCTCATGTATCTATTCTCTGTAACACAATGGTGCTTATACAAGGTTTGTATACCTTGACACGGCTAATTGACAAGGGGTGCTGCAGGGTGGGGTATCTTGGTTTTGTGCATGTGACTAAGATACAGTATACTCAGGCACCCTGTCAATTAGTCACACAGCAATTCACCCAAACCTTATCCAAAGACCAATAGGGTTCTGGCTGGTTCATCACACATCTGCCTCTCTCTCAAGGGGGGAAAGTTAGGATGGCCTGTCGTTTGAGAGCATGAATGTGGCATGGCAAGGCTGTTTTAAGTAAAGGAAAGGTGAGAACAGACTACAGGACTAGAGGCGGACTGTTGAGCTACTCAGTATAAAGCCTCCCCACCACCTTCACAGGGTGTAAAGCAGGGCAGCACAGATAGTCTGAGTATGCAAAATCACCAAGCATCCTTCTGAGATGGATTAAAAGAAGGACTCAGGGGGTTTCTTACTGCCAACAAGATCAACATTTGTTTTATTTGAGAGATTTGCTTTCATGCTTCTAGACTGAACATAAGCTATCAGAAATAGATGGATTTTTCAGTTTTGTTTCCTCTCTTTTTCAGATCCAAACTATTTATTATTATTATTATTATTATTATTATTATTATTATTATTATTATTATTATTATTATTATTATTATTATTATTATTACACAAACTTCAAAATTTCTCCAAGGTATGTATGCACATGTAAATTAAAGTTTTGCATGAGTGTTCACCCACATGTTTTGCCAATTTCTCACAAGATATTGATTGTTGTACACAATTCCTTCCTCCTTATGTACACATTTTGACAAGCTGCTCTCCTAATACAACACAGTTTTGAATTGGAGGAGGGTAGCTATGTCAGCTCACAGCAAAAGAAAATCCAATGGAGTCTTAACTACTAACAACAGCTGGTTGACCTTGCTTTCCATGGATTCCAACTGACTTTTTCAGATAGCATCAGGCATTTAGCACATCTGATGAAGCAGATGCAAATCACAAAGGTTAATAACAAATTAAAAGATGGCACAAGACTCCTCTGGATCTTTAGTAACTAGCATGACATTTCTATATGCTTAGAATTATCTAATAAACCTAGTTCTCTGGGCAGTGCAAAATATATTTTCTATATATTCCGGGGAGGACAGAGTACAGATGACTGATGATACCAGCAAAACTACTGAAACCATATTGAGATCCGAATTACCCAAAGGCAGTACTACACAGAACTTTCATTGTAATGATGCATTTACACATACCCTATATTACAAACAACTCTGAAGATATCTGTAAGAACTGGCATGGAAACAAAAATATTGGCCTTATTAAGTAATGCTAATATTGTGGTTAAAGATAACCATTTGCTTTTCACGCACCATACAAGGAATCTATAGAACCCAAGCACATGGATAAGGCAGATGGGAGCTTGAGTGGCAGGCTTCTCTACACCATAACTGTAGCCACTTCAAAAGGCCCAATAAAGTTCAAAGGACACAAGGCACCCACGAAAGCTGTTGGACATTTCTTCGGACCCTCGTCAATTTGTTTTTTGACATTAGCTAAATTTTGAATGATGCTCCATAACCTAAAAGGTATGCAGGGAACAGCAGAGTCTTCCATGAAAAGTAAAGCCACAATTGCAGCAGTTCTGACGTGTTACTGAGTTCCAAAAGCACAACACAAAGTATTTTGGAGGGTGTTGAGTATAAGAAGCAACACACTTCCTCTGTCTGGATTATTGATAACAGCAAGAGCATGAAACACACCAGTAAGAGTATAAAATCTTGATCAATATTCAATTATTTAACAAGCCTACCAATATATGGGGCCATAAAATTATGACATTCTGCCACACACAAATCAAACAATTCCTTGGTGTTAATTGCCATCTCTTTAAGTTGCACTGAATGAGACTTAATTGAAAATGGCTGCTTACAGTGATGAGGCCCAAGAATGAAGATTGTGTTTCTTCCAAACGTTTTCCAGAATCCGGCATATGAGATTCAGCTAGAAATGATGGGCGCGGAAACAGATATTTAAAATCTTATGTGGAAGGCCTTCTTCTCTTCTAACCTTTCCTCAAAAGTGTATCATATAAACAGGAACAAACCACATTTGTTGGCGGGGGGGGGGGATGGCCACTGAACTCGGGGACATAATTGTGAGTGAACATACTTAGGTTGCTCTCAACAGCAATAATTGTATGGACAGTTTTTCACTCACTTCATTAAGGCTTACTGTAAAGCATCATACTTGCAACTCCCTTGGAAACACTGATGGGATTAAACACATTCACAAATAAACGCCTTTATTTACACAAAGTGAATTTTCCATTGTGTTACGCGAGGCAACTTTCTGAGCACAGTTATATCACAGTCTTGGTGTTTTTGTCACCTCAATCTGGTTGAAGGGGGACAGAACTGGATAAAAAGCACCTTGCTTCACCGAAGAATAAGATAAACCAACAGGGGACTTCACTGGCATCATTCTATAATGAAACTCTCCAGCTTGTAGGAAATGAAATGGGCTTACTGCTAAATTGTACAATTACAGTATATCCTTTTTATTTATTTATTTATTTTTATTTTTACACTTATATGCCGTCCACTACCCAAACTGGCATCATAATAATATAATAATTGGGTACCATGAAGTCAATTTAGACTTATGATGACCCTTTTCTGGGTTGTCTAGGTAAAGAATATGCTGGTTTACCATTCCCTTACTCTGAGGTCACCCTGGAACTGTGCAGTTTTGCCAAGGCCACACAAACTGGCTCTTCTGGGATGCACAGCAGGGAATTCAACTCCTAAATTCTGGCTCCACAGCCAGATAGCTAACTCACTGGGCTGCCCAGCCAGTCACTGGGATCATAGGTGAAAGGGAAGCTACTCAGTGTGGATGAGCTCATAGAAACAAAGAATCAAAAGGATGAATCGAAAGAATGAGTCGAAAGGGCTGTTTGTAAAGCTAAAGGTGTTTGGGGAACCACCCAGATTTCCTCTGATTCTTTGCCTTCAGCTGTGTTCCTTGCTCTACATCCTACACTATTTCCAAGCATCTTCTAACCCTTTGGGATTGCTTTGCAGAGAATCCAAGTTGGGTAGGACACTCTCCTCCTACTAGTGGAACACTATTCGTGTTATGGTCCAATCTACAGAGGAAAACTGCAATTTGAAAATGGAAATAAAGTGGACCCTCGTATAACAAATGGTTTGCATAACATAAAATCTGTACAACATAAAAATTTCGGAGATAGGGGAAATTTGCTTAACAGAATCGTCTATGGGGCAAATCCGTACAACATAAAAATTGTCGCAATTAGGAATTACTCTGTTTTCAATGCATTCCTATGGGAAATTTGTATAAAGGAAAATTTGCTTAATGTAATTTCATTTGGAAGGAATTAATTCCTTTATACAAGGTATCACTGTATAAGCCATGAGAACGTAGAGCAACAGTGGTGAACATGCACCCTTCCAGATGGTCGTTGGGCTGCAATATCCATCAATCCCAGCAACAGGTAGGATGAGACCATCCACTTCTAGAAGGTCCCCATGTTTCCTACACTCAATCTGGACAGAAAGAGATCCATGTGGCACCCAGAATGAAGGCTCTGACCTGGTTTTTAAAAGGTCAAGTTGTTTTCCTCAAATTTATGGTGAAAAGTGTGAATTCTTTTCTTCAAAATAAAAAAATGAACTGAGTGAAACTCCCTACCATCTGCATTGATCCATTTCAAGAAGTCCGCCTCTTCTGAGAACAAAAGGACCAGAATGTACCTGCATCCTATGTAGTTGCTCTAAGAAAAGAGTCCCAAGAGGCTGACAGACCAAAGGTTGCCCGTACTGCTGTATCCGGGACTTTGAAGCAGTCTTAACACCAGCTTCTGATACCATCATCTGGTGTATTCCATCTCAACCATAAGATTCTCAGCACCTGATAGGCAACATCCTCTATCAAGATTGCATTTCTGGTACAATGCTTTGATAAAGATAGCAAGTTGCTATTGAAAGCTTAGCTTACATTTTTTTGTTTTAGTAGTGACCAATAAAGGTATCACCTAGTCTACTTATGAATTTGTTCTTCTGGTCACACAGCTCAAACCACATTTTTTTTATATAAGAGATAAGTTGTCCTTACCTGGATGCTAGGGGTACACAATTACCAAACTATTTCTACAGAGATCCTATGCTGTAATTTTTATTTTTTATTGTGGGGGGTGGGTGGGGATGCACACCAGGAGTGTGGATCTGATTTGCTAATTATTATTAGCTCAGAGCTCCAGGGACACCCCCACCCCGCAAAAAAAGAAATCACTGCCCTTCTGCTATCATCTGCTGATTGGCATCTGTATTGCAACACCCCCAGTGCATTGCTCTGCAACAATTTCACAAACAAACCAATTTTGAAACGTAATCCACAGCTATTTGTTCAATCTTCTTTCTGCCAAAATACTGCAGATGCCTCATGAGATGATCTTTCAACTGTGCAACCATCTGTAAAAAATAAAAAATAAGCAGACGACTAGATTTTTAATATTAATACCCAGAGGTGTACATGTGTCGTACAAGGTTAAGTCACATTACAATGAATTTTGTACATCCTTTTATTGAAAGAAACAAATCAACAGCTGAATATTGAATATCACTACAAATAATTGCCAAAGTATTCTTTAATAACACACTCATATATATCTTTATCCAATATACAGAGACACTTGCCAGAAAAATATTCTGCCAACACATACCAATCCTGTTAGTAATTGCTGCTGATAATCCTCATCTTGAAAGAGAGAGATCCCTTCCTCTGCAATGAAAGTAGAGGAAAAAAATTTGCTGGGTTTGTCTGCTTTTGAATTGGAGATCTTTTAGAAACAGGACCCACATTATCTCATTGGAGAAAGAAACCAGAACTTTTAACTTTGCTTTGATAACCAGAGGCAAGAAAGAAGTGATCTGAAGTTTTATATTGGTATCAAATGTTATCTAACCTGAATGAACTCTATATGGGGCTACCAATGGAAAGTCTCAAGAAACTTCAATGGGTACCAAATGCAGCAGCCAGATTGCTGAGTGGGGGAGGCTACAGAGATCACATTACACCCCCATTAAAGCAGCTCCACTGGCTGCCAATCACCTACCCGGCACAATTCAAAGTGCTGGTTTTAACCTACAAAGCACTAAATGACTTGGGTCCAAGCTACCTTAAAGATCAAATCTCACAGTATGAACCAGCTCAGGTGCTAAGGTCATCAGGAAAGGCCTTTCTTTCCAATCCACCACCTTCAAAGGTGCGTCTCATAAGAGCACATGAAAGGGCCTTCTCTGTTGTTGCTCCCAGACTTTGGAACTCCCTCCTACTGGAAGCCATGACTGCCCCATCTCTGCTGTCTTTCCAGAAGCAGGCAAAGACCTTCGTCTTCAGGAAAGCTTTCCCTGAATGATAGACAACCTGTTATGTGACTTTTTAGATAGATTACCATATGTAATTGCATTTTGACTGACTTCATAAGTACACCTGTATTTTCCATGTTATTTTCCATTCCTCATTATGGATTTTTTTCTTTAACTGTTTGTGTGCTCTTTTTAGTTTTAATGTTGCCTTTTAATCTTGTAAGATGCCTTTTCTAATTCCTTGTTTTTAAAGATTGAATATGTCTTAAATGTTCTGGGCTGTATACTGTCCCTCATTATTGTAAACCACCATGGGTCCTTTTCCAAGGAGAAAGGAGGGTTAAAAATATTCAAACCATAAATAAATAAATAAATAAATAAATAAATAAATAAATAAATAAATAAATAAATATTAACCCTTTAAAATATCTACAAAAATGTCTTCAGGCAGGCTTTCCCTTAACAACTGGCTATCTGAGTGGGCTTTTTAAAACTGGATTGTTGTGCTCTGTTGCTTTTAAATGTTTTTAGTATTGATTTTATTTATACTTTTTAATATATTTTTAATTCTTTTTAAACTAGTTGTATACTTTCTTTTTTTTAGCTTTTAAATATTGTAAGCAGCCTTGGGTCCTTTTAAGGAGAATGAATGTCTTGGTAAAAATATTTTAAATAAAAGAATGCACTGAAGCAGAATAAAATCTAGCATTATTTTAAAAACCAAAATATCACATGTGGTAAAAAAAACAAAAACTGAGAAACAGAGACCTTGTATTTTAATGACCTCAAGTGCTGCGGCTTAGTGAGCGTAATTCATTTCCTTCATCCATAGACTCCATTTGACAGTGCTCCCAACCAGTTTCCTCAAAATGGGTAGCCCCTTGACATTTTGAGAGAGGAAACACATCGACTTCTTCTTCTTAGGATGACACCCATGACCAATATGTAGGACAAACCTGACATTCTTAACTCTGGGGTCATGTCTCTCCCCTTGCAAATCCCAGATAAAACAGTCAAGTTGTGCACAGCTGTGCGAGAAGAGACCAGCTGAGGGCTGCCTTCCCCTCAAACTTTAGAAAACTGACAACAGTTTCTGACAAAGCTGCCGTACGTACAAAGAGGCCTACAGCAAAACAATGAAACCCTGCCAATCACCACAGGGCCTTTAGAGCCGGCAGGTCCAGGGAGCTCAGAGGAGTAATAAAACATGCCCCTTGTACTGAATCTGACATTTGCCATTCACAGCATGTACAAACTCCTTGAAGAGGACAACAAATGATTATGTTGTCGGATGGCATCTGTTTAGTTTTTGCTCACTTAAGCACAGTAAGAACTACAGCCCATGGTTCAGGTCACCAAGTTTAACAGATTAATTGACAGAAAGATTTCAAATAAGACTTTGTAGTACCTATTCGTTCTTTTGTGGCTACAGGGATACTGAACTCACTAGTAATGAACAATTTTGCTTATGGCTACTAAGACCCTCAACACACTAAATTTACCTAATATATTTATTTATTTACCATATCTAAATCTTGCTTTTCTCCCATCACAAGGACACAAGGTGGCTTACAAAGCGGCTTTTAAAATGGCTCCAGCTTTTAAAAATTGGTTATTATAATAAAATCTTAATTAAACATGCTTTCACATTAAAACCATCAAAAATTGAAAACAATTTTTTAAAAAAAAATAAGAGGGCATCAGAAAAAGGTAAGGATACAGCGCCCCCTGCCCTCGTAATTAAAAACCTCTTCCTCAGAAATGCATTCAATTGCCAAAAGCCTGCTTAAAAGGAAGGGTTTTTTTGTTTTTGTTTTTTTGCTGCTGGTGGAAGGACCACAAAGAGGTCAGCCCAGCCTCTCTTGACTAGTGGTTTCATATCCTATCAGAGCACCCACCACCCCCACCCCACCCCCATCTTCTTACTGGATATGCCCGTATGGCAGTGGGAACAACAGCACAACCTCCTGGAAGACTTTTAAAGCTGGGGAGACTTATAAAGGAAGACAAGGTCCTTTAAAGAGCATGAATCACGACAGTGTATGTGGCTTTCTGCCTAGAATCAAACCAAGTCGCCAGTCAAGCTGTCCTTGTGTTCTTGGTGTAATTCGCACCATGCAACAGTATAGCTGTATTCAGTTTGGACTCCATGAAGTTTTCAAAGAGGCAGCCTTGTGTAGGCTGTGTTACAGTGATCCAGAGAGGATTGATCTAAAACATGTCTCACTGTAGCCAGATCTGATATCTTTAGGATTGGATGTGTCATTCTTCAGTGTAATTAAGTATTCCAGCAGCTAGAACTCCTGTCACTGCTAGGAGTGTCATGTCTCAAATACCAACACTAATGAAAATACAAAGTAGACGCAAATAGGAATACTTTATTACTTCACAATTAGGCTATGACCAGAGACTGAACCAGTCTTTAAAAAACTGAGTATTTGGCAACTGCTTTAAGTACGCAGATGATGATGATGATGATGATGATGATGATGATGATGATGATGATGATGATGATGATGATGATGATGATAAATAGATGCAATGTTTATTTTGTTGCATACTCTCCTGAGCTAATACCACTCCAAGCAAAAACAAAACATCCATATCTACCAAACACTTGCTTCCCAAGGAGGTCCCTTCTATCATCCTACAAGAAATCAAGAGCAACATTTCTGTGTTTTACTTAAAAAGGCACATGTTTGCAATGCACACTCTCTCCATTTCCCACAAAATTCTTCTGTAACAATCATATATTTCACACTATGTCTGAAATGACTGTCTACAGTCATTAAAGGCAAAGGACTTCAGTTGTCAGATTAAACTGACCACTATTTGTGGGTATTCAGTATTGGTATATGTTCAACATACCTGTTTTCCATGTATTTACACTTGAAAACACCCTAGGACAAAAGAAATATTTCTGAGGTGTTTCAAAAAGAATTTTGTTTCAATAGATAATATAGAAAATGAAACTAGCAACATCTGATTAATTTTTTGTAACAAAAACAAGGGAAATGGAAATATTAGCTCGAAGAAATTAATAGGAAATGTAATAGATGTCACAGTGAGGGCCTGCCCAAGAGTTAATTTTTAAGAGTTGTGAATTATCTAGGCATCTACAGGTTAATTTCAAAACACAATGAAAACTGGCAGACATTTTGATTGCCTTTCGTTTAGTCAAAACTAGGGAGTTCATCATAATTAGAAGTCTTGTATGCTTCTATAGGAAGACAGGTAGGTTCTAAATGAAATAAGTAAGTGAGCCTACCTTTTTGCATTTTCCAGTACATTTTTCTTATACGTTGTTTCTTCCTCCATTTTCTAAAGCAAAACATAAAGTATTTGATTTGAAAGTGTTGTGGGATGTATTAACTTTATTCCACTAACATGTAACAAAATTGTAGATCAAGGGAGAACACTCAACTCTACACATTTTTAATAAAGTACTTCTCCCAGCAAGAGTTCTAGACGTTTCTGACACATTGTTGAAGCCTGCCATCAGAGAGCAGCAGATGTTCCTGAAGGAACAGGTGTATCCTCCTCAGAAATACATCAGGGGCCAACTCACGTCATGTGAAAGATTCTACATCCGCCTCATCATTTTTTCCTTCTTATCTAAACTGTGGTCCCAGAACCAGATGAGCTTGGAAAATACAGCTTCTCCTTGCTTTTGCTAACACATCACCATACTTAGAACAAGCCATAGTTCCATAGGTTGAGATGCCAGAGGGAACTGTGGCTAGGTTAGAAGGTGATGTTCTGGTGTCCTTCTTACATCAAGCCAAGCAACAAGCTGAGAAGGGACTGTACCTGGGGTTCATGTAGACATAGGCACATAGAAGGAAACCATAGTTTACCATAATAGTTAAGATGGCCCTTCTAATGACTAAAAAGCTAGATGAAAATTTGGTTTTTCTTTAATCTAGGACAATGGTTTCCAACCATGGATCCCCAGATGTTCTTGGACTTCAACTTCCAGAAACCCTCAGCAGCACAGCTAGTGATGATGTTTTCTGGGAGTTTTACTCCAAGAACATCCATCTGCAGACCCAATGTTGGGAGCCACTTGTTTAAACTGAATAATGAAACTGAACAATGAAAAGAAATAGTACTGTAAAAGAGGATTACTAATTCCAAAATAAACAGTCTCTATTATCCAGACCAAAGCTATGCTACGGCTTTATTATTATTATTATTATTATTATTATTATTATTATTATTATTATT
>JAHTLZ010003526.1:67413582-67457779 GCA_023846285.1 Phrynocephalus versicolor
AAAATGTGTGTCATGTGGTCAAGCTCTCATTTTCAGATGAAAGAGAAAGGAACAACTGGGGAAAATGTGTTATTTCTTTATATAGGGACAATATATTTCTTCAATATGGTGGTCTAATAAAACAGATGATTATTGTTTCTGAAAATTCCCTGAGAAAACAAAGTGCTTCAACATTCACTCCTTACAGCAAAAGGTAAACACAGTGTAATATTAAATATAATTTGATACCTGGAACCCCCCACTATACATTAAATAGATCTGTGGGGGCTCATCAATCTGCAAAAGCATCAGTACATTTAAGAAAACATCATTAATTTCATAGATTCATTTACCTCATCTGAAAGCAGTTTAGCCCATTCCCTCCTAAGAATCTTGTAGTTGAAATGCAAGTACGGCTCAGCATACTTCACACATTCCAGGCTCAGACTTAGCTTTTCCCAGAAACCTTTGCAATCATGTACCTCAAATGAATGAGAGAGAGGTTTCCTACAATCGTTTACTCTAGTTATTGCCTCTTAGTGCAAAAGGTATGCAAAGCAAATTTAGAACAAAGGCAGAGTCTGTGGATCAAAACAAATCACACGTTGATTACATTTTGTGTTTAGGTGCTTCCCCCAAGTGGTGAAAATTGTTTGGCACAGCACATGCTTTTCCTCAGGTATGTAGGTTGTATTTTGCATGCTTTGTTTTATGACTTATCATAAGGCATGTCCAAACTTCGCCCCTCCAGATGTTTTGAACCACAACTTCCACAGTCCTTTGCCATTGGAAATACAGGCTAGGAATTCTGGGAGTTGTGGTCCAAAATATCAGGAGGGCCGGAGTTTGTTCATGCCTGATTAGGAGGTGAACATAGCTCAGTCTGCAAGTCTGATTGTTAAGGCACATTTTTCTGAGGAAATTCCGAAAAAGGTTTGATCATTAATCACAGAGAACTGATGCACTCTTAGATGCGTAGTTTGACCCTAGAATTACTACATGAGGTAAATCCTCCACCCAACAACTAACACACATAATCTATGACACTTTGGATTACAGGCTGGTCAGATGTTTGTTCCTCTGTGAGGAGTAACTGTGAGAGGTAAATACTCAAATAATTTCCTAAGTATTTTTTACAATACTGTATGCCTTGCATCAAGTCTATTATTTGATTGAGAGAGAGAAATGGAACAGTTCTGCCCTCTAGTGACAACTTTAGGGAACACAGAGGCTACTAACTACTTCCCCTCCCTTTTTCCTCTTTCTGTTTGGCTTGTTGCAATTTTGTTTGGCTTGGTTTGGCTCATTTTAGTTTGTTGGCTGTGGGGTAAATAAGCTGTGATTTCATTTAGAACCAGACTTGACAAGACTGGTGAAGGCTCCTACCTAAGCCGTGATGACGATTTCTAATTGTGGTTTGAAATTAAACCATGATTAGTGAAAACTACAGAGAGCAAGAATCAGCAGAAGGGAAAGGAGGGTTGTAAAGCCACTTATATATGTTGTACCTTAGCTAATTCAAGGAAGCAATGTGGAATCACTAAACAGTTTTGTTTTAAGCTGGAAAGGCCAGGACCATAAGTTAGTGTGAAAGAAAGAAAGAAAGAAAGAAAGAAAGAAAGAAAGAAAGAAAGAAAGAAAGAAAGAAAGAAAGAAAGAAAGAAAGAAAGAAAAGAACAGTAGTACAAGCAATATGTTGACGAAAGCATTTTAGCATGTATTAGTATGTATCTAATATCTATCTTTAGAGCTGCCTAGGTGCCCTAAGTACATCCAATCTCGCTTGATTTTGGAAGCTAAGCGGGGTCGACCCTGGTTAGTACTTGGATGGGTGACCACCAGGGAATAACAGGTGCTGTAGGCGCCTGGAGTAGGAACTGGCAAACTACTCCAGTATTCCTGCCAAGGAAACTCCATGGGCATGGGGTCACAAAGAGTCGGTCACGACTGTAATGACACAACACAATATCTGTCTTTAATTCTACCTGTAGACAAACTAAAAGCTATATTTTAGACCACAAAATGCCACTTACCACTCTGATAGCAAAATTGGTTGATGGAGACCTACCTTTAATACAGGTAATGAGATAATGTGTGTTTTGCATATAATTCCAGGTATGTGCTGAAAATAGGAAATTGTAAGATATGTTAATAAAAAACAAGGATATTGGAAGCATTGTTCCTCCTGACAACTAAGGTTTATTTTAAGTTGGGTAACATTAATCACAGAAGAAGGCAAATCATATCCTTATCCTCTTCATTCAGTTTTACAACACAGGTGTACCAGTATTTATATACCCAAAGTTAAGTTATTCTTTGTTAAGTTATTTCTGTGGTGTAAAAATGAGTACTCAGTAATCAGTGATGCCTTAGTATCTGAGAGGACCTGTGTTCAGATCCCCACAGAAAATCTTGTGGGCTGGGTATGCAGCAATAAAACAGTAAACATTTTACTTGCCTTGAGAACCTAAAGCAAGATTCTCAAGGCAAGTAAAATATTGCCTAAAGAAGCAAGACAAAACCTCCAGATAATGTTACTCTTAAGTGCCCAGTGAATAAATGGGCTTGTGTTAATGTTGATTTACCAAAGTCCCACAAATTCAATGGGTCTGCTCTACTTGAGATAAATAACTGGATCACCACTTAACTCTGCATTATAGGCCATGATAGAATCGCTGATCCAGAGAGTTAGTCTTTGTGTAAGAGATACTATATGTTGGCTAAGAAGGAATAATGTGAAG
Organism: Phrynocephalus versicolor; assembly: GCA_023846285.1. NCBI lineage: Eukaryota > Metazoa > Chordata > Lepidosauria > Squamata > Agamidae > Phrynocephalus > Phrynocephalus versicolor. The sequence continues at coordinate 67,416,303 of JAHTLZ010003526.1, forward strand.
GCCTAAAGAAGCAAGACAAAACCTCTGGCTTATTTCTATTCACAACACACACAAAACACATGTGGCCATAGCCATAGAGAAACACTGAAGCTCATATGATGATGGCCGTGGGCCCCAGTTTCAGTCACAATGACAACCTAGTTTGGGGCTTGTTTATTATAGGAAATCTTTCTTCAGTTTTAAATGCCTCCTACCTCATTCCAGTGCAGAAGTGATGTGTAGGGTAAAAGCTTATCCAGGTTAGTGGCCTCCAGGCATGTGGTCCGGTATAAAGAACCTGCATGTATTGATACAGAAAGATTAGTGAAGTTTTTTTTGGGGGGGGAAATGAGATAAAATTATGGAAATTCCCTGTCATTAATCTCAGACTTTTATTTGTGTATTATTATGGTTTTTCCCCTAACACCAATCTCAGGATATATTTATTTCTCAGAGGGAAGAAGAAAAGGCAAATGAATGATAGGAGATGAGGTCAAAAACACCAGACGAGCTTTTTCTGGAACTGAGATATGGGGTTCCAGACTGTTTGGTAAATACATTCAGAATTTAAGGTATATAGAAATCCTCTATGAAATCAAAGGAAGCTGTTTGGTCTTGAACCATGAACCATGAACCATGAAGTTTACCTTTGAACAGTTAAGAAAACATACTGACACCTGTACGTGACCCAAAAGTAACCTCTTTCTGGCTGGATCATAGAACAAAGACCTGATCACTCTTTCTTTACTTCTTGGTATCTTTCTGGCCTGACCTTTAGAATTGGCCAAGTGCTCAAGCACCATGATTCACCCTTCCAATGCCCCTCTTAGGAAAGACCAGTAGGGAGTTATAGTCTCTGGGAGGAAGGCTCAGACTGGTAACATACATAGAATAAGGAATTTATGTCAAACATTATGGCACCTTCTGGAAGGGGAAATCATTAAGGGGAGAAAAGATGCCCCATGAGTTTGCCTTCCTCACATTTCCAGCCAATTAGATGTAGGATCCAAATACTATGTAAATCTTACCCAATGAGGTTGTATACTTTAGGTTTCTTTGTTTGTTGTTGTATAAAACTATTTTACACTGTATGTTTGGGGGTTTTCAATGCCATTAAGAGAAGACCCTAGCTGATTCCTATTATAATAAAAATTGGACTTTGGTTCAGCTGGTTTGCATCTCTTCCTGACCTCTTGCCAGAAAAAAATCTACTAGGAAAACCAACAAGGTAACAATACCTGCTGCAAATTCTATCAGAAACAGGGTTACTAATGGGCTATATGTATTCAAACGCTCTTGGTGTCTTAAGCTTTCTGCATATTCATTGGTGCAATATGATTTGATGAGGTAATTTTGATTTCTAGCTCCCAGAATCCTACTGCCATAGGTTCACTGGAATATATCTCAGAGGAGAATAGCATTAGTTAATAAATTAATGGTTGTGCTTCTGTCACTCACCAGTCATGTGACCGAACATGTCAAAAGAATTCTTAAGTAGCTGATTCCTAAGTAGCAGCAATTGATTAGTGACATTTTCCCTAATGGGCCTAAAGCCTAAATAATTATTCAGCTGGCTATGTTTTATTACTTGTTACATTGTGCATGCATTATTTGTTGCTATTGCTGTTGTTGCTGTTGCTGCTGCTGTTATTAAGTATTGTTGCTGTAGTTGTTACAGTCATGACCAACTCTTTGTGACCCATGTCCATGGAGTCTTCTTGGTAGGAATACTGGAGTGGCTTGCCAGTTATTTGCACTTGGCAGCATTTGGTTTTGGGCTAAATGTTACTCTCAACTCGAGTGCCCACTGAATAAATGGGCTTGCGTAAATGTTGATTTACCAAAGTCCCACAAATTAAATGGGTCTGCTCTACTTGAGATAAACAACTGGATCACCGCATTTAACTCTTCATTATAGGCCAGGGGTGCCCAAACGTTTTGTAAGGAGGGCCAGATTTGGTGGCTGAGAATGTGTCAGGGGCCGGTTGCTCCCCGACCCTGCCACCCCACTGGAAGCTCCACCCACTGACCCATAAGCCCCACCCACTGACCCCTTGCAACCCCACCCGCAGGAAGGAAGGTGGGAACCAAGGGAGGGAGGAAAGGAGGTGGAAACCAAGAGAGGAAGGAAGGAAAGTGGGGAACAAGGAAGGGAGGGAGGGAGGGAGGAAGGAAGGAAGGAAGGTGGGGACCAAAGGAAGCACAGGGAGCCGTGGCCACAGGTCACCCCTTGGAAGAGGCGATCTGTGTGACCTTGCACGCCCCCAAGCTCCCCAGCGGTGGCGATGGCTCGTCCGCCAGCCCACCCCAAAGCTCCTTGGCAGTGGCAGAGGCCCGCTGGCCTGTCCACCCCCCACACATTCCCGTGCTGTGGCGGTGGCGGCAGAACGCCCGTCCGCCCAGCCGCCCAAGCTTCCCAGCGGTGCCGGTGTTCCCGAGCTTCACAAGGTTCCCAGTGGTGCCGGTGGCAGCAGGCCGCGCAATGGCTGGCCGGCTGGCCCACCCAGCCCCACAAGCTTCCCGGCGGTGTCAGTGTTGGCGGAAGATTAAAAAAAAAACATGTGGCGAAGGAGGGGCAGGGAGGGGAGGGCCAGCCAGTTGCAGGCCACTCAGAATGGCCTGACGGGCCGGATTTGGCCCCCGGGCCGGACTTTGGGCAGGCCCGTTATAGGCCATCATAGGATAGCTAATCCAGAGAGTATGTTGGCTAAAAAGGAATAATATGAAGGCCTAAAGAAGCAAGACAAAACCTCCAGCTTATGTTACTCTCAACTCGAGTGCCCACTGAATAAATGGGCTTGTGTGAATGTTGATTTACCAAGTTCCACAAATTAAATGGGTCTGCTCTACTTGAGATAAACAACTGGATCACTGCACTTAACTCTTCATTATAGGCCATGATAGGATAGCTGATCCAGAGAGTTAGTCATTGTGTAAGAAATATGTTGGCTAAGAAGGAATAATGTGAAGGCCCAAGGAAACAAGACAAAACCTCCAGCTTATTTCTATTCACATATTGCAGAAGCTAACAGATGAACTTCAAATCATGTTTCAGTAAGCTCCTCAATTAATTACATACTATATAAATACAACATATACCAGCACACCGCTGAACTTACAGGTAAAGAAACACAAATGCAAACACCTCCAAATTATGGCCCCTTCTTGCATTCATTTTGATATAGTCCTAGAACACCTACCAATAATAAATTCTTGCATTGGGTCAAATGAAATACAAGTAGATGCATTCTCCGATATCCACTGGATTAGCTGTTAAAATAGGAAAATATAATGAGGAAATAGTTAAGATTCACAGTTAAAGTATTAGCAATCCAAGACTGCAGAAGGACTAGAAATTTGCCTTCTCAGGTGAAGACTAAAATTGTGCTGTTACTGAGCACACAGAAACAACCAGGAAAAGGCTATATGGTCCACAGGGTCACATAAACGTACACATGAGGGATACCTTTTATTGGACCATTTTAAAAAATCAAACAAAATGCAAGCTTTTGTGTAAAAACATCAACTTATTCAGGCTTAGTACAACCCCCTTCATGGAGAATACAGAAAAAATGTAGACAACAGTCTAAAATTAGTGATATATGTAGGCAAGAGTCTATGACAGTCCTTTAAAGGCTGCAATCTCAAGACACTTGGTAGCAGGGTTTAGAATTTTTACACCCTTCTCTTAGAACCAAAAGGTTGCCAATTACTCTTTGATACAAACACTGCAGACACATCAGTGTTTTTTTTCCCCTTACAGTCCCAAAAGGCGTGGCCACTGTGACTAGAACCAAGGCCCAATAAATGTAAATAATTCTCTGTTTTCCATGGTCTCCTTCAACTCATCTACATGAGCTCGACTGCATTTGAATGCTTTGAATGCCACCTCTGAAAGAATACAGAGAAACCATGGAATAGTTTATTGCATTCCAAATTCTACAGCTATCCCTTTTTTCCCAAGGGGAACTTCTTTCCCTTAAAATGTTGAGTCATGACAACTGGGCTTCTTTTCTTGAGAGAATCGACTTGCTAGAACACATAATTAATCAATTAAGCCTCATTAGAACAAATTAAAACAGGATAATCTATGGATAAACAGACTGACGAAGCTGTTTGGATGAGCAGCGAAACGTTTCAGTCTCTCAAGAAAAGAAGTCCAGTTGCCATTACTCAACTTCCAAATAAACTCACCTGGACGACTGAGAATCTTCACAGACATACCCAGGGTTCTTTGAGTGCATCAGTTCATTGTTTTAATCTGTTCTAATGAGGCTTAATTGATTAATTATGTGTTCCTGCAAGTCGATTCTGATTTACAACAAGCCTTCCCAGGGTTTTCTAAATGTAGAATACACAGACGTGTTTTACCATTACTTTCTTCTGGAATTGCTTGAGGAATGTGTAGCCTGCTCAAGACTATATAGGCTTGCTCAGAGCCATAAAATACTACAATAAAATTATTGTATAAAAAAGAATAAAATTCCAAAGCACATCTTTAGTTCGATTTCACCTTATCTTCTTTGATGTTCAGAATAAATGGGAAGCAATCCGCTTAACAAAAGGAACTATGTTTTTGTATTCTCCACACAAGTAGAAGTAACTTCAAGTTTTATTCTGCATCTAGAAAGGAAAATTTCTCACACCTGGGTTTCCAGCTCCACCATGATTCCAACATGTAGAAGCAGATAGTGCAGGGCGGCCAGCCTGTCGTTATCAATTTGGCTGTTCCACAGAAACTGCAACAAGGCTTGCTTGTTTATTACCACGGAAAACATCCTTCCAGTGCTACGATCCAAAACCATTGACTTGAGAGGGAGGAAAACAGTTCCTGGGTTCAGTCCATCAATGCCTGCATTCCCACCTGAATAGTAGAGAATTGGGCAGAAACCGTTTAAACCGGATTCAATCAGCAATCTGACTACTCAGTCAGTCTGGTCATCGACATAGATAAATCCTCTCGGGCTAGAGAAGTAAGATTTGCTGTTCTCTCATAATTGGTGGGGTAGCCTAGTTTTGAATAATGTTTTTTTGACAAAAGTGATTTCAGGGTATTGTGTAAGAACTGAGATAGATGTATCCAAGATGACTGCTGTTTTCTGTTTAAAAGGAACAGCCACCAAGACAAAAGTCTCTGTAACAAACTGTATAATTTCTATTAATTGCCATCCATTATTCAACGACGGAAGACCCACACCAACAGCACTGTTTAAAACTGGAATGCTAAGATTTAGCAAATAACGCTGACTCCATTGATCACAGGAGACTAACACTACTAGAGGATTACCAAAGCAGAATCAGTTTTCTCTCATATACAAAACTGGCATATAAAGTCGTCAACCTCAAATATCCAGTCACCTTTTGGGAAAATGTGTGTGTGTGTGTGTGTGTGTGTGTGTGTGTGTGTGTGTGTGTGTTGCGTTGTTACAGTTGTGACCAACTCTTTATTCCTCAACTAAATAAAAGCAGGTCTCCATCAGATTTCAATGAATTCTTCAATCTCATGAACAAACATACTATAAATTATGACCCATTAGAAGTTGGGTTTCTTGTATGTAGCCGGCATAATTAAACTGTAAACCGCCCAGAGACTACTTGAAGTGGTATGGGGTGGTATATAAGCAGAACACTTTGCTTTGTAGCCAAGCAGCTACTGTTTGTGCTTCCCAATCAACAGAATTTTAAATGATGAACAATTTCTATGTAAAACTGATGTCTTTCATCTTTCAGCAGACCTTGCATGTGCTAAATATTTTTCCGCTGAACCACACCAGGGGCATTTGAACTTTTTGCTTAAAAAGTAGCTAGCCCTCCTTACTCACTGCAGTGTTTTAAGAACTCTCCATACTAGTTATCTTTTAGTCAAAGAGCTCATTATGTATCTTATTTTTATTCATGTGATAGATTTGCATTGCAAATTTTTAAAACCGCATAAGGGCTTTGGTCTCTGGTTGCAAAACTAGAGGCTGGGAATTTCATTCCCCAGAGTGCCTCCTTGACTGGGTCCCATCCAGCTCTGCAGTTCTAAGGTTATTATAACGCCCGGAATCCCCCGGGCATTTACAGTCACTAGCATGTACTGAAAAATTATAGGAATCATAGCTCCCAAAAGTAAGTTGACTGAACTCCGTTTACTTCTCCAGGAAAATACCTATTAACATGCCTACAAAACTATTGTATGATTTTGTGAGTCAGAAACAACCAGTTTTTCCTGCATAAACTCATGATACTGGTTTCAGTTTGAAAGGCATAAACAGCCATATATTCATTTCACAAACATAATGGTTACCACTTGAAGACCTGGAGCAGTCTGCAACATAAACGGAACAACTTATTTATTTTTCCCCTGGGAGAAACTAGGATTCCCCACCCTAAACCAAAATTGTAACTGGTTGAAGACAGAACTGACTTTGTCCAACACATCAATCTAATACAGAGAAACTTTTCCATCTCTGGCCATATTGTGCACTAGTACCAACTCAGTACTAAACTAAGAGGATACATTGAAATATGCAAATAAATTCCATGTCTGCTTTTAAAAAAAATCAGCCACAGAATGGCCTAATCAGAATTAAGATCATGATACTGGAGCCAACTCTGAAAGACTATTAAGTGGAAGTATTTCTTACCTAATACATGTTCATAAACAAATTATCTCACCCTTCTCTTAGACGGTTACTTCACATCCCTCTCATCACGGTTTGCGGTCATGCCTGGGACCAGTATGAGAAAATATTACTCAACGTCCATTGCGTGATGGCAGAATCTCGTCCCGACCATGCCCCCTGAACTGGGATTTAAGCGTGATGAGCCATACCTCTCCCTGACCTCGGGAATTCTCTTGTCTCAGTTCCTGTTTCAAGACAAGTCCCCGTGAAGTAAGGCTCGTCACGCAATCTACACATTCTCCATCCAGTGGCAGGAGTGCGAAGTTGCATTCTCCAGTATAATCCCAATGGCGTAAACAATGCATCGCAGAGAGATAAGAAGGCATAAAGCCTCAAACTTTGCTGCTTAACGCATGAAAGGCAAAGTTATGGAGAATTGAAATGTCAAAAAACGAAAGGTCGGACAAAAAAAAAAGGGAAAACGAAGGCGGGGAAGTACATATATTGTCACAAAATAAGACGTGAAGTAACAGTCGTCACAATACCATCAATCACGCCTGTGGGTATACGGAAACAGGGACAGAACCAGGAAAAGACCACATGACCACGAACAACGTTATGACAAAACCAACGTAATCTCGGAACGAGGAAGGATGTGAAGTAACCGCCTTACTCTGGTTGCAACTTCCATTTAGTACTGACTGGAACAGCACTTTCAAGAAGGGAGATTTTTGCTTGCCACCACTATGTGTGTTGAAGGAGATTAAACCTAAACCCTCCTTGAATGCTAATCAAGGGCTTCCACGGCCCTGCCTCTCATTTAAAAGAAACTTTAAATGTATTCCTGCATTGATTATATCTTTTCTTTGTCTCTTTGTCTGAAGGAATGAAAGCTTAGTATCAAAATCACATCTTCAAGTGAAATCTAGCAGTGGAAAAGGCAGTAAAATAAGAGGCTGCACTTCAGGGATACAATTCTCCACGTTCTTACCAGGGAATTAGCCCAGCCAAACGCATCAGCCACTACTATGTTGCATTCATCATACTCAGAGGGGCAATCACACATTTTTCTCCGTTTTGTGACCAGCGTGCAACCAGACATACAACATGGAGAACACTGTCTGCTATGGTAGCCCCCACAAGTGGCAAATTCAACAGAAAGTGGCTACCAAGACTTACAGTACATCCAAGCAGGCGGGTGTAGCATTGCTCTGTGAAGCACACAGCTCTATTGTATAAGCCTTTTTGGAAATTAACTGCACACATTCTCAAGAATGTATACACAAACAGATATGGGAAAGGTTACTTAGCCCTTAGAATACCCTAATTAACACTGCCCATACTGACTGGAGTGTTGTGGCAGTTGTAGTCCATGAAGTAAGTTTTTCTGTCTTAATATTTACTATGCTTACAATATAAAGCAATACAGCATCTTTCTGTACTAGCTCTCCTGAAATGAGACAGTGCCCTCCCAGGGTTTTTAATTATTTCAATGTCACTTTCACAGAAAAACCTCTCAGTGACATTTGCTTCTAGGAATAGTCTATGCATAGAATGGAATCATAACTGGAAATAGCAACATGCTTGATTCCCTCATCTGTAATCACATGAATTCAATAGCTAGAGCAGGAAATCTTAGGAGAAAACAAAATTGATATCTTAAGATTTCAATATCGCTCTTAAATTCATCATTCTTTTTAATGTGCATTACTTGTGCCTATTATTCTATTATGTAGGCTTATTTCTGTTTATAAACAAGCAATGACCCTAAATGAGCATTTATTCAGAGCAGCTGTTGCAGTATCTATTATTAGGAGTCTTACGGTACCTGTTAAAAAGAAGTTGTAGCACATCAGGTCAGGATGCTGAGTATTGAGGAGATGCAAAAAATGTCCTGGTAAATAGACAGCCAGGTAATGGTCTGTTTTGGAAGGGACACAGGGGGAAAAATAAGCAGATTTGTCAAGTTTTCAGAATCTATTTCTATTTAGCGTTATTTGCTAGACTGATTACTCAGAGTTCTGGTATTTAAAATATAATCTGCCGGGATAATCTCATTAAGCACCCATTAGTTATATCCTACATATGTGCCAGCTTCAAATTCAGTTCCTTCTCCAAGGAAACACACAACCCTTTATCTCAGAGGCACAAAACCACCAGGCAATGAAAACAAAAAAAGGGCTATGGCCAGAGGAAATCAGCAGCTTGGCCATTCAAGTTTTCCCAACAGGCATGCAATGGTCTCATGACGACAGACAATTAAAACTATTTGTTCCACTGAAGGGGATGAAGGACAACTTAGAGAGTATTCCTTTTATAGCAATCCAGCAGCTTGAGAAACATGACAAAGGCCCATCTGACACGAAGAGAAGGGAAATAAATACATTGCTGTTTTCCATAGTAGAGCCACCACTCCAGCAGCTCATTCGGTAACTATGTCTTATCTAGAAGAAAACAGAAAAGGGAAGGGAGATGTTGTGGCCATCAACTTACCGAGATGCAAAAAAGTCAGATCGTTCACTTCCAAAGAATCCCTTCTTTCCAAAGTAACAGTGTATATTCTGCTAAAACCTGAAAAGGGTAAGAGATAGGACCAATGGAACCAATTGACGAGAGAGGTGGTGGTGCTCCAGAATTGGAGGAGTTTAGACAATGACCTGGCAGATATCCCATGACTGGTGTTCTTGCCTTGAGCAGGGAGTTGGGCTCAATGGCCTGGTAGGCCCAGCTTCATGATTCTGTGGTGTTTTCAGGTCAGTTTCGAACAATGATTTCTGAAAACAAATCTAATAATACAAACCCTGGATATTAGAAAGCCTCGTCGAAGGTCTAGTTTAAAACTTGGATCTCAAGTTTTAAACATGCTTTTGCTGACACTTCCACTGTTCTGCATATTGTACACATGCTGGGGGGAGGGGGAATATCAAATGACATACAGTATGTAATTTGTAAGCTCCTTATTCCATTTCCAATCTTGTATCGGCTCACTGTCAAGACTGAAGTGCTATTTCAGCTCCTATCAGGTATTTTTCCGAATGATCTGGTTTTGCCTGATTAATTGCTTCCAAAGTGTTCTCATTTGGGAGCAAAAGGACTCAATAATATATGCCAATATATCCAGTACATTGCAGGTGAATGTTAACTTATTCTAGGTCATGTGATCAAAGTTTCTTCTAAGGAACAGAAATTCCCCTCAGCGAAAAAGCAGATCAAAATGCCTTACATCAAAATTCTCTGCATGTCCACTCAAAAGCAGGGCCTTGTGAGTTCAGTGAGCTTATTTCTCAGGGAAGGTGACAGTTTAAACCACTAGAACCTATTTTTTCTCTTCGGCCTGCCTCACAAAGCTCAGGCTTTGAACTGCCCCATGCAATTAATATATTTATCCAACATCACTTTTAAAGGAAATGTGTATTGGAAGAATTTGGTTCTCGTATTAGCCTATCATAAGAAACAGACAAGTTTGTTGGCAGACAAATAGTACCCTGGAACTACAACCTTCCTTTGTTCTAGAGCAGTGGTAGTGAACCTTCGGCACTCCAAATGTTTTGGACCACAATTCCCACAGTCCTTTGTCACTGGCAATGTAGGCTCAGAATTCTGGGAGTTGTGGTCCAAAACATCTGGAGTGCCAAAGGTTCACCAACTCTGTTCTAGAGTATTACAGAAGAAATTGAGCTTCAGTATGGAAGCTCCACTACATGTTCAATTGCGGTCTGAAAAATATTTAATTATATCGGTGTCATATTGTCAGTCTCTTTTGTAAGTATTATTCATTTAACAATATATAGTTTGAACTGATGTTAATGATGCTGATTAAAGTAACAGTAAAAGAAAACCATCAGCACATTCATTATGCTTTTAATAAGTCAATGATTGATGAAGGTTAAAATTACACATTGTTTGTTGGACTCTGGGTCGCCCAAAGTACACATTGCTGGTTCTTTGTTTCTTTGTCTGTTTATTTTAAAAATCAAAGTGCCATATTTCTCTACCTATAAGATGCTCCCATGTATAAGACAACTCCCCACTTTTCCAGCTCCACCCAAAACTCCTCAGCTTACTTCCGTTTATAAGATGACCCTTAATTTTTAGGCTAACAATTTTTGACAAAAATACAGTCTTATACACAGAAAAATAATGTGGCCTGGTAAGCTATGAGAAAGCAAAACTAGTACATAGCTGTGAACTATAGTATGCATGTTAAAAATAGAGCTTAAATTATGATGAAGGGGGGAGATGTTAGGGTGAGTAAATTATACACTTTCAATAGATAAATGGGAAATAGTTCCTTCACAAGTAGGCCAAGAGAGATAAGAAGTTCTGAGAAGGGAGGAAAACTGCCAAAATGCTGCATTCATCAACAAAGGAATGATGCATGCTGGAAATGATATAGAAAGATCTGGATAAGACAGTTATGCACCATCAAGTTGGAAGTGACTTGCAGTGACTCTAATAGGGTTTTCAAGGAAAGGGAGATATCTAAGTGGATTGTTGCATGCATACCCACAAACAGTGAGTTTCCATGGCCAAGTGGGGATTTGAGTTCAGGTCTCCCAAGTCCTAATCTATCAATTTATCCATGACACCATTCAGAGCATTTAACATAAGAACATAAGAAGAGCCATGCTGGATCAGGCTAAAGGCCCATCTAGTCCAGCTTCCTGTATCACATAGTGGACCGCCAAATGCCTCTGGGAACGCAATAAGACTTGATATCTGTCTCCTGATACCACTCCCCTGCATCTGGTTCTTGAAGTACCCTGGTTTTAGATAAGTCTACAATCCTATGTATACTTACATAGAAAGAGGTTCTATGTGTCTCTAGCAATCAGATTGTTTTTAGATAGGACTATAATTATACCTTTATGAAGAAAAGAGACAGAATAAGTCACTTCTTCTGGACCAGGAGGGACAAGACTGTAACATACGCTTAAACTTCCTGCAAAGAACAATTAGAAATTAGAATAGAATAGAACTCCCGGATTAATATACAAATGATTAAACATATGGAAAAGCACTTCTTTCCCTACCTACCAGCTGCAGAGTTACCTGGTATCTCCATAGTGACTTAATTCATATTATGAGTACAAGCTCTCCTTGGAGATGTAAATGAAAACAGATTGGCTGGGTGCACACAACATTTCTCAAATTTTGGGTCCAGCTTCAAATGACTCTCTTCAGTTCCCCAAAGCCTTTTACTCTTTGAAGCTGTGATCTGATAACTTTTTACAACTGGTCTATAACATGCATGGTATATGGTCACTGTAGAAACATTCCTAAATTGCCCTTGGATTGATGGACTGATTTTTTAAATTAATTTGGCAGAACCTGTTGGGGCTATAGAGTCTTGTAGAAGCTGGTAAAGCAGGCTATCATGATCAGTATTATAGTATACTCTAAGCCAGAATTTAATAGTTCTGAGCCATGCTCTTGTCTCTATAAGAGGTTGTCCGACTTCTAAGCATAGTGCTGCATTAGAAACACATCTTGGTGTACCTAAGATTTTCCGAAGGAAGCAGGATTGGATTCGTTCTACATTGTGGTCCAGGGAGTTCATCCAAATAGGGATGCCGTATAGCAATTGTGAAATAACTTTAGCGTTGAATACTTCGAGGGCTGCCGGAACATAGCCATTGCCTCCCTTATTAAAAAAAACAAACTATAGATTCGGTTGTCAGCTTAGCAAGGTTCAATGCTACTTTGCGGTGATGTTGCCAGGTGTGTTTATAATGAAAATGAATTCCAAGATATTTGAAATATTTGACCTGTTCTATTTTATTTCCTCTAAAAGTCAATTAAGTGGCTTCCAAGATTTAGCAAAAACGATAATTTTAGATTTACTATAATTTAATTGCAGCTTATTATCTAACAGGTAGTTGGCACATTGATTTATTAATCGCTTTAGCCCTAGCCGTGACTGTGAAAGAATTACAGCATCGTCGGCGTAAAGCAGTATAGGTACCGCAAGAGAACCAAGTTTAGGAGGGTGGCCCTCAACTTCCTTTAGACAGGAGGGTAGATCATTCAGAAAGAGATTAAATAATATAGGGGCTAAAATGCAACCATGTGTTACTCCCTTGTTGGTAGGTATCAATTTAGTTGACCTGTAGGTAGGCGCACCTGACACGTGGTATTAGAGTATAGATTTTTAATCAGATGGAGCAATCTTTTATCTATACCTAACTTATGCAGCTTGCTCCAGAGTAGAGCCCTGTCCACTGAGTCGAATGCACTAAAAGTCAAGCTTCCCACTGCCAGCAATGTAGATTAGAACCAATCAAGACCACATTGTTAAGCACAGCAGTAACAAAGCTGTGCCATCATATGATTGCACCCTCAAACTCAGATAGATACCATAATATTTTTGGAGTTCTAACAAAATATGCCATTAGTAGTGAAACAGGATTATATGGCCTATTCAGCAAAGAGAGAGGATGATCACGGCTCTGAGAAAGGTTTGCATTCTCAATCTTTTTCAGTGGCAAAACACATCAATCAATTGATCTTTTGTGTTTTGATTCAAAGGCATATCAGTAATAAGCACATACGGTATAGTTTGAAGTACAAAAAACTTCTCACAATGCTTTAGAATTCATGATGGACTTGTCAAAAGGATATGTGAAAAATCAGGGACAGAGTAACAAAGTTCCCATCACTTGTGAAGGAAATCAGCAATTTAAATTTTCTTATTCACAAGCAATGTAAGGTGCCTTATAGCTGTTCCCCAAAACATAGAATTCCTAGAAAGCATTTAACTGCACATGAGACCCACAGCTTTTAACCAATGAAGTTTGTACAATATTTTCTCATAAAAGCATTACCTGTTTCACTGGTAAAAACATGTACATTCAAGGGCTTAGGTATAAACGCTCGATCTTGAATGCAATTATACTCTAAGTTCACAGGTCTAGGAACAAAAATCAAGAATTACTAGGTCACTCAAAACAGTGGCTTTTCCAATGTCGTAGGTAAAGACACTTGTAGACACTGTCAGCATTCAAATGCAACGACAATTCATGGCATTTCATTATGAGGCTGAGCCACAGTGATCTCTCTTGATCCTGTCAAAGAGGAAAAGACTGGAAGCATCTGAATTTTCAATATTATCAGTCTGTTGAACTTTGTCCAAATATGATATATTATGGCTTACGAAAACCACAGTTTACCATTGATTGAGTTAGATCTTAGGTGGTTTTCCATGTTTGGACAACATGTCAGTTGGAAGGAGAAATAAATTACTGTGTTGAACACTGGGAAGCCCATGAGCTTAATGCTCGCTGTAGCTCTATCTTATAATGGTAATACAGTGTGCTTCTATGGCTTAATTGGGCCTTGAATTGATGAAGGTGACTGTAATATTTTTCATACATTCTTAGTGAACTGGTAAAATGTGATATACCCACATGGAATTTACTGCTGCTGTGTCCTGGAATACATGGGAAATCACTGGCTGCTTTAGGTACTGATGGACGGCTTATAATAATTAAATAGTTTATAAATATAGACAGGGATATAAGACATAAAAACTCATCTGTAATCAGTATCTGCTCAGCAAAAGGTTATGCTTTGAGTGGAATGCTAGGGCAGTGGGTCCTGAAAATAACCTGAGTGCGGGAAGATGACAGGTGTCAGAATGCTGCCTATTGTGCACGATCATCATAATTTTGACACCTCTGTTTCCCTCCAGCATTCAGTTTCCAATCAGAAGCATCCCCGGGAAGAAAACTGAGATGGAAAACCTGACTGAGTGCTCAGTTACTGTCTCCCAGGTTCAAGGTTTCCACCTCCCCATGAACAGATCAATACCTGACACTGTACAGGTAATGGCCAGTTCAATTCTGGGTTCAACAGATATCATTTCACAGTGAAAAGGCCACTGAGAAGAAGATGAGAGAAGAAGCAAGTGGAATAATCTGTAATGGAGCAGAAGATTGTGGCCTAGAGGTGGGATCCGCCACTGGGTGGCAGGAAAGGGCACAGCCAGCAACAGGGCACCAATTCGCCCCAGTGAGAGATTTCCTCAAGAGCTTGGGATAGTCAGTGGATTGACAGGCCAAGAAGTTCGGAGAGTTATTATCCCAATTTTTCTGAGCTCTGGAAATTTCCAAATGGAAAAATCTCAGGTGACATAAAAATTCTGGATAATTCAGGAACTTGGGAGCAAACAAATAAACATGCAAAGAGGCCTCCATGCAGTGATCAAGCCAACGCTTTTTCCTCTCCTGAGACAACAGAACATGGAATGTGGTCCCAATAATCATATGGAGTTCCTGTCGTGCATTTTAAATTAAGGGGGACTCAACAAAGTAAGAACTAACTAACTAACTAACTAACTAACTAACTAACTAACTATGAAACATAAAACAAAATAAAATGAATCTCTTTGAATAAAAGGTACGTTGAAGGATTTAAGCTCAAGAGAAGAGTTACTTGAGATGCTGATTCATGCTCCATACTCCATTTAGCCCTCTGGAAAAAAATACATGCTGAGTCACTCCCTGCATTTTACGCAACTCAGAGAGGAAATCTGACTAAAGAGCAGGGATATTTTTGCAAGTGATCTGGAGCATAGGAGGCAGACTGTGATCAATCTTGGTTTAAACATCTTTGGATAAAGACAAGGAAAGGAAAGAATTCAGGGGAAAATAAACTCACTTCAGTGCTACATCAGCCAAAGATATATCAAAAGGCACTTCAAGCTGTAGGGGGGGAAAAACAAGGTACAACATAGCTGAGCGTCATTATAAAGCCCTGGCAAAGATATTCAAATAGCAAGTCTACTAAAGGTGTCTACAGAAGAACAAAGAGACATGATCTTAGTAGCAACAGACCCTTAGACCAAGCAGGGGCAAACATGGAGCTCTCCAGTTGCTGATAGATTGCATCTCCCAACATCCTCACCCCCAGGGTTCATTAGAGTTGTGACGCAAGATCGCTTGTTGACTACTCTTGCTTTGGATGATAAAATTGAGAAGTATGTCTATGTTGGCCTATTGGGTTAAATCCAGCAATAGGTCTATTAAATACACATCACAAGTCCTTCTCAGAGTGCTCTGAGTCTCAACAGATGTGCTCTTTTGGAACTAACTATTGGATTTAGCTGCACTGCATTATCCAACTCCCAGCCACTTTCCTCTTCTTCAGCAGTGATTCCTGGTTGCCTAAGAAAGCTTCCGCGCACCCTATATATTTCCAATGGCTTTGGGACTTGCATCATTTGGCAGCAGTAAAGGCATGTGATAACTTTATGTACCAGAAGGGTCAAGTGCCGGATGTTTGCAATTGTTTGCATCATATTAGAACTCTAAACTTCGCAGCAAGCTAATTATAATACAACCATTGTCAACCAGGACTGTTTTAACCACTGTCGAAAACAAGTTGGATCTTCTGATTTTTCTTTCTTTCCTACTAGTAAACTTGCTGCTTCAACACTATCCAGCAATTTGGCTTGTTAAAAGATAATCCTATTACAAAACAAAACAAAAGCTATAGGCCATGCTTAGGGAATACGTGTGTGTTCAGGTATTTTGGACTACAGCTCCCATAATCCTTATACTGGATATGTCATTTTGGGTTTCTGGGAGAGGAAGTCCACCATGTCTACCGGACCTGAGGCTCTCCATCCTTCCTAAAGGCATTTTTGCTTGTTTTAAGTACTGTTTTTCTCACTAGAAAACAACCAGGCATTCCACTACCATCCATCATCAGGTATTGATGGGGCCAAGTGGAAACCAGACCTTTCTTTCGAATTCAAAGATACATTTCACTCTGCACACAATTCAGATATACAGCTGGAAAATATCTGTGTTTTGACAATACGCTGACATAAAAAAGATAAAAACTTGAGAAGAAAACTTACTATCAGCTTGAAATTTTTATTAGGAAAAAACTGGATGCAATTTAATGTGTCCCTTGATTCCTACGGGAAAAAATGCACATAATCAATACTCAGATTCTTGGGTAGAACATTGTATTTTGAATGTGAATAGTTCCAGCCACACATAGATAAAACAATGGGAATACAAGGCTGGAAAGGATCAGTAGAGGTGACTGCTACCGCACCCAAAATTCTCCATGGAGCCTAGAGAAGTTCCTTTTGGGGGGGGGGGGGACTGCAATTCCTAGAATTCTCTACCCGGTTGGTCAGGGCAGCTAGGATTTTCTGAGAACCATAGGTGCAAAAAAGCATTTTTTTTTTTCAAATTTGGGTCAGCAGGTATATCCATTCTTACCCTATATCCTGGCACAAGAGCGTAAAAGTGAGGGAAAGGGAACACTGTGTGTGTGCTAAAAAAAAAACCACTTGGAAGCTTTTTGAAGGAAGCATCAGCAGAAAGGAAGAGGCTCAAGCATCTATCATCCCTCAGCCAGTCGCTTTTACAAATGCCTTCTTCAACCATCATAATTGGTACAGAGAGAACGGACAGGCTGGGACCCCTGAGTCTCCTCTTGTTACTCTGCCCTTAGAAGCTCACTCGCTCTCGCTGTCAAGAGCCTCCTCTCTGCAGACATGCCCTCAAGCAATTATGAGCCAGCAAGCAGAAAACTCACCACAACTTAGCTCTGTTACATCCTTCCTGCCTCCTTCAGTGTCTACCTTCTGTCTGAAAATGTTTGCGGTTTTGCTTGTTAGAAAACAGTGTTCACTATTACGAAAGAGGAAATTGTTTTGTGGGTGCCAATGCTATTTCCCACTGTGTTCTGGTGGGACACTTTTAATTCAGATGCAGAGTTTCTCGATGTCTTTACATTTGTCCTTGAGTCTTCTGAGATTCTTCTCCCCCAACAAGATTCCAATACAGTTAAGAGCTTTGTGCCCTTTGACATTTTTCACCAACTGCTCCAGTGGCACATCAGCAAAAGCAAATTTCAAAGCAAGAGTATCTCTGTGTCATCATCCATGAATGGGCAATGCATGGCCCTCTCTGGATATGACTGAACCACAGTAACAAGCATCCTTCACTATGGGTTGTGCTGGTAGGAGAGACAGTTCAGCAACATCTAAGGGCCACACACTTCCCAGCCCTATCACATGTCCTTCTTAAACATTGCCTCTATCATCTATTCTAGATTATTAACAATATTACTTTAAGATTAACACCAGGCTGGGACAGCTTGGACAACAGAAACAAATCATTCTGATCTTATTGGTTGTCATAATAGTATTCAGTAGACCACTAAACTGAGATTTCTTTTTTGTAGGAAGAAAGTCTTATGCTTCAGCTAAGTGTTGCGTGAGCAACATTAAACACGCCACAATGCTCAGCTCTAAAATCTATTCTCATTACCACCATCATGAATAGGGGGCTAAGAATTACAGAATGTTTTCCCCACTGCTTTTCCGTTAGACTTAAGTACCAGAGTATCAAGAGGTAACAATGGTTTTGAGGTACTGTATATTCTTATGCTACAATTCCTTCTCCCTTCCGATACAAAACACTGCAACTTATTTGAGGTTCAGTACTTTTGCTGTATAAATGTGTAGATGCGTGAACATGGGAGCAAAATATTATCTTCAACCTTTGGGACAATGTAGAAGAGTCTCTGTTCCAGCATGTCCCACTGGACCCAAATGAGATCATCAGCTATTGTTGCTCTTGAAAGTTGGCTTGGATTTTCAATAGTCTAAAAAGGAAGGAAATGGGTACTTATTAGAGGGAAGTGGGAGAATAATACCAATAAAGAATAATGGAGTAGAAATGGGCCTACATCGCCACTGACTCCAACCTCTCCTCAATGCAGGAATCCAAGTCAAGGTATATTGGACATATTGTTATCTGATTATCACTTGAATGTCTCCAATGTTGTTTTACAATTTGCTCCCAAGTTTTTCTTGACACTGAAGTCAAGCTGACTGATCTGTCACTCCATAGTTCATCTGTTTTTGAAGATATATAACATTTCATGTCTCAGATCAAATAAAATGAAAAAGGTGCAGAAGAGAGCAACTAAAATGATTACTGGGCTGGAGGACCTCCCTTATGAGAACCTAAAACATTTGGGGCTCTTTAGTCTGGGAAGAAGGCACCTGAGGGGGGATATGATTGAGGCATACAAAATAATGCAGGGGGTGAGTAAAGTGGATAGAGGGATGCTCTTTTCCCTCTCACAACTCAAATTGATGGCTGGGAGAATAAGAACAGACAAAAGAAAATATTTTTTTAACCCAGCACATTGTTAGTCTGTGGAACCCCCTGCCACAGGATGTAGTGATGGCATCTGGCCTGGATGCTTTCAAAAGGGGATTGGACAGATTCCTGGAGGAAAAGTCCATCACAGGTTACAAACCATGATGGAGATGTGTAATCTCCGGGCTTAAAACCAGGGTATTTCAAGGACCAGATGCAGGGGAGTGGTATCAGGAGACAGATATCTAGTCTTGTGCGCTCCCAGACACATGGGGCCACTGTGTGATACAGGAAACTGGACTAGATGGGCCTTTGGCCTGATCCAGCATGGCTCTTCTTATGTTCATGGTTCAGACACTACTACACTTAGAACCTCTATAGATATTGCGAAAGACCACCATTACGCAAGTTCACATGTGTACTTTTGCCAACATGAGAAAAATATCTGGAAAATCCTGCAAATCCTACCAAAAAAGCTAGTTTCTATTTATCCCCTGAAACAGACTATAAGCATATTCTTAGCCCACGGGATCACAACCTGGGGGTCGTGACTCAAAGTATTTTCTAAGGGTTTGCCATAATTATTTTTAGTTGCAATTATTTCTACATTTATTATATTAAAAACAGTATACACAGTGTTGGCCCACAGATAAATATAATCTGAACTGATACGGCAGGCAGCAATTTTAGTTATTTCTGAACTGCTTTGGGTGGTTTTTCCTTTTCTGTATATGTGTCACTTCCTCAAAAAAAAATCTGCTATTGCTCACTTCTCTCTGCTCCTCTCTATCCAGCTTTGGAGGACTGGTGTCAGCCCTTCAGACTCCAGTGTGAGCACGTCTCAAAGAGGACTGAGAGAGGCAAGCTCCTGCTGCATCCCGGGGATGACGACACTTAAGATGGTGGCAGGACTGAACATTTGTTGCTACCATGACAACAGCACCTTTCACTCCACCTGAGCCTCCTGTTCTTTTGGACACGGTGACGCTGACACTGTGAAGGGAGGGAGGACCTGGTCAGAGAGATCCCTCTGGTCAACGAGGAAGAAGGCAAGAAGGGCAAAAAGGTAACGGAGGAGAGCAACAAATGGGGGCATGGAGGTAGTGTTCATTTGGGTTTGAGGGGAAGGGAGTCTCCACTGAGGGGGCTTTTTGTGGGGGAGAGGAGATGTGAAGGAAAAGTTATTTCCACACCCAAAAAAAGTAGCTTAACCTCAATGTGTAATGATATTTTTCCTTCTTAAATTTTATACGGCAGAGGCAGATATACATGCCACCCATAATTATGTATTATTACATTAATATTACTATATTAGGTTAGAATTATATTGTGAAAAAATATCTATTTTAATGAGTTTTCTTTACTCCATTGAAATACTTTTTTATGCAAATGTGGCAGTGAGGTCCCAGGTTACTTGGCTATTATAAAAGAAAGTTACAACTTGAAAAAAGGTTGGCAAACACTATCTTAACCAGTCTGTCTGCACAGCCTTTTCATTCTACAGTTGGCAGCTTCAATTAGACAAGGGACTTAGTTTTTTATCTCTCATTGTTGATTCAATCTATGCTACAATATGTCTGCATTACTATCATTCTAGACTATTATCAGAAACTGCTTAGATAAGATTACTGGTGAGAAAACAGCAAAGTTTCAAACCTCCACACCTCCAACCCAAACAACTACAATTGAGCGAATGCATTCCTTTGCAACACTTCTGGACCATGAAAACTAACTGCATGCGTCATCCTTTCTTAGCTTGGCCTACCTCACAAGTCTGTTGTGAAGAAAAGGGAGGAGGAGGAGAGTCATTCACAGCCCTGTGGACTCACTGAAGGAAAGGGGAAAATTAAAATGTAAGGATAAAAAAAGTTTCTTACCACTTTGTCACCATCTTTGACCAGTCTGATGTCAAATTTTTCAACATCTTGAATTTAAAAAAAATGCTATATTAGAACACACATACAAGCTGTCAATCAATTCAAAGTTTGTTTGGCTTCTAAGAAATTGACACTTCAGTTCTACACATGCTACAAAACAATACAATGCTAGTTTAAGAAAGTATTTTTGTGGAACTCTGTTAGATTTGAGCCAATGTCACATTCTAAGCAGACATGCAGTAGTGCATTATGTTCAGCCTATCAGTGGAAATGATATTTTGAAAACAGTTGAATAAAAAAGCTTTCAGTACAAATTATGCATGTTTTGATATAAGAAATCAGGCTGAATATTTTTAAAATATTCATGAGCTTGTGACCTAGGATTTTTTGAATGTTGGTCTTTACCACCACATTAGGCTGATTTTTAGTATTTCACAATTATTGTAAAAAGATTTGCCTGTCTCCAAAGACCCTTCCCAAACACATTGCAAACATCAATATTTAAAAAGCAGTTTAACAGGAGAGGCTTCTGAGTACACAACTCTTGTCTCTTGTTGGGAACTTGACACTATCCTACACCTTCTGAATTTTCTATTAAAATATGATGTATAATGTAATCTAATGTACATTAATTATAATATAATGCACATTAAATGCATAGGACAGTTGTGGTGAATCTTTCGCACTCAATATGTTTTGGACCACAACTCCCAGAATTCCAAGCCTGTACTGCCAATGACAAAGGACCATGGGAATTGTGGTCCAAAACTACTGGGGTGCCAAAGGTTTGCCATCAGTGGCCTAGGATGTCACTTGAACCAAAGTTCTGCCTTCTCACTTCTCTGAACCTATGTTTGTCCTCGAGTTAATTTTCCTGGCTTGCTGAGAAGCAACAAACCAGGAATGGTAGTTTGGATGACACATTGAGCAATCTCTTTCTTGTTTACAACTTTGCATTTATCCCTATTAGCGGAAGCAAAGAAAGAACAAGTATACTTCTTCATGATAAGCCAGAGTTCTAAACTTATGTCAGTCAGGCTTATCATGCCATGAATCTATCATGAACCTACTCTACATAGAAGAGACTGAATAAAATTTCATTAGACTGCTATCTAGATCAGGTTCCACACATTGGCCAAGGTCCTGTTGTACAAATATATATGCACAACTCAAGGCTGCAGCCATTGGGGCATTGCACAATTGATCCTGCTGGAGATGCATGACTGGTTACACAAATATAATATAAGCTTTACATTTATGCCAGCCTGAATGTGACATTCCATGCATGAATCTCAGTGCTTTCTCAAACTGCACAGGACATTCTAGTGAGAGTAGGAAATAGGACAACAAAGGCAATCACAGAGAGGAGCAGGATCTGTTCTCAATCATGCCAGAGTACAGGACACATAATGGGCTCAATTTATAGGAAGTCTGATTTAGGTTGAATATCAGGAAAACACTTCTTAACTGTTAGAGCAGTACGACAATGGCACCAATTACCTCAGGAGCGGCAAGTGCTCCAACGCTGGAGGCATTCAAGAGAAAACTGGACAACCATCTGTCAAATCTGCTTTGGATTCTTGAACTGAGCAGGGGTTTGGACTTGATGACCATCCTACTCAATTACTGTATTTTGTAGTTCTACGAAATACTGGCAGGCACAGAGCAATCTGAAGAACCACACCATCACACCAGAAATGATCAGAGAATGATAAAGAACAGATCCTGCCATTTTTCTATATGACAACCTTTCAGGTATTTAAATAGATCTACCCTATTTCCCCCCAGTCTTCTTTTCTTAAGACTAAGTATACTCAATTATTTCAGTCTTTCTTCATATGATACCATACAACTAGAACATCTTCCATAAATACTGTACTGATGTTTCACATCTTTTTATAGTTCCTAAAAGGGAGATTAAAAAAGAAAAGAGGTGAAAGCAGAGATAGATTTTCTACAATTTGTTAGGCTATATTTCCTATACTTAAATATGTAGGCACCCAAGAAATCCAAAGAATTTCCAATAAAAAGGTATATAATTTTTTTTAAATGCTTACATTTATCTTCTGAAATAAGTAAAAGACAGCTTTCTGGAAAAGCATTTGTTTCTGCAACTGGATATAAAAACTGTAAAAGGAAATTGTTTAAAGATAACAACAGAACTAAAACTTCAATGGTGAAATGAGATAACTACCTCATGTTGTACCATACAGTCTCTAGGTGATTTTAAGTATAATTTTACTTAGGATACAAAAAGGGCTTTACTGCACTTTGGCACAGACGGCCTGTATCTTTATATATACATTTTTAAAATTAACATCTGCTAATTTGTTTCCAAGGTTTTTTATTTCGTTTGTTTGTTTTATGTGTGTATTTTTTTCAACCACTTGGTTGTTTTGGTTGATAAGTCCTGCGGTTATAGGATTATCCTGCTGGTTATCTTTAGTTTTAGGGTTTTTTAAAATCTGTTATTGATTTTTTACTTGATTTTTGTTCTTATATTGTTATATACATTGCATTCTGTAATTGCTGTAAACTGCCTGGAGTTCCTTTGGAAGGTGGGCGGTATACAAATAAATAAATATATAGTTATTACTCTACATAAATAATTGCCTTTCTAAATGAAAAGATCATTGGGATCACTTACTTGCACTTTGATGCAGCTATCCACAGCCTTTAACACTTTCACATTATTAACTGGGTGAATTTCGATTAGTAGGGTCAGACACCTAGACACTGGGACAGAAGCACAATTAAGACATCAGTCTGCAGTTTGTAACGTTGGTCACATGTCCATATTAAAATTATGCAAATGTTTTCAGTACCTGGTTGAAAGAGCAGATTTATTCTTTCTTCTTTGGCTGACTGAAGAAAGCTGATCGCTAATTAAAAATGCACATTAAAGATGCAAGTATTACACATGAATCATGGTAATCAAATTAATACTACTATAGGTATGGAAGTAGACCACTTCATGTTTCAGACGAACAGTGTTTGCAATCAAAATACTACATATCGTGCCACATGGGGCCTTGAATCTCATATCACAGGGATCCTAGCCTAATTGAAAATGCTCCCTGAAAATGAACAATTTAAACCTGGGCAGAAGCAATCAGTCCTGCTCTTAGAAGAATGCCACGGAGGAAGGAATAGAGAACAGGTGAAAAGGAGATGCTTGAAACAGAGAAAGAGGGTATCCAACAGGACATGGAGAAATAAGAGGGTTAGGGTTGTCTCCGGCCCCAAGTATCATGGGCTCCAGTCCTCTCACTTGCCAGTATTCAGCCCCTAACACATTCTCCTGAAGCAAACACCTCTTAGCACAAAAAATGATGCCCACCCGTGAGTTAGATAGAGGAGGACAATGGCAACTGTACCAAGAATAATACAATTCGTTTAATCTTCACAGTTATAAAGTATAAAGAGAAAAGTGGAAGGAGCTCACCCAAAAGTGTCTTTTCATTGTCGACTGAGCAGCTCAGCACATGCAAATCTTTTTCAAACGTATAAATGCACTATTGGGGAGAAAAGACACACCTCTGGTTGAAAATAAGTTTACCAAAGTATCCTTTAACGAGAAAACAACAGCACTGTATACATTTTAAAAACAAGTAAAAACACTTATAGACCTTCCTTTATGCTCTTCTACTTAGGGACTTGGACTCCATAACATCAGTCCAAAAGCAGTCCAGCTTGTCCATGCTGGGTTCCTTGAAAAATCCACCCATGAAACCAATCATATTCGTGCTACACTACCTTAGAGAAGAGAGCTATCTGATAAATCTACTAATTTTGCTAACTAATCTACTGATTACTTTCTGTGCAGATTATTTATTCTGGAGATTCCAAGAATTATGCTTTACATATGGCATCACCTCCTGAGAAAAAAAGTCCTGTGATTCTTGAACAAATCCCAAAGATAAGGGTGAGTAATAAATTTGTTGGACAGCTAAATATTAAAAATAGGTGAGGTTCCACTTCCTAACTGGACTCAAAAGCTCACCTGTGCACATGTTGTAGTTGTTCAATAAAGGGATTATCCCCACTCGTGTACCCAGTCTTGAATACAATGCCAACTTTACCCACACACCCATCTTGGACTCGTTTTCCTGTAAGTATCATCTGCCATGGGGCCTTACCTATCACTGTTCTGGGTTTATTAAAGTTCGCTTTTCTAAAATTGAGTGCATGTATGTGGCTGCACTGTGCTTTTGTTTCCTTTGAAATCAAGACCTCAAGTAGAACATGGTTGCGTTCCCGCAAAGTTCTTGGAAACTGTTGCAATTTGCTTCTCAAAAGTTTCATCCGCACCTTCTTCTAGACTGGATGGTCTGCAATAGATTCCAACAACCAACAACCATGTTCCTTTTGTTTTTCACCCCAATTATATTAATCCAAACACTCTCAATGGGACAACTCAGTTCATCTTCCTGTATTTCTACAAAGGTATATGCTTTGGACATATACAGGTGATACTCAAAAAATTAGAATATCGTGCAAATGCTCATTTATTTCAGTAAGTCAACTCAAAAGGTGAAACTAATATGTGAAATAGACTCATTAAATGCAAAACGAGATATGTCAAGCTTTACTTTGGTATAATTGTGATTATTATGGTGTATAGCTTACGAAACCCCCAAATTCACAATCTCAGAAAATTAGAATATTACCGATTCAGAACAATAACACAAAGATTGGAAATAGAACAATATCGGACTTCTGAAAAGTATAAGCATGCATATGTACTATGTGCTTGGTTTGGGCCCCTTTTGCATCAATTATTGCCTCAATGTGGCGTGACATGGATGCTACCAGACTGTGGTACTGCTGGGGTGTTATTGGAGACCAGGATGCTTCAATAGTGGCCTTCAGCTCCATTGCATTGTTTGATCTCATGTCCCTCATATTTCTCTTCGCAATGCCCCATAGGTTCTCTATGAGGTTCAAGTCAAGCGAGTATGCTGGCCAATCAAACACTGTAAACCCATGGCCATTGAGCCAGGTTTTGGTACTTTTGGCAGTGTGGGCTGGTACCAAGTCCTGCTGGAAAATGAAACCAGCATCCCCATAAATCTTATCTGTGAAAGGAAGCATGAACTTCAGCTGTCTTGCTGTTCTTCCACCTCCAGCCCCTTCCCTTCCTGCAGCTTTACAAAACTTCTGTCAACGTACCCCTCGTCTTCTCATATACATTAAAGCCTGGCCACTCACTCATCCAGTTATTTCGTCTTTTCTTCCAACACTGCTGCCAGCTTATACTCACGACATGTGTAGGCCATGTTGTTCTCTGGCACAAAGACCAACATTTCACACTCATTGCAGGTCATTACCATTGAAGCATTTCTTCCCTCCATAATCCCTGATACCTTTTTTACTTCCTTCTGTTTGTCTAAGAGTGACCTTTGTTGTTGTTCTGTTTTGTCCTTCAAGTCTGCTGGGAGAGTTTCTTTGACCTTGTTCTCCCCTTTGTTCTCTCTTTCTTCTTCCAATAAACTCTGTCCTTACTACCTCTGACTCCTGGGACAAATCTTGAGTATTGTTCCTTTGCTGCACTCTGCTTTAAGTCAGCACACAGAAAGGACCACCCAATACTCCTAGCTGATAACTTGTAGCTATCAGGAATTGACAAGCCCCACCTGCCTTTTTTCATTGATGCACAGGGTGTTTTACAATGGAGGTGACAATGCACAATTCAAACCCTACACTGCTCTGAGAAAACTGATATATCTTTTTTAATGTGACGACATAAGCCAAGGCCTTTCAGTTCTAGAGAAGAGACTAGAAATGCTATTTGATCATTGAAATAAAAGGGAGCTATGTGGCCCAAATGAAATAATATACAAACGCAAAAATGGGCAGTCCCTTTACAGACCACTAAAAATTATATCATGCAGTACACAAGCTAGCATCCACGAACACTCATGTATTGTATGATTATTTTTTGCAAGGCAGTGGCTGTATTGCCTATTTTTGCATTTGGCTGCTATTTTATCAGACTCTTGTTGGAAATTTTAAAAATGTACATATAGATTTATGAAGGGTAATTTTTAGGAAAGATTCCATCCTTGTTGGTTTTGTGGGAGCAGCTATTATGTCTGCAATTTACCTTGGGTACTTCAGCTTGATGAAAAGATGATATAAGCAGAACACTTTAGAGAAAGCTGACCTTGTAAAATGCTTGTCAACTGTTTTTACAACTTAATTTGACAGGGGAAAAAACATGGAAATCATCTGTTCATCAATACAAATGATATAAATTAAGCCTTACCTGGTTCTCTTGGCTACTAGGATCATATAATCCAATATAGGTGTGTCCTTGAGTCCCCTGCATTGAAAATTAATACATTTTTTTAAATGAAATCTTTTGCCATCAGTAGTAGCATAACTTTCTGCAAATGCTTGCCAGAATTTTACTCTTTGCACTTTTAAATAAACAAACTTCTCCTACTTGATTTCTAGGCATAGGGCTCCTATAGTCGTGCCAAAAGAAAGCAAAGGAAAACAGACCTCCCTGCTTTATTTCTCTCAGATGTTTTTACCCCAAGCATCCTCTTCTCTTCACTTATTGCACCTATCCTTTTATTTTGGTGGCAAAAAAGAAGCAGCATCTGCCCCCCTCCTCATTTGCTCTATATTGTAAAGCCTTAATAGTACATTTTGCATTAAATAAATCATCGCTGCTTTTTAGTTTTTGTCTTCCCCACCCCCAGACAACTCCCCTCCCTCATATAATCCAAATATGCCAGAAGACTTGGAAAACATTTAAAAAAATTAACTCATTTTGAACCTAGTGGATTTACTGTCTTGTATTTTTTCATTTAAGTATGAAACTTTCTTATTTGTTTCCCCCATTTAAAAAAAATCATCATCCTCAATTCAAAAGAAGATACTCCACCTCATTCTTCTAGTGCTCTCAAAGCTACAATAAATGTTAACAAGCTATCATAAGAGGACAGGATTCCTTAAGTACCAATTACACATTATTGTAATGGCAGGAGGTTTTTCTCACTGTAACTGCAACTTAGCTTACTTTATGGACATACTGTGAAAATATCCTTTGCTTGTAAGTCGGACTACTCAGACACGTATGCCTGACCGATTCATGTCTCCGGGATGCTAAAACAATTTTGGCTCAAATGGAAGGTTATCTGTCACATACTGTCTGACCCTCAGGCCTTTCAGAACGACACAGAGGAGCCAGTCTTACCCTAATGGCTTTCATTTATGTTGCATCGCCTTTATTTGGGTTCTTTATGGTTTGGAGGTTGCTTTAGGATAGATTATATGCCAATTCTGGTCTCATAAAATCTAAATCTAATTGCTAGTCCCAACTAGACTAAATCAGCTGCTGCTGATTTGCTGGTTGAAGTTCCATAGAAGGTCACAATTAAAGATAGCCCATGGCATTAGAGGAGATTTGGTGAGTCAACATCTCTGTATGTTCTATGGGTTCAATGAGTTGACTTACTAATGAATGTCAGTCAATGGGTCAACTTTAGATAGAAAAAGCAACTGAATTTAGACCCTAATTAAGTCTCCTAAATTTAAGAAGTGGATTAAGTGATTGATTATTATTTGTCATCAACTGTTATGCTGTTGGTTTCCTGCTCTGGTAGTAGGTTTGACTAGATGACTCTCATATTCCTTTCCGTTCTACAAATATGGTGACTCTATAACACAAGGTTGCTGCTGCTCTTACTTTCTGGTGAGCAAGACTCCACGCAGAGAAAGTTACTTTTCAGTAGAGTAAACACAAGGTCACACAACTAGCTTCTCCAAGGAAAGAAAAATAAGGTTTACCTTCCAAGTATAAACAATGATTCCATTTCTTTCCACATTTATTGTCTGCAGTGTCTTCAAGTCATTTCCTGAAGCATCTGAAATAACAAACATTAATGTACAGTAAACCATCCCCTATCGGTTTTAATGCTAGTCTGTCTTAAAAGAATCTACCAAAAATCATCATGAAAATGAAAGCGGGGGGGCCCCCCCCCGATCAGAAGGTATCCTGAACTAGAGTGCTTATTGTACTGTGGCTTTATGAGAAGCATGTCTCCCTCAACATGAATAGAAAATTTGTTTTTTATTCTAGTCTTTATGACATTATAAACCACAACATCACATGGCTATTGTTAATTTCTAGGAGAGCAAAACACGAGATTAAATTTCATTCATAACAAAGATTGTTTAATTCACATGACTTTATCTTATGAATCCTGGAGTCAATTATTTTGTTTTTCTGTTCTTTTTCACTGGAACAACTTTTTCATTTATGGAACCTGGTTATCATATTAAGGCAAAGACGCGGGGAGGGGAAGAACTTCATGCAAACATGAAGGTTTGAAACAGGGAGCTCCCCACATACCTTCAACTTTTGGAAGACACATACTATCAACAGTTCATTATCAACAAGAGTCACCAACTGCAAGGTTGTCAACGGACCACATGAATTTAAAATGGAACAGCATCACTATATAATAAAAAAAATACCCTGCCATAGTGCTTCCCAACAGTAGTAATCTCACTGTATTTGACATTCTATAGACAGGGCCTCCAAAAGATCTGCCATTCCCAAGAAGCATGTTGATAGCTTCCTCTTGCACATTCTCAACAGGAAGTAAGGCTAGAACAAGGCTATGTGCCCCTGGAGATAGGCACACATCCAGGTGGGCATCAGCCGTTGTGGGTGTGAATCTGACAGCTGGAACTCCCAGAATTCTCCCTGGGGATTTCTTGAAGAATTCTGGGAACAGGGTTTCAAAGCATGAATGGCACAACCCTAGAGATGATGAGAGGTAATACCTTTTACACTTTACTGATAAATTCAAAACAATTAGACCCAGATGATCAGCACCCAAGATTTCATAAAGAAGTGCAAATGCCAACCCTTCTAAAAGTTATATGCACAAAGATCTTACGCTCCGCTTCCACATCAATTAACTGGAATTGGCCAATGTAATGACAGTCTGTAAAATGGATCCTGGATGGTATAAACAGGTTTGTTTTATGTCTGTTCTTAGCACATTCATGAAAATATTATTCCTCACCCTTCAGGACTTGGTGGTGGTGGGGACTTGCGTTGATTGAGTTGTGAGGGATTTTTTGTGACCCAGTAAAAATGCTGATGCATTCAAGTTTAGCAGTAGGGCTTGGATTAAGAATTGTGGTTATGATGTTCTCTATCAAATAACCACTGAGAATTCTGATGCCCCTCTAAATGGAACCAGAATACTGACAAATAGAGTATGTCACTTATGCTTCTCAGTTAGAGATGTAAAATTGCCATTAATACTGAAGCCATGGAAATTAACTTTAAGCGAGGTAGGAAGTGGAAAAATTAGGGGAACAATAAGGCCTTTTTCCATTTCTCTGCCAAAGTTTCCAGACAATTTTCCTATTTGTTCTCAGCACAAGCGTTCTCTAGAAAATGGCATGGGAATTCCCACCCCCCCAATATATTACATTGTCTATCACTAAAAACAAGTATAGCAATTGCAAAAATTAATAGACTTGTTAAAATAAATACTGTCCCAGCTTGGTGTCTGCAAGAAAGCAATGCATGGAAAATCACAGCTACTGTATACAACTCTTTCAAGGTGTTCTGCAACATAAGTCTGGTTCTGTCTGGAATCTACAGCAAACTGTGACTCTGGAAGACTAACAGTTCCCGTCCTCAGGTATGAGGGTTAAAGATATTATTATTAAGTACACCAGAGGGCATGGTTTGCTGAACAAGAATCAACATGACTCCTTAAAAGATATGTCTTGTCTCACTAACCTTTTGGTTCTACAAGTATGTGGATAGAGTGCATCTGATCATGATTGTTTATCTGGATTTTTAAAAGGCTTTTGCAGAAGAAATTCAGCAATTGTGGGATAAGAAGGAAGGTCCTTTTATCAGTAACAGGCTCAAGAACAGATAACACAGAATAGGAATGAACAGTTTCTGAAATGGATAAATGTTAACAATGGGATTCCACAAGCGTTTGTCCTGGGACTAGTACTTTTTCGGTTGTTCATAACTGCTGTCTTTCTGGAAACCAGCAAAGACCTTCCTCTTCAGGCAAGCTTTCCCTGAATAAGGGACTACCTTCGATGTGACTTTTATATGGATTACCATACATGATTGCATTGACCGATTTAATAAAAACACCAGTGTTTTCCAAGGTACTTTCCACCCCTCATAATGGATTTTTCTTTTCTTCTTGCGTGCTCTTTGTAGCTCTAATGTTACCTTTTAATGTTCTAAGATGCCTCTTTTAATTCCATATTCTTAACTTGATTATGTCTTAAATGTTATATTGCCCTTCATTATTGTAAACCACCTTGGGTCCTTTTCCAAGGAGAAAGGTGGAGTAAAACTATTCTAAATAAATAAATAAATAAAGATACCCAGTGTGGTGTCATGGACAGAGTAACAGACTAGGACTAAGCAGACTAGGGTTTCAATCCGCTCAGCCTTGGAGACTCACGAGGGATAAGGAAATGGCAAATCATTCCATAACTATCTCATATATCTTGATAGCCCTGTTGGAGTCACTAAAAGTTGCTTCTGACTTAGATACATAGCAAGAAGGGAAAAGCATGGAGAGGGATGGCTTGTAGACATAGGGCCTTCTCGGCAGCTGCCCCCAAGCTATGGAATGCCCTCCCAAGTGAGATCCGCCTGGCGCCAACACTGATTACATTTCGGCGCCAGGTAAAAACCTTCCTGTTCCAGAAGTTTTTTAACTGACACAACATAGACTGTGGGTCCTTTGATTGCAATTTTAGCATAATGATTTTAGTGTAAGGTTATTTATCATTGTTTTCATTATTTATTGATATGTGATGTTTTACTGTTTTAAATCTTTGATTGTAAGCCACCCAGAGACCTTTGGGTAGTGGGCAGCATATAAGCTGTAAAAATAAATAAATAAATAAATAAATAAATAATTCAAGACAGGTAGCCAGATTTGTTAATGATACCAAACTATGTCTGGTTGTCCAAAAAAGGGTAGTGGCAGCAAAGGGTTCAAAAACTGATTTAGTAATGAAATCCTTTTGTTTGATACTCATTTGATACTTAATATGAACACTTATAATAACATGGGGGGGAATAGAGGGCAGTTCTGCTGGGTTCACTGGTTCACAGCCCCAGAGAATGTGTTTAGCAATCCAAGAATCAACCTTGATAAAAAGTCTCTGGCAACACTAGCAAACTCACTGGTAATCTCAAAAATCAATTAGTACAATGTTTTCTAGATAAGGTTCCCCTTAGACATGATACAGAAGTATCAGCAGGTCTAGAAGGCAGCAGTTGAGTTTCCTTGGGGAGAGGCATCTAAATTTGACCACATTTCTCCACCACTTACATGGGTTTCTGTGCCAAATTCAAGGTGTGAGTGTTGATCTCCAAGGCCCTAAATGGTTTGGTATCTCAATACTTTTCAGAGTGTTTCTGCAAAAGAACTGTTACCCATGCCACTCATTGCCCACAGGCCTTGCTGTTACAGATTCCTGAACCAAAGGAGGACAGGAAGGGGTTAACTAGGAACTGGGCTTTCTCTGTAGTGGCTCCATCTTTGCAGACCTCACTCCCATTTGAGTTATGCCAGGTCCCCTCCTTCCTTCCAAGCTCTTTAAAAGCTAATTAAGCTTGTGAAAGAAGCCTTTAATAACATCCTTCCCCCGTGGCAGTTTGGTTATGTTCAAATCTAATGTTGCTTTTCATCACTTGAGGGGGGTGATTAGGTTTTTAACTTTGTTGTAAAACATCCAGGGCAGTGGACTTTCACTGGGTGGGTGGCATAAATAATTAATTAAATGAAAGTACAAGGAATACGCAAAACAGAGCCTTGATTTGGGTCTTTCATTAAAACACAGGCCACGTCATGATAGACAGCATAGAACAGGCATGTCCAAACTTTGGACGTCCAGATATTTGGGACCACAATTCCCACAGACTTTTGCCATTGGCAATCTAAGTTTAGAATTCTGGGAGTTGTGGTCCAAAACATCAGGAGGGCCGAAGTTTGGACATGCCTGACATAGAACCTTATAAAATTAAGTATGGTGTAGTAAAAAAAAAACATAATAGGGAGAATCCTATCTACTTTTTTTTGTTTTGCAACAGTAGCAGCTGGGATGAGATGCAGGATGATGCACTAAAATATTGCTTCATGCAATATGCCTATGAAGATTCCCAGTCATCCACGTGAGTTTATCTGGAAGATGAGTCATGGCAACTGGACTTCTTTTCTGGAGAGACTGAAACGTTTCGCTACTCATCCAAGCAGCTTTGCCTGATGAAGCTGCTTGGATGAGTAGCAAAATGTTTGACTCTCTCAAGAAAAGAAGCCAGTTGCTATGACTCAACTTCCAGGTTGCTTCATGTGGCACATAAATATTTTTGAGGAATTTTCTATCAAATTAGGCTTCTTTGAGACAGTGTTGAAGAGGGAGCCATAATGGGAACTATACCAAATAAACACTCTTCCAAATAAGAACATAAGAACAGCCATGCTGGATCATGCCAGGGGCCCATCTAGTCCAGTTTCCTATATGTCATACTGGCCTGCCACATACCTCTGGGAGCTCATGAGACTGGATATCTGTCTCCTGATACCACACTCATGCATCTGCTTTGAAGTGCCCTGTTTTTTTAAGCCTAGAGATTACACATCCCCATCATGACTTGTAACCTGTGATGGACTTTTCCTCCAGGAATCTGTCCAATCCCCTTTTGAAGGCACCCAGGCCAGATGGTATCATCACATCCTGTGGCAGGGAGTTCCACAGGCTAACAACACACTGGGTAAAGAAGTATTTTCTTTGTTTGTTCTCACTCTCCCAACCCTCAGTTTGAGTGGATGTCTTGTTGCCCATTGACACTTACTCTCTGTTTCCTGGATCTCAACCAATTCTCAATCCACAAGAGGACCTGCCCTTTGTGCAATTTTCTCAGCACCTTTTGGTTAGGGACTGTATCAAAAGCCTTCTGAAAATCAAAAGAGACAATATCCACCAGTTCACCCAAATCCACATGCTTGTTCACCTTTTCAAAGAATTCTAAAGGGTTTGTGAGGCAAGATTTCCCCTTATGTGTTTTAAGATTTTCTTTTGGATGAGGCTTTCTACCATCTTCTCTGGGACAGATGTAAGGCTAACTGCCCTGTAGTTTCCTTGCCCCCCCCCAGTAGTGTTATGGTATGTACCATTTCTTGGTAAGCATAAGTATAAGGGTGCTATTGCATTCAGGTACTGCTTGTGGTCTTCCTATAAGCAAGAGGTTGCTGATTGTGTGAACAGAATGCTGAACTAATTAGGCTTTTGGTTTGATCCTATAGGCATCTTCTTACATCCTTATGACAGCCCAAATGTACCATCTTCTTGCCTTTTCCAGGAGAATGGAGGCTTCCAAACTTGGGTTTCCAGATGTTCTTGAATTATAATTCCCAGAAACCTGATCAATGGGTTTCATTAATTGGCATTTACAGACTCAATAATTCACTCTGGTTACATTAGTAAGAGAAAGAATAAAATGCTTCATTTACTTACAACCAAACAGGTCAAACAGCATACTGACAAATATTATCGCAGAGGGCAACAACTGGTTAATCTTGGGTAGATTGACAGTCACCCCAACCCATTATGGTCCTTCCCAGCCAAACTTCCTAAGGCAACTCCAGCAATTACTTGAACTTTTGAAATTGTTGTTCAAGGACATTTTAGGACCCCAGACATTGGGAACCACTGTAGTAGAATAATTTTCACAAAATGTCACCAACAGTTCATGATCCTTCTATGTTCAATTAGCAACTGCTAGAAATAACCTGCACCTTATGACATTTTAGCAAAAAAGGCACAGGAATGAGAGACAAGTTGTGACACACATCATGAAAGCTGGCATTGTATGATAGAAGGCTAGTAGGAAGCAAATTCCACATAAGGATTTCCTGCTGTCTCATGTTTTATCTGCCACTCTTCAGCCTTCCATGTGCATCACTAACATAATTATTCTAAAGGTTAATGAATGACACATTTGAAGGGAGTTTACATATACCGTGGAACCTTGACTTACATACTGCTTGACTTACAGCATATTTGACTTGCAGCAAGAAGGGGCCTGTTTGAGTTGAGTCACAGGCTTTGACTTATATCTCGGAGCCCTGGCGCAAGGCACCGGAATCGGGCGGCATCCATGACCCAGCATCGCGGCTGCCACCTCCAAACTGCTCCTGCCTTCTTCCTCTCCTCTGGTAGCGGCAGCTTCGGCGAGGCCAGCTCAGAGCACCTGGAGCTAGTCCTCGGCCTCACCGAATCCACCGCTGCTGCCGGAGGAGAAGAAGGGCCGGGAGCTCGGGGCTGGCCTCGCTGGTTAGATAGTCGGCTCAGTCTTGTAAAAAAATCTGGCTGCAGAAGTCTGATCCACAATGGAAGCATTTTAGTTGGGGAGCTGTACAGTTGTGGGATTCTAATGGTAAGCATAGGGTTGGAACGTCAGGTTAAAAATCAGGTTAAAAAACTTAAATGTTAGACATTGTTGCTATGAACATTAAAAAGTGGAGGTGTATAACTTGTGGACTATAATTCCACTGCCTCCCCCTCTCTTTGAAGAGACATTTCATTTACATCCCCGGAAGGAATCTCCTGTCCCAGTCAAATTTGTGTTAAATTGCTGTTTTTGAAGGTCTTTTTCATCATCTGGAACGGATTAATCCACTTTCCCATTACTTTCTATGGGAAAAGTTTGTTTGACTTAAGTCATGTTTGACTTAAGTCTAGACCACTGGAATGACGTAAGTCAAGGTTCCACTGTACATTTACAAGCACCCAACAGTTAACATAATCCATTGTATTCAGACCTTCTGAAGATGTTTGCTTAATATTGTGGCATGATTAGATAGGCAAATAGACACAATGAACGTGCCATTTTTGGCCTTCATACAAATTGTGCAGTGCTTTGAACAGGCACAGATGAATGGTAAGTACTTTTCAGTCTCCTTAATTTCATCAGGAAAAAAAAATTAAAACATGTTTCACTTTACCTGGACAGGGCAAATTGATGCTATCAAACTTGCCAAGGGACTAACACAGTAATTGCTACATAGCAATTTGTTCTACTCCGCAAGCCAATGGCTACATAACATTTCTTGATACATAAGACATTGTGCAACAGTATAAACACAGAAATGAAGTAGACAGAACAAC
This sequence comes from Phrynocephalus versicolor, assembly GCA_023846285.1. Classification (NCBI taxonomy): domain Eukaryota; kingdom Metazoa; phylum Chordata; class Lepidosauria; order Squamata; family Agamidae; genus Phrynocephalus; species Phrynocephalus versicolor. The sequence continues at coordinate 67,452,090 of JAHTLZ010003526.1, forward strand.
ACTACACTTCCTTCCCTCCAGAAAATGCTGAGGATGTGTATTTCCATAACCAACTCGCAATGGTAATTTAGTAATTTTCTGAAGGGCAGAGGCAGCCATGCGGGACAGAGAGATGTTTCCAAACATTCCCATATTGTGACAATGTTTCACATCCCCCCTAACTTTCACCGGACTTAAGGGCCAACCGGGAGAAAGACACGCCATACTGAAAAATCGCTGAGGCTGATGCGACAAGCGCCTCTCTAGTTGCCTCCCTCTGGGGCTGTGCACCATTGCCTTCTTGGCAGGCTTCGCCCCACTTCTGCTGCTGCGGCCAGCTTCACGTAGAGGGTGCCGAGGTGACACCTCCACTTCGCGTGTTTACCTCGACTCTCCCTGCTGCTCCGCTTTTGCTGTCATCGCGGCAGAGAGGACCGACCAGGCGGCCCCAGTCCACCTCCACCAAAGTTGCAAGCAGGTCACACTTCTCGGGGGGGGGGGGCTGTTTTGCTTTCACGCTCGCCACGGCGAGAACCAAGCGAGGATGTCCCCCCCCCTCCGGCACAAGAGCCGTCGACCCCCAACCCCTTACCCGCTCTCGCGTCTCCCGGCGCCCCTCCTCCGGCGGCGGACTCCGAAAGCCAGGGCGCCACATCCCGCTGCGGATCGAACTGGGCGCTCAGCTGCAACAGCATGGCCCCGGCCTGGGCGCCCCGATCCAGAAGGGAACCTCCAAGCGAAAGGCGCCCCGAAGCGACCCCGCGCCCATGCAACGACTCCTAAAGCACTGCCGGGTTCCCTTCCGAAACAGGAGCGCAGCACCACCGACGCCGCTCACCCCGCCCGGGCAGCCGCTTTCACTTCAGCTTCGAGCCCAATGGGCGGCTCTCCCCAAAAGAGGCCGGGAGCGCGTGGTTGATTGGGCGTGCCGCGTGCCACTCATCGTGGCTGGGCCCCGAGTGGCCGGGCCCCCTGTCACGCAACCACGGGGGCGGGCGTTGCACCTAAACGCCTAGTTTCCCCGTAAAGTTACTCATTCCGAGGGTTACGCGGTGTGAAGGTGCTTCCTTTGAACTGGGTGGCTTGGGTTGTGTTCTTCGTTGGCTCCAGGGGCGGACTGGGGGTCGAACGGCACCGCTTCCTCCAAGATGGGGCGAAACGCCCGCATTGGTTAGCAAACGAACTGGATCCAGCGCGTTTTAGGGGCTCCCAAATTCCTGGCGCGTCGCGCGCGTGCGTCCCTCCTAGCAACCCTGTTGTTGTGTGTCTGGGTTTGTTCATGGTGCTTGTGTGCATCTGCAGGGCGTGGACGAGGCCCCATCGGCAATTACAGGACTCTGCCGTTACTTACAAGGACTTTTAAAGTGTGTTACAATGAGGGAAAACAGCATTCATAAGGCACCCTATAAAAGGTACTTGGGTTATTTTATAATAACCCAAGATAGATAACTTTTGTGGTACCTTAAAGACAAACAGATTTCACTGCGAGCTTTCGTGGATTACGATCCATTTCTTTCGACACGTGCAGTTAAACGTGCTGCCCCAGGTTTGTGTAGAAGTAGGTATGATGACGCGATCCCGGAAATGGCTCGATGTTTTTATTCGGAATGATCTTCTGATTCTGACTGCCTAGGCAGTGCGTTTGTCTGTGTTTGTTTGTTTTTACCCCGCCTTTTTACTCCTTCTTGGAAAGAACCAAACGCGGTTTACAACTTTGAAAATATACAAAGCATTGAACATATTTATATAACACATATAAAAACATTGAACATATATAACGTTGGTGACAATTAGTGTAGAACAGTTGTTAATACATGAAAGATAATATTTAAAGTGAAGTGATAGTATTAATGCCCAAGAAGTAATAAATTAACAATCCAACTAAAAATCACACAACAGGTAGCTGTTTATGAGGGAAAGCTTGCCTGAAGAGAAAGGTCTTTGTCTGCTAGCATCTGTAAAACCTTTTTTTAATGTAAACCTTGAGACCAGCTGTTCCCAAACGTTTTGCCATCCTGCTCTCTTTTTTGTTTTGTTTTATTTTTCAGAAATGCTTCTGCCTGCCCAGCCCTTGCTTAACCAAAAATGAGGTGATTTAAAACTTGCAAAAATTCACAAACTTGTTAGTGCTTTCAAGTCACCTCTGATGTATGACAGCCCTATGAATGAGTGGCCTCCAAAATGTCTGTCCTCAACAGTCCTGCTCAGCTTTTATAACCCCAAGGCTATGGGGTGGCTGCTCATAATTGGGCTGCTTTTCCTGTTGCCTTCAACTTTTCCCAACATTAGTGTCTTTTCCAGTACAGCTTGTCTTCTCATGATGTGCCTAAAATGCAAAAGCCTCAATTTTGTAATGTTTGCCTTTAGAGAGAGTTCAGAGCTGATTTGATCTAGAAGCCATACCTTTGCTTTTTCTGACAGTCCAGGATATCTGCAACATTCTCCTCTGGCACCAAAATAGAGCAAATAAATTTCCCCCCTGTCAGCTTTCTTTATTGTTCAGTTTTCATTTCCATACATAGTACAGTAATAGGGTTACAAAAGTGCATATGAACATGGTCTCCAGTGATGCATTCTTACATTTTATGAACTTGCCTAGTTCCTTCAATGCAGACTTTCCAAATCTGTCTTCTTCTGATGTCTTGACTGCAGTTTCCATTTGGATTGATGATTAAAATCAATCTAGCATGCCCCTTTGGAATATCTTCATGAACTGCAGAGGGAGGATATACACACCCCAATTTAGGAAGTGGTGCTTTAGAAATAATCTGGAATTTGTGCCCCCACTGAGATAGAGCTACAGCGATGAAGAGGTTATTTTAATGCCCAAGACATTTGAAAGCAGAAGTCCCTGCTATCCAGAGAATGATGGATTTCTCTCATCATAAAAAAGCAATGGCAAAGTCTTCCATCCCCTTGAGAACTTTTAGAGACAATTTGTTAACCATCAGTCTGGAATGGGGTAACCAGAGAAGGATTAGGGAAGCAGAGGCAGTGCTGTCATACTTTGTTGGTTCTGTTATTTGAGTTGTGATGACTCCTATCCCCATGTATGACCTGTGGGTCTCTCTAATCCAACCTTCCCCATGAATGTCTGTTCCTGCCTCTGTCTGTTTCGATGACTATATGTGTAGGGTGGAGTACCCATTTTCCCTCTGCCTGCCACTCTCTCTCTCTCTCTCTGGCTCTGCCCACCACAATCTGCGGCGTCTTCTGCTTCACCAGCCTAACAGGCACCATGACCACTGAGTTATACATTGGCTTATTGCAGGGGTCTGCAACCTTTAAGACATAAAGAGCCACTTGGACCCATTTCCGACAGAAAAAAAAAACTGGGAGCCGCGAAACCATTGCGACATTTAAAACAAATATAACACTGCAAATATATTTTCCCCTCCCCTCGCTCCTGGCTTTTTGGGCGTTCGCAAGCAACACACTCCCTCGTGCGCTCCTCGGACACGCTGCGCCCCGGCGCCGGGCTCGGGTGGGGTGGGAAGGAGCGGCGGCGGCTGCGGCTCCTCCTGGCACCCCCGAAGGGCTTCTGAGAAGGAAGCCAATGAAAGTTGCTTCTTCGGCACTTCGGGCGCCGGGAGAGCGAGCAACCGGGTGAGCCCGAGCCGCCGCCACCTCCCCCCACCCCCCCACCCTGTCCCCGAGGGTTTCCATCGAGGCCTGCACCTGCCTCAAGTTCTCCCGCGCATGCAACTGGGGCGGCTGCGTGTCCGCCAGCCTCGGGGAGGGCTGGCCTGGGGCTGGGTGGGCGCGCAGGAGGCAGGAGGCACGTTCTGTGTGTTGGAATGGATCAGAAGGCAGCTGCTGGTGGGCTTTCGGCGAGAGCGAGAGCGAGAGCGAGCGAAACAAGCAGGCAGGCGCACAGGCGCTCCGCTCGGCTCGGCTCAGCTTCTCGAGCCAAGTGGTGCGCCGTTGGCCTCCCCGGGCGGCCAGGGGCCCCTGAACAACTTGAGCCCGGCGCCCCCACCCCACCGCCGAAACCGGCTGACTCCAGGAGGGAGCCGCTGGAAGTCTAATAAGAGAGACCCCTCCTCAGGCTGGGGGGCGGGCTCGAACTAGCTGTCACGCCGCGTCCCTCGACTGCCAAGTTGATCTCACGCAGGAAAAAGAAAAGCCGACTTCCTCCATTGCTTCTCGCCTCGCTGCTGCCGCCACCGCTCCCCCCTCCCCGCTCCCACTGCCACCAACCCCTTGCTTGTTGGGCCAGAACTGACAGCACCGGGCAAGGAAGCAGGGCGGCGGCGGCGGGGGGTGATGGGGAGAGAGAAGACTAGCCGTGGCCCTCTCCCCACGCCACCTTTCTTGAGGTTCCCATTCCACCCTCGCTGCCTTCTGCCCGGATCCTGTAGCCATGGTCTGACTCCCCCCCCCGCGCACTCCATCTCTCCCTCCTCCTCCTCCTCCTCTCGCACCCACCCTCCATGGAGGAGGGAAGCGCAGCCCGAGTGCGTCGTGCCCACACCGCTTCCACTTTTTTGGGGGGGGGGCAGTTTTTAAAAATCTTCCAAAAAATAGTATAGGAGGGAGAGGAGGGGAATTTCTAATCTCTCTCTCTCTCTCTCTTTCGCGGAGACATGCCGTGCACGCGCCCGTTCCCCCGCGTTTTTGGAGCTTCATCCCGGCAAGTTAGTGCAAAGCTGTAGGTTTTTTTTGGGGGGGGGCTGTAGCGAAGCAAAAGGAGAGAGAGAGAGAGAGATGCCAACTGCACATGTGCAATGCTTGGAAGGGGAAGGGGGGAAGGAAGGAGGGTTTTCTCTTCCTCCACGTTGAACCGTCCCATCTAAACGCTGCCCCCCACCACACACACACAACACACACACACACACGTCGCTTCTTCCCCCTCCCACCAAACAGCCAAGCAAGAAAGGAAGGGGAAGGGGGGAAGGAAGGAAGGAGGGTTTTCTCCTCCCGTCTTTTTTTCTCGGGGGGTGGGGAGGCAACAATCCAGATCTGGGAGGTTTTCTTGAAGTTAAAAAAATAGAAAAAAGGCTGCCTTTCGGCGGGCACTTTCCACCACGCCTCCCTCTCTCTCTCTCTTGCTCTGAAGAAGAGGGAGCGTGCTGAGAGTGTGGCCGTGCTTGGCTTCGCGCCGCCTTGTGGGACGGGCTGTCCTCGCAAGATTCAGCGCCTTTGTATTGAAATTTCTGAACCCTCCCGGAGCCGCGGCAAATGTTCCAAAGAGCTGCATGCGGCTCCAGAGCCGCAGGTTGCAGACCCCCGGCTTATTGGAACCAATAAGCATTGTTTCACATGAAAGAAAAATAAGAGTAGCATGGAGTGTTTCTTACAAAAGAAAAAGGTATTTAATCTGTGACAACAATTAATATTAACAAGCATCTTGCCTCCCATAGTCAATCAGCCTTTCCTATCTGCTTACCATGCTTATTACTCACTAGGTTGGTTTGTATCTCCCCACCATTTTAGGGGTGCTCAGTTCCAGCGAATTCAGTTGCATTCTTAGATTTCTTGAGCAGCTCTCACTCAGGCATCTTAGAGACAGTTAAAAATAGTGTCTCACTATGAGACAGGAAATGGCCTACCCAGACAATAAGACTATGGTGGCTATACATTTTTTATACCTACATGACTCAGCCTCTGCTCTTTCCCCCAACCATTCCATTGCTTTTTCCGACCTGCTGTTCATTTTCTTTCTTTCTTTCTTTCTTTCTTTCTTTCTTTCTTTCTTTCTTTCTTTCTTT
>JAHTLZ010003526.1:67457789-67501315 GCA_023846285.1 Phrynocephalus versicolor
TTTCTTTCTTTCTTTCTTTCTTTCTTTCTTTCTTTCTTTCTTTCTTTTCTTTTCTTTTCTTTTCTTTTCTTTTCTTTTTTTGCAAGTTTCTGCAAAATGAAGGAACTAGAAATAAACTATCAAAAGACCAAAATTATGGCCTTTGGAAGAAGACAAAAGAAAAGGTCTTGGATTATTGATGGGCAGTCCCTGGAACAGGTTTCCTGTTTTAAATACCTAGGTATGGCCCTTCAATCCACTGGGTCCAGAAATGCCCATATCCAATATGCAGCTAACCAGGGTGAAAGAACAGCAAATGCCATCCTAAGGTTCTACCACTCTAAAGGGGGTCGATATATCCCAGCAGCCCTAAAACTCTTTCAGGCAAAGGTGGTCAGCCAGATGCTCTATGGCACCTTCATTGGGCCTGCATTTTGTAGTTTTGACCCTATAGAGCGGGTCCAATCTAAATTTCTTAGAGCAATTCTCGAAGTCCCAAGATGTGTAACAAACGCATATATTCGTTTAGAGACAGGTATGCTATCAATGACAGCCAAAATCACATTATCTTCTTTACAGTATGGCTTAAGATAAACTTCCTATCGCAGGGATTAACCCATCTACTCTTAGTGGACAACTTCCAATCTAAGTGGCTAAAATCTGTCCTAAATAAATTGCAAACTATGGGTCTTTCTTCCCAAGCAATCTTGAGCATGAAATGGGATGAAGCAAAATCAGTCCTTAAACAGAGACTAATGGACTCGGACTATTGTAATCAATTGCTAATTGACCAAAGTCGGACTACTACCGAACTGGTGGCAAAATTCTGGGCGGCATGTCAGAGCGACAGATAGATAGCTGAGCTTTTAAACCTTGTTTTATATTGTTATATCTGGTTTTAAAGGCTTTTAAAAATAGCTTTTTGTTTATATATTAACTACTGCAATGCTTGCCAGTTTTTAAACTTTCTAGCCAATGTTTTAATTTTGTATCGTATTTTGTCCTATTCCATTTTATTTTATGTCTGACTTGATGCTGTAACAATAAGCCTAATCTAAAGCCTCAGGATTCTGACCATACACCTATCATCTTTATTTTTGTTTCTCATAAACTGACAGTCCTGTTTCTACATTGCAGCTTTTATCAAAATTTTATAATGCTTTTAAAATGTTTTATCCTGGCAAGTTGTTCTATCCTGGCAAACTGATATTTTGGTGTTTCTTGATTTGGTTAAAAACCGTAAATAAAATTCATGTCATGTCCTTCAATTACCAGTCAGGATTCTGTTGCCAATGAATTTGCAACCCCATTCTTCCCGAGTCTGACCTGGATTCGCATTTGTGACAACACCCTGGGAAGAGGAGTAATGCATATTACTTCCCTTGGGAAGATGGGCGGGGTATAAATTCAATAATAAATAAATAAATAAATAAATATGCAAATCATCAGCCAATCCCAGCAGGAGGGCGGGGGATGGTATGATATAAAAAGGGTGGAGCCTAGACAGTTGTGTTGGCAGTTAGGTTGAGTGAGTGCTGGGAGAGAGCACTGCTCTGTTGGAGTTCTGTCAGGCAGTGAGGGCTATACTGTTTACTAGTTATTAAAGACAGGGAGGCTTGAAAAGTTGATTAAATTTATTCTATGTTAAAGGCAACACATATCAACTTCAGTCATTGTTATATTTATTTATTTTCTCAATAAACTTCATTATTATTTTTATATTATACATCTGAGTCTGTCCCAATCCATAAGCCAACGTGTTTAAAAGGTGGCAGCATTACCAAGTGAATAAAAAGGTGGCAGCATTACCATATCCAACACAATTACACGTGTAAAAGGGAAGTGTCATCACAATTTGGTGGCACAGCGGTGGGATGTCGAAATAAACCCGGTTGTGCCTTTGAAAACCCAGTCTCTGAAAGGGGTGACATCACAGCATTTCAGAATAATTCAGTCATATTGAAAACCACTAACACATTTAATACCTCAGCCGAAGGATTTCTGATCTCTTATTCTATCATTTACTTCTTATACCATAGCAGTGTTCTCTGAATCAAGTTCACTTACCACCTTTTTAAAATGGTTCCCAGATTCTAATGTATCTATCAACATTTTTAATGCTCACCATTCAATACAATTAAACCTTTTGAATATATCCAATGCAATGACTCCTGCTTTCTGTTTTTATCAATATTAGGTATTATATTTATTATTACAGTATTCTAGTCAAATCTGCCATTTGCCTCCCTGAGATGAAGCCACCCTTTTTATTATATTTACCAATAATAATATTCATTCTCTTTGCTAAAATGTTGAAAATATCTTAGCATCTGGATTTATTAAAGAAACAGGCTCAGAAGCACTTGGGTCTGACAAATCCTCATTAGTCATAGGAACCGATGTAATCAGTGAATGCTTCCAAGATTTTGGAATTTCTTCTCCTTCCACGATTTTATTAAACAATGATCTCAACTTTGGTATCAACACCTTTTAATTTTTTTATAATATTCCAACCCCTGTTCATCCAACGCCAAAGTCTTTCCAATGCTTAAATTATGAATGCTGTTTTTTATTTCCTCTTCCTTCACTAATTGGCCCATCACGTGTGTTAACTTTTCAAAAGAAAGATGTAGTTTATTTAGTTTCAAAGCATACGTAAATAATATCATGCTTTAATAACTTTCAGTGTGAAATGTTCTTAAGATGTAACTTAAACAAGTCCCTAAATATATCCTAGTGGCCAGACCCTGTCCAGTCCCTAACTCTATAAGTTACTGTTCCCTGTCACCAACTAACACGGACTGAGCTCCTGATTTTTCTCTTCAGTTCTCAGTTCCCCCTCTGATTAACTCCCTGACAGTTCAACTGTCACTCTTTTTATAGGACCTAACCCCACCCACATTCTGGGATTGGTCTACCATAGAATATTCATGAATCTCTTTCCAGGGGTTCCGTCACAATATGTTCTAATATTGTCAGTAGATGGATTGCCACTTTTATATACATTAGTTTATTAAAGAATTATGAAATACTTCTATTTTTTTCATTGATTTGTTGTTATTTGCCATGTCAAGAATGCTCTTATTCCCTACATCTATACATTTGAAATTTGGCAAGCTTGATCCTGAAGTGGGGCAACTGTTCCTTTAAATTTTATGCAATTATGCGAAAAAAAATAAAGCAGTTATCCTTAAATAAAATATGCATGGTGCATAGCAGCTGCCTAGATGCCCTAAGCACATCTGATCTCGCCTGATTTCGGAAGCTAAGCAGGGTCAGCCCTGGTTAGTACTTGGATGGGAGACCACCAGGGAATACCAGGTGCTGTAGGCGCCTGGAGTAGGAACTGGCAAGCCACTCCAGTATTCCTGCCAAGAAAACTCCATGGACATTTCTATGGTTGTTTATGTGCAGGTGGCCATGCACAATCGTCTACTATGTCTGAAAAAGCCATCCAGGTCTAAGACCTGGGGAGGGATCACAGGCCTTTGTTGATTCCCAATGACAATCAAGGGAAAGCACAAACAGAGCAGTGGCTTCATTCAGAATGAAGCCCAGCATAACCTTGGTGACAGTGAAAAAAAAACACGCATAACTTTGAACTGCTGTTTAGACCATTATCAAATAAATGAAGCCTTTCTTTCTCCAACAACTCTGATTAAAGTTCTGTACAGAATACTTCTCAATCATAATTTGACAGAAACAGACACCTTACTGAAAACTGAAAACCAGCAAATGGTAAATATGTCATTTTAACACTATTTAACTCCAGTACCTCTGGTAACATTTACCTGTTGGTTTAAACATTGACATCTTTTGTAGAATTCGTCCAGCAAATCATACACATGGGCATCCATGGAGGAGGAGGAGGGAAAGGAAGGGTTTTCCCCCCATTCAAAATTTTAAATTTCTTCAAATGTAGCTAACTGAAGTACAATGACCATTTTTTTTTACTCTAGAAGTAACAAAAGCAGAAGAAATGAATGTAACACAGGCAGTTAGGGAGGTCTAACCAAATAATATCATATCGACTTCTTGGAAAACCTATCAGCATATCCATCACTCCAGTCCATACTCCATCAGCAGATGCCAAAGAAGAAGTGCCCAGGAGAAAATTAGTCACACCGCTAAACAAGACATGCTAATAGTCATAAGTGACTGGAATGAAAAACTAGGAAACAAGGCAGAAGGAATGGTGTTGGAGAATTTGGTCTAAGTGTCAAAACTAAAGCAGGAGAATGGTTCATAGACTTCTGTGAAGCCAAGATTCTGTTTATTGCAAATGCATGCTTCAGACAACTGACAAGATGCCTGTGCATGTTGGCATCACCAGATGACCAATATACTGTACAGTGGACCCTCGTATAACAAACGGTTTGTAGAACATAAAATCTACAACATAAAAAAATTCCGGAGAAATTGTCTATGGGGTGAATCCATACAACATAAAAATGGTCGCGATTAGGGATTACTCCGTTTTCAATGCATTCCTGTGGGAAATCTGTATAAAGGAAAATTTGCTTAACATAATTTCATTTGTAACAAATTAATTCCTTTATACAAGGTACCACTGTATAGTAGATCTCAGAGTACACAGTTGGGATGAACAGATGAAGAAGTTGTATTATCTCTGCCAAAGAAAGACCAGGAGCAGATGCTGATATTGATCACAAACTGTTAAAAGCAGAAAAAGAACATTAAAAGTGCCCAAATACAATTTAAATAACAGTTCTGATGAATTTTAAGTCCATATAAAAACAGTTTCACATTATTAAATTCAACTGACCGTGAACCAGAGGCACTGCTGATTGAAATGAGATATATTATCAGGGAAGAATGCAAGTAGACTATTTCTGTAATCAAAAGGTGATGGGGAGTCTAGAAGGATGACAGAAGAAACAATGCTTTTAAGGACAGGCAAGAAGCAAAAGTAAAAGGTAACAAATAGGCTTAGAATCCTGAATGCAACTTTTTAGTAAAGAGAACAATTACAATGACCAATGTGAAAAAATAGAAGAGAAGCATGAAAGAGGGGAAAACAAGAGATCTCTTCTAGAGGATGAAAGAAATCAAAGGAAAATTTAAAGAGTACTGCACTGTTCTGTGCTTCTTGCCTGTTTCTTTCTCTTTATTTTCTCTTTCTGTTTTTTACTATTTGATTTGAATTGTGGTATTTTTAATTGGTTTATGTTGTTCTATTTGTAAATGCCCAGAGTTCCCTTTGGGAAAATCGGCGCAGTAAATAAATAAATAAATAAATAAATAAGAAGTCAGATATGACGTTGTTAAACTATGTTAAGGATGAGGAGGAAAAAATTAGGGACAAAATTGATATAAAATATATACAAGTATTTAGGTAAACATTATGAAAAATTTTGTACGTTTTTTTTTAAATGAAAAAGTTGACAAATTGAAGCAAAAAGCTAAAGTAAAAGTACTATGAAGAATAGGAAGGATTATCATGGTTTGTAAGAATAGCAACATGTAAAATAAAGATATCTAAAATTAATTTTACAATTCACGAATCCGATATTGCCAATAAAGTTATCAGAGGAAAGATTGACAAAAAAGAATCAATAAATTTTATAATGATGATGAAAAAGTAAGAAACAATAAAAAGTTTTTTATAAAAATAAAAAGTTAGGAGGTTTAGGCCTACCTAATTCAACATGATATTACATGCTAATCAAATGTGATATATGGTGGATATTTTAAGCCAACCTAAGAAATCAGGATGGTCAGAGTCAGGATTTTAGGAAGTTGGTGGTGACCTGGAATGTACTGTATTTTCTTTGAAGAAAATAATAGTAATGCAAAGAAGATTGAGAATCCTTTTCTTAAGAATATGATGCTAATATGGAATAGATATAGAAAAGTATCTATTTCATCAATCTCTGCATTGCATATCATAACAGAATTAGAAAGTTTCCCAGGGAATCTGAAAGAAGGTTTAGAGAAAATATTAAGGAAAAGAAAAGGCGCATGTAGAGAGCCTACAGAGTTTGAAGAAATTGTATTAGAGAAAGAAAGAAGAAAATGGAACTAAATGAATGAAGGAATTTTATAAAATACTGTATTGAGAAGGGAAAGACCAACAAGATGTTTTAAAGATGCTATCGAAAACCAGTTTGGGAGATGAAATACATATTGAGAAGTGGAAGAATATATGGAATAAAAGAATTTTAAAATATGTGTGTAGGATTAAAAGAAATACTGTACTGAACACCCATGAAATTGAATTGTATGGGCAAAAAAAAATCTTCTAAGATATGTTGGAGGTGAGAACAGGAAATATTAACTCACTTCCATATGTGGTGGGAATGTGAAGATATAATGAAGTTTTGGAAGTTGGTTTTTAAAGAGATAAGTAAAATACTAAAGCTAAATTTAGGAATATGCCCTAAAATAGCACTTCTGGACAATGGAATCATACAATGAACAAATTGATTACAAATTTAGTAAGAGCAGCTAAATTAATAATAGCAAAGAACTGAACAGTTAAGTGCCATCTCTGATTAAATGATTGATATTAAGAAGAGTGGAATATAGCTATCAGTGATCAACTGGCATGTAGTATCAAAGTAAGAAAGGTAAAGGTAAAGGTCCCCTTCCCCCGCACTTGTGTGCTAGTCGTGTCCAGCTCTAGGGGTGGTGCTTATCTCTGTTTCAAAGCCAAGGAGCCAGTGTTGTGCAAGTTCATGGCCATGTGGCTAGCAGGGCTGAATGCATTTCTGCGCATGGAACAGTGATTACCTTCCCACTTTTTTTTACCATGGTACCTATTTTTCTACTTGCATTTACATGCCTTCAAACTGCTAGGTTGGCAGGAGTTGGAGTTATCAGCGGGAGCTCACTCCGCTGTGTGGCACCCGGGATTCGAACCACCAAGCTGCCAACTTTGCAGCAGACATTTCAGCGCTCTAGCCTGCTGAGCCACCACACCCAATCAAAGTAAAGGACTGTCAAATATGAACACGTTTAGAGATATATGGGGAGAATTTATTAGTTTGTACTAACAAAGGGGAAGGGCTGTGTACCATCCCAAGAATCAATGTGCTTCTGGAACGGGAATAGGGCTCCATGAAAGAAAGGAAATGGAATAATCTCCATTTCTCCAGGTGGCGGGAGAAGGAGCACATTGAGCGGTTGTATGTTTCTTTCATTTAGTATTGTATGTTTATAATTTTTAAAAAGAGCATCCTTTTCCCAAAGGAGGAGTCCCTCTTCCAGAGCCCGACATCTCTGCATTTTTATAAACAATTGTTATAACCATAGGTACTACTGAATAATATTATTCTGCTATTATGTTTTTGGTTTATTCTAAGTTAGAGATATTGCATTTAACATCAAGTGTGCGCTTTAAGATGCAATCGTAATTGGCATTAGCCTCACAGTATTAGTACAGATGCCATTATAGGAATAAAATACATTGTGAATGAAGGAATCTTGCCAAAACTGTTAACAAAAAAAGTTAAGACAGGCCGCAGAGAGCAACCTTTCTTCCTCTTGGTATTACATGCTATAAAGTTGCTTCTGAATGGAGCTCATAAAATTTTCAGAGTATATGAGATGTTCAAGGAATGTTTTACTATTTTTACTGTCTCTGAGCGCATTTCCATAACAGATTGAACCCAGGCCTCTGGGATCGTAGTCTGACACTCTATCCAGTATGCCACATTGGATCTCTTTCGAACATCTATTGCTGTTTTTGGACTTAATAGTTTCCAAAAGTGCATGCTTGTGTATAGATCAAAACTCTAATTCTAGTAGAGGGTCCTGCCAGTTATAGAGGTTGTGATTCAGACGAGCATGTGGTTGGTTGGAAAAACCACTGGCTGAAATTCTGTAGCTTAGTGTAGAGAATCACATACGAACAGGCCCATTGAATCAGCGAGAATGTGGTGAGTCTTCTCTATAAGTGCCATTGATTCAGCAGCTTACTATGCTAAGCAATAGGATCCCAGTCATTGTCTCTGTGTGTCTGTGTTTCTGCCTGCTCTGAAGGGTTTGAATCTCTGTTTGTCTTCAAGTGCTTCAAAGGATGTTTCAGTTGACCTAGTTGGGCACAATAGGCTTGTTAGTACTAAAGATGCATATGGCTTTATCCAGGATAAAATGGAAATGTGTTCAGAAACTTTTTATTTTACAGTTCACTTATTTACCCATTTATTTATACATTGTATCTGTTGCAAGCCCTGAGGGAAAACATTTGTACCCTGTATTCCAACAATACCAGACCTACTTTCGTTCTATGGTTCATTCAGTCTTTATTAGCAGAACTATAATTTATCTAGAAAAGCAATGTTTGCAATAATCATTTATATTATGGATCCTGGTGAGACACACTATGAACAACGGTACTCTGGGTTAACAAATGCAGTATATACTGTAGTCAGAGGAGGGTGTTGGTTCTGAGGTCAGTGGAATGCTGAATCTGCCCTAGGTTTTAGGGGGGAAATTAAAAATGTTAAATTGGAAGTATGGAATATATTTATTTTTCCTGAAAGCAGTGGGAGTGACAATGGATCATAAAAGCATCACAAAGGGATTGAATAGCAAATGGACCCCACAGTCAAGGAGCAATGCAGGAGAAAGGCCTGCATTGCCTATCATATACTTATCAAGTGCCCCCTGGTAAATTCAGTGACAGATCCATAATGAGGTATGTGGTTCCTTAGCTAGCTATGACTGAAGCAGAGTACATGAAGCTTGGTGTGACTCTCTCACCCTGGCTGCAAACTTTCCCATTAACCCACCATTTCAAATCTTCCCAACCTATGAAACAGCTCTAGTTGCATTTATATAATGTCCATGTTTATCCACATAAAGGTGTACATGAACCTTCTGAATGCAGAGTCATATGAAAGACCAAAAATGCAAGAGATTTGTTTGTATCTATGATCCTGTTAAGAGCAGGGTATGTTACCTTTGTGCCTAAGGCTGTGACTACACTGGCATTGCTGCAATTTGATTTGCAGCCTTTATTGCATTTGAAATTGCAGTCAGTGTTCACACAGCGGCTGCAGATTCAGGAGTGCACTGCTCACTCCTGATGCAATGCAATTTGACTCTCAGCCCACAGTCTCTCTTGGTTCCTTCCTTCCTCTGGTCCCACCTCTGCAATTCTTTTATGGGGGCGGACGGGTTAGTGCCCTCTAGCAAATATGTCCTCTGTTTGCTGTCTTGAACAGTGCACCAACCCATGCCTGGAGCAATCCAAACAGTGGGCTAAACAGCTTGTGCCGTTGGCCTCGAAGAAACATGGTTATGTCACGTTCCTTTGAGGCTGACGACACTCTGTATATTTGGTCCTGAATAATTTTGAATGGTAATAACACACTTTGAAGGAGAGAGAGAAGACATAAATAATGAATTAACTGCTCTTTAATACACAGAGTAGGAATATCACATCCTAGGCTTCCAAATAGGATTCCCTTTCATTGTCTGTTCGAAACACAGTAAAACCAGCAGGTCTGTGTCTTCATGTTGTCACTGCCCTTAATGTGGCTCTAATGTTAAAAGGAAGTGGTGAATGGTATTTCTTTCAGGAAGCCAGTGAAACCATTAGCTGAGAACAGGCTGGCTTTTGCTCATCACATATCTCCTGCTCGTTCTTATAAAATTCTCACTAGCATTACTGGAAATTAGTACTGTCTTTGAAAACTGTGTCTAGAAATATTATATATACTGTCTATGCAGACCTTTAGTATTATTTTGGTAGATAGCCAATCAAGGCAAACACGCAAAATGTTAGAGTAGGAGGAGAGACCGAATGGGCCGAGTGAGTTCTTTTAATTTTGTGCAGTTCGATAGTGGCTGCTCAGTTATCCTAACAATTTAAAAAAGGACCAGTGTTCTGTAAACTTACTGTGCAATTCTATCCTTTTTCTGCTGCAAAGTAATACATGCAAAGGATCATACCTCCAGGTAAAAGGGCATAGAACTGCAGCATTTACCACCCTTTTCAAACCTTGTTAGATTTGCAATGAACCTCATCAGTGTTGACTGGCTTCCTGTTCACACAAACATGATAAAAGAAAGCAGAGTGTATTTTTTTTCAATGTAGGTGTCAAACCACATTCTAGGAAATTCTCCCACGATCAAATGTGCTACACGGTATGTTTTATTTAAAGGCAAATTCACATGGCTGCAGTTAACTTTGGAACTCCAAACATGGTTTGATCGTCATGGGTAGTGCCTGGTATTTAATATTTATTAGGCATATCAAGAGCTGCAATATATTCTATCTATGCAATGATCAAGCTGCCTAGATGCCCTAAGCACATCTGATCTCGCCTGATTTCGGAAGCTAAGCAGGGTCGGCCCTGGTTAGTACTTGGATGGGAGACCACCAGGGAATACCAGGTGCTGTAGGTTCCTGGAGTAGGAACTGGCAAACCACTCCAATATTCCTGCCAAAAAAACTCCATGGACATGGAGTCACAACACACAACAGGCATATCAAAGCACATCTTTTGCTAAGGAGATTTTATTATTCACAAAGCAACCAGGCACTTATTTGAGTCATTCATTAGGAGGTATGTGTCACGCTTCACCCATAGCCTCTCGGGGAGGGTTTTCTTTGGGAGTGTGAGGAGGAGGAGGAGGAGGTTTCCTGGAGCAGAAGCGCTGACAGAAGTGGCAGGCTGACTGGCGTCTTGAAAGGAGAACACAAAGCTCTTCGGATGGCGTGATATGACTCTGCAAAACCACACCAGTAATTCATTAAAAATAAAAAGCTATTTCAAAGTCACTAGATTTTCTAGATAAGATTAGAGTTATTTATGCACTCTACGGCTGCTGTTCAGCCAAACCTCTTCTGGTGTATGTGCAACTGCTTTGTAGAATTATGTATGTATGGCCCCAATAGAGTCTGAAGGAGAAAATCCACGTAGGTTTGTATAGTATGTAATCTACGTCGTGTCTCATGCTATATTGTGTGTATTGAGTTGACAGTGAGGTGAGGAGAGTATATTTTTTGCCACAGGCTAGTTTATAGTTGCACCCCGGTATCTGCTGGGGATTAGTTCCAGGCCTTCCTGTGGATGATGAAAACTGTGGATAAGAGAAAACACCAAAACCCCCAAAACTTCTGTTTTATGACAGTAGCTTGCTTTACGGATGCTGTTGTATGATAGTAGCTTGTTTTACAGCTGCTGTTTGTGACAGTACCTTGCTTTGCAGCTGCTGAATTAATTATTTAATCCCCCCCACCGCCAACGGTGGATAACTGAATCAGTGGATACAGGGGTCCTACTGTACTTCTACTGTTTACTGAAACTTCTAGTAGATCAGTTCCGAGAGATGATTTAATAAAGAGTTACTTTTCAAGAGTTGTAATGGTGGTTTCAGTTAACTGCTTTTTGTAGCCTTAGAATGATAATGGTAATTAATTGCCTTTTGAAAGCAACTTAAAGCTCTGAAAGGATATGTCTCCACATTTCCCTTGCAGGTCAACTGCTTTCTTTACAGGACCGAAAGATTTCCTGCTTTTAGTCGGAAAACTGTCAGTAGTAACCAACTCCAAGTGCTAGATTCTGAACAGATCACAGCTATGAATCTGGAAGCCATAAAGTTTTTAATGAGATTTCAGATTTAAACAAAATGGACAGAAACAACAAGAGATAAGAAGACTTGTGAAGAAAGAATGAGGATAGCACAGTAGACAGTGAAGCAAGACGGGGCGGGGCGGGGAGGGAGGGAGAGGGTTACAGAAAGCATTTTTGTTTGAAAAGTTTGGGAGGAAGGAGTTGGCCTGACCAAGATTAGGGCTGCCAACTAGTTGGAACAGACACTGCCAGAAAATGATTCATAAGCAGTGCATTGCAATCTAGGCAGCCTGGCAATTACGGCAGTTCACTTGAAGGGCACTATTCATGCAGGAGAATGCTCTGTCTAGCTTCCCTGCTCCCGGAGAATTTATTTGGGACTGTTGGGATCAAGCAATTTGTTGAGGAAATTGTCAGACAGCATCGTTTCTTAAATAAATCAAGTGGTCTTAAACAAGGCAGGACCACCCGCCCCTTATTAGGCTCTCTGGCTCGTGGCCAGTGCAGAATTATCACTCTCCATCCTGCATACAAAGAGCTATTGTGAGAATGCATGGTGTATAGGACAGAGCCATCACATGTCTGTTAAGTCTGGGCACGAGTTCCGTGAGGTCCAACAAACACAGCCAGCAGGAAGGCTGGATGATACATGTCTATATAGGTTTTGTTCAAACCAGGGCTTGTACTATACTTGATTTTCATCTCTGCCTGGACTTGGTTTCCTGCATCATCCATGGGTTCCACTATAAATCTGCACCAGGGAATCCCTACCCTGCTCTTGATCCCTCTGTCATTCATTGAATTTCATTGCTGGCTGCTCTCCTATTTCCTGTTGGATTCTCTTGTAGATCACTTCCAACGCTCCCACTTGCTTCCCTTGGAGCGACAATGGGCACCAGCAGTACAAGTGCAAATGCGGAAGGGGATATCTGATGGCAGCAGAGTGGAAAGATCTGCCCACGGCTGCTCTGATTGGACGCAAGACGAAGCACGCCCACCTGAATCCGTAACTGATACCTGGACATTTAAGAAATGCTTTGAAAGAATCTTGGATCTTGCTGGGCTTTTCTACAGCATGGAAACCCCTCACTTCCTCATAAAACTTCAAGTATGTTATGTCGGGATAAGGTGTGCAATGTTGAGGCAATGAAACATCTTCTAGTGGCATGTCTGGATCCCTATGTGTCAGAAGGGAGCATGACACAATCCCCTTCTGGTATTCCAGACTCCACCCATGTGAGAATCCAGGCCTTAGGGTAAAAGGAGATTAAACATGCTAAGCACGAGTACATGGGTCTTATGGCTGTCATTAGTAGCTGCAATATTACAACATAGATACCCCACTACATCTGTGTATTCACTACATGTAAGAGGAGCAGGTTCACCTACCCTGGCTATGCCCCCCCCCACTCCCAACATCCAGACAATGCCATGGTCCAGATAGGAAGTGGAACTAACACTATACAAATTAGGCACAGGGTCCAGAGGTTCCCCTCCACAGACGAAAGGCCCCTAAAACTTTCTAGCATAGCCACCGTGCCCAGATTTGGACTCTTCCTCTTCATAACGTGAAGCAAAAATGAATGAATGAATAAATAAATAAATAAATAGTGGGGGAGGATATAGTAGTAGCATGAAAAGTGGGGAATGTCTAGGATTTGTGTTTCGGTAACTCAAGGAGGACCTTCATCTGCAAACACCCAGTATCTAAATGTGCTTTATCGGGTATACAATCCCTGCGCTACTTAATTATAACTATGGATAATGATAACTACTACATGGTATTTCAAGGATGACACATTTAGCTTGTTTCATGCTACTCCTTCCTCATTCCAAATCAACAGCTCCAAGGTTTTTCCCTGTGGTCCTGAGGCAGGAAAAGCAATCTGAGAAAGAGGGTGTTTTCAAACGGGAAGCAAAGAGATAAATATCGGAGCACCACCAGCTCTCTAGTTCTGATGCCATTTGGAAGAAGCAGGATTTCCTTGATCATTGGCCTGATATCATCTGCATGTACGGGTCATCCATTGGTTGGGCTTAAGGACCAAACTAGATGGCAGGAAGAGCATAAACATATGGTTCCTTTTGACCTTGTTAAACTTCAGCAGATTAATTGAGAATGATCTGGATTCTCTCTCACACAAACAAAAAGGTTCTGGATTGTTAATGCTTTTCATATAGACATCACACTGTATTAAAATGTCAGCATTGCCTCTAATTTTTAATTTGCGAAAGTATATCTAATTTAATTAAAAAGTAAAGTATAAAACCCTGTTCTCTTGTCCTATTTAAGCCTGTAAAATCTTCTTTTTTTATTTAATGCATTTCTACATTACTCTTTATACATATATATATTTACTAAAACAGCTTTCAGAGTGTCTTACAATCTAAGCATTAATTATTTAAACCCAGGTTTTATTTAATGGGGCGTCCTAAGAAATTATCTGCTAGATTCTACCTTAAAGATGTAAACCTCACAGAGAAATAGGATTCTCTCTCTCTCTCTCTCTCTCTCTCTGCATCCCTTTGTTCTTTTCACAGACCAGCTCCCACTGGGATTGATTAAAGCTCTTTAAATACATACTGACTGAATGGCTGCTTAAGGAAATAATACTTGGCTTTATGTTTACCAGAAGCAGGCTCATTAAGCCTGAAGAATATGCTTGAGGACTTTTGAGATTCAATGGTTGTTTGTTTTCTAGCTTTGCTCTTAAATTTCAGATCACTGAAGGAAATTGTGATAGCTGCAAAACTACAATGTTAAATTGCCCAGCGATGTTATATTTGGGTTGGAAAATTCATGGCTGCTGGTACCAAGTGGTGAAGCAAGGATAAGGATTACAGGTCAAATTGGAGGTACAGTTTGATCAGCAAGGATGATGGCACCTCTAAAGCTTATGGCTTAAACATCTGTAGGCTGTATGTTACTCCATCAAATGCATGGGTCTGGTGATTGTAATTTTGCTACCTGGTTATCCAAAGATAATGGGCTATTTTCCATCGGCAGAGCCAAATGATACAGTTGGAATCCTTTGAGAGGGGCGAGTGATCAGAGATATTGAGATCCTTGTCCATCCTGGTTGATAAAAGTGATTGATGATGACTCACCAACGGTTAATGGAAATAACCCATGCCTCCTTGCATCAAGGGGTCCAGCATGCCTAAGGGAGGCAGCAATAAGTCTACTACTAAAAAAAAATATCCTTGAATTCTCTTGCAGTGAGCAACTGCTGGCCACTGCCCAATATTCTGTTCCTGGGCAAGATGATGATTCCTGGGCATGTGGTGACTTCATAACTCTTAAGGATTCTTGGATGAGGTGGGTTACTCATATCTATTTCAGACGGCTATAGAATCAGGAAATTGGAAGGGGCCTGAAAGGCCGTCATGCTCAACAGTGTTCCATCCAACTGCCTGCTCAATGTAGGAATACAAAACCACGGACGTCTGCCAGTAGTGATCTAGTATTTATTGAATGCCTCCAGTGTTGGAGCACTCACCCCATCTCAAGGCAACGGTTTTCACCATCACACTGCTCTAACAGTTAGGATGTTTTTCCTGATATTCAACCAAAATCAGGCTTCCTGCAACTTGAGTCCATTGTTGCATGCCCTGAACTCTGGGATGTTATTATTTATCTTATTAGGTTTAAGCTTATGTTTTTTTTAGTTATTTGACTGTTTTGGTTAATTTATGTTTAGTTAAAATGTCTCTCTATATATTTTGTATAATTATAACGTGTTTCAGTGCTGTTTATTTATATAAATCAGGCCTGCACAACAGGTAGACCACAGGCTACAGGTAGCCCGCGAAGGGTTCAAAAGTAGCCTGCCAGCCACCAATTTAAAAAGTGAGGGGATAAGTTCTCCACCCCTCCTTCCCCCATCCCAAGGACCACCACTGCCCCAGCAAAGTTCTGCGTCTGCCAGCCCACTGCCTCAGCCGAGCAGGGCAGTTCAAGAGCCATGGCCAGATGATCGAGTGGGTGCAAGGGAAGCATGTGCATGGTCAGCCTTCCCATAGGAATGCAATGAAAATCAATTAATCCATTCCGGAGGGAATGAATTTCAATGCATTCCTATGTTCTACTTACAATTTTTTTTACTTACAAGCGTGTGCTTGGAATGGATAAAATTTATAAGTAGAGGTATTAGTGTAGTAGCCCTCAGGCACTTTGGGCCAGAAAAAGTAGACCTCGGCCTGTTCAAAGTTGGACAGCCCTGATATAAATTGTTCTTTACTGTTGTGAACTGTCCAGAGTAGCCTGCGGGCAAGATGGGCAGTACAGAAATTTAATAAATCAGTAAATAAAAATCAATAAAACAGAATCTAGGTCAGATCCCGCCTCTCCTCTGTATGATAGTACAGTGGACTCTCGTATAACAAACGGTTTGTATAACATAAAATTTGTACAACATAAAAAATTCCAGAGATGGGGATATTTGCTTAACAGAATCACCTATGGCGAAATCCGTACAACATAAAAATGGTCGCAATTAGGGATTACTCTGTTTTCAATGCATTCCTATGGGAAATTTGTATAAAGGGAAATTTGTTTAACATAATTTCATTTGGAACAAATTAATTCCATTATACAAGGTACCACTGTATTTGAAAAGTATGGGACAGAGACATCTTTGGTCACTTTGTGGAGGAAACGTGCTCCTGTTCATTCTGCTGGACCTGTCAAGTATTGTTGTTTTTTAAAAATACCCTCAACCATGGTATACTTCTGGGACATTGCTTTGAGAGGGGAGGCATTGCTTATGAGTTGTCCTGGTCTTTCTTGAAGAGTTAAGCACACCATGCAGTTCAAGTATTGTTGGCTGTGAGGCTCCTTCAGGGTTCTGTTTGTCCCCCATGGTATTTTCATCGCCTACAATGAAACAGGAGATGTTGTCTGGAATTAGAGATTTGGTGCTCCCCAGAGGCTGATGATAACCCACTTTATTTCTCTTTCCTGTCAAATCCAGAAAAAGTGGGTTTCGTTCTAATCCAGTGTCTGAATTCAGCAATGGACTGGATAAGTGTGGAGAGATTGAAGCTTAGCCCAGATAAGGCAGAGATGTTCCTGGTCAGATAAGAGGGAGATCAGGGACTAGGCATTCAGCCTGCATTGGATGGATAATACACCCCCTGAAAAATCAGTTTTGCGGCCTGGACATATTCCTCAATTAATCCTTGACCCTGGGAATCTAAGTCTCAGCAATTTTCAGAGTGTGTCTGTCTCGTTAAACCTAGGATGCCAGTTGAACCCATTCCTAAAATCTGAGCTGGCCAAGATGACGCATGCCTTATTAACATCCTGTCTAGATGATTGTAATGTAGGAGGCTGTCTTTAGAAATGGTTCATATTCTCCAGGAAATCTAAAATGCAGCAGCCAAGTGGTTGACTAGAAGTTGTTGTAATTGTGAAAATCCCTCCCTTGCTATAATCAACACTTCTTTGTTGGAGCACTCATGGAATGCTATTTATTTATTTATTTATTTATTTATTATATTTTTACCCCACTTTTTTTCCTTAAAAGGACTCATGGTGGTTTTCTTCATTCAAAACACAATATTTAAAAGCTAAAAGCAATACATATACAAATACTGTATTTAAAAAGAGTTAAACAAGTACTATATCAAAAAAGGTAAATAAAATCAGTACTAAAACACATTTAAAAGCAACAGAGCACAACAGTCCATTTAAAGATGGAAGAAGGGAACCCAGCCAAGCCTGCCGAAGCTAATGGGACTCACAAAAAGAAATATATGGAGAATAAGGGAGAGAACAGAAAAAGAAAGTATTTTCCAAAAATCAGATAAATCAAAGAGCCTATCTCTCAGTTACACACTGCTGTGGTTATGTATAATGACTGCCAAATAAACTACTTTAAAAATTGTTGCTTTGCAGTATTACATCTGAGTCACAACTGTGTACTGACGGATATTATTTTGAGAATTCTTTCTTTCTTTCTTTCTTCCCTAATACAACACAACTACAGTAGTTATAATTGCAGAAAAAATTGTCCTGGCTTAAACATTTATAGACTACACCTTGGTATTTAAATCACTTTTGTGGTTCACATATAAATGTTTAATTATCCCAGGAGAGTGTGTGTCACTTATCCACACATCACTTCCACTTAGACACTTGTACAAGAGCTTCCCAGTTCTTCTTTGCAGCAGCTGGAGCATAGACTTTTGAATATGGTTATGTTCATCAATTTCCATAGAAACTTCTGCTACATCACTATTAGAACAACATTGTTTCTGAAGTAATCAATGCCAGAGTACTGAAGCAATTAGTAATCAGATTGAAAACATTGCACACTTTAATCCCTATTTCTAACATTACATATTCAACTTTTAGGTGCCGTACAACTTCGTACTTCTGATTTCATCTATGCATCTCAGCAGCTGAACACCCTCTCTACTTCAGTCTAGATCAGTAGTTCTCAGCTTGTAGGTCCCCAGATGTTCCTGGACCGCAACTCCCAGGAATCCTCACCAGCTCAGCTAGTGATGAAGACTTCTGGGAGTTGCAGTCCAGAAACGTCTGGGGACCCACAGGTTGAGAACCACTGGTCTAGATGCTTTATGAAGAACAACATTATTCATCATATGGTATCTTTATTTTTTTTTCCTAGTAGGTCAGTGATTGCCATCCTTGTGTAACCCAGGAGACTTGGACTGGAACTTTCAGAAACCCCAGCCAGGACAGCTAGCGATTATGACCGCGCTCATACCTGGGTTCTTCTACGTATTTAAATTTCCTGCATATTTTCCTTCCGGGCGGACACATGGTTTTTAATGAGCAGTTAGTGTCCTCTCCTCTGCGTTGTACTTTCCTATTCAGGTTCTGTCATAACCTGTATACTACGCATTTGGTCCTACTTTCCCGCTGCAGTTTCCAAGCCTCTTTTGTGTTTTAAAAAAAAATAATTAACAAAGTGATTACTGGTAAGCCGCCTTTCTGCCGCCACAGCATATGGGTGTATGAGACCACCAGATTTCCCGCTGGGTATTCTATGACATTCTAATGACGATTTTCAAACAAGCCTTCTGGGAGCTGCAGTCCAAGAACACTGGTGTTAGTCAAGGTTGGGAACAACAACAGTAGGTGATTAAGTGCCTTATGATCTAAGCGTTTCATCCTCTAGCACTATTTCTTGTTTCATTTTGGATTGTCTCGTCATAAGTCCTCTGAGGTGTAAAGCATTCAGAAATGGTTCCAGCTATCACCTTCTGCATAATACTAGCAAGAGTTAGCTTGAGTGTCACTGCTGTTATCTAGGAAAGCTAATCTGCCAGTGCCACTTTTCCCCCTTCTGCTGCTCAATAGCTGCAATTCAGTGATTTCCCCATTCCCGTCACTAGTGAAACTATCAATTATATTCTGCTGATGTGACCATTTATTCTTGAAGGGGATAGGTATGTGTTAGGGTGCAAGTGCATTTGAAAAAAAAGGAGTTGCACCCTATGCTCTGGGATTGGCAGTTTCAGATTCACAGTATTTTCACTTGACTACATGACATAAAACCAGTGCAAATCAGCCCAGACTCCATGCCCGATCCCCAAGCCACAATTTCTTCCTCCACTGCTGGGGCTTCTCCTTTTTGTTGATAATGAATGCATTCACATCGGTTCAGGCAGTGTGGTTGCTTGAACTAGGTTGTCAGTGTGTCTTGCCCCACAGCCCTGCACACCATTCATTTGTTCTCTGCTGCAGCCAGAGGCTGTGCCTGGCTCCTGCAAGTGCCATTTGGTTCACTCAGGTGGAACACAATCCCCAACCTTTTGTCTTTATTCTTTAGCAAAAGCGCTGACAGGCTGATGAAGATTAGATTGCAAGAGGATATAATCCAATGTAGTTTCCTTTTGTTTTAACAGCTTGTTGCCTGCACTATTCCACTAGGCCTAGGGCACAGAGAAGAGAGAAAGAAAGAACATTGCCTCTCACACCCTTGTTTATAGCTTATTAAGGCAGTTATCCTGTAGCTGTGCCTGCTGCAAATTTGGAGAGCTCGATTAACAAGCTACAAACAAGGCAATTTATCTACTTTCTCCTCCCTGTCTCTTTCCTAATTCCTCTGTGGCCAGTTAAAATGAATTCACCCAGGGAAACTCAAGTTCCCAGGTGTGATTTCACACCTGGTCAATTTGCATAGTTCTCCCTGCATAGTTGCACCCTTCCTTTGGTGTATCAGCTTTGATTATACCATCTTTTGTGACCCTTCTAGGACTCCAGTTTGTAACAGACTCTGGTCTCTTGATGTTACTGCTTTCACCTTTCCTAACCCCTTCACTTATGACTGAGGATGGATAACTACCAGCCCACGACTCATGCCCCACATACAGTGGTACCTTGTATAAAAGAATTAATTCGTTCCAAATGAAATTATGTTAAGCAAATTTTCCTTTATACAAATTTCCCATAGGAATGCATTGAAAACAGAGTGATCCCATTTTTATGTTGTACAGATTCTCCCAATAGATGATTATGTTAAACAAATTTCCCCTATCTCCGGAATTTTTATGTTGTACAAATTTTATGTTATAAAGCTGTTTGTTATACAAGGGTCCACTGTACTTATTTTGTGGCCTCTGTCCCATTCCATTGTGGCATCAGTGAGGGTTGCTGCTGCTTCCATCTGAGCTAGCAACAGTTCAGTTTTTCCTTCCTTCCTTCCTTCCTTCCTTCCTCCTCTTGTTTCAGAAAGGGATCTACACATACTGGGATCTTGTAGACCCCTAAGGCATGGGATGCCCTTAGTTAGGAATAACACAGTTCAGTCCATAGGCCACATGCAGCTTCAGACTGATTTTGAGGATCTTCCAAGCCTATCCAAAAATGGGCTTGTAATTATTCCTGCCTTTACCACTCTGAAACAGATAGCTTCTGAAGTGCACACACACACACACACACACACACACACACACACACACACGTTGTACCAGAACTAGGGATATATTTAAAATACTTCCATATGATGAGAAGATGGTCAAAGTTGCTGTGAGCAATATATTATGTGGTGCTCATTTTGAACACTGTAATCAGGTCTTAAAGACAGCTTTTTACATTCCACAGCCACGTTTAAACCACAAAAGAAGCAAAAAAGGAGAGCTGAGGAAAGACACATGTTAAAGCTAAGGGGAGGGGAAGGTAATAAAACTATGAGACAGGAGTTTAAAACATACTTGGAATGCCACAGAAAGTTCAACAAATTTTTCAGCAAGAGAAAGAGAAGATGAGAAATATTTGCTTCATGTAAATGCCCATCATATTCGATTTAATGCATGTACAAGTATGAGATAGGTATGTACTTTGAAATCTTATTGTCTGTTTACAGGGAAGGCAGTCCCACTGAATGGACTGAGACTTGTATCCAAATGTGAGGGTTCTCCCTTTTCCCAGGCACCCCGCCCTTCAGGCTTCAGTAAGGACACATTCTTAAAAGAATAAACAGGACTTTTATTTTGTTCTTCCACTGTTATGGACGTTCTCTTCTTAATCACAGTTCCAACATCTTTAACTTCAGTAACAGACGGGTTGTTTTTGGATTCATACAAAGGAGTAAATACAGACAAATCTAACCCTCCTCCTATTCTGGGGGAGATTTGGTTCCACCATTTTTCTTCTCCTCCCTCTCAAAGAGGCTCGGTTCCCCAACTTGCACCCCAATCTCCGAAGTAAGTTTGGGTCCAGGACGTCTCTGGCAGTGGGATTTAAAGGGATAATCTTCTCTCAGGGTTAACCCCCTCCCGGTACACGGTTTCTCGGGTCTTTCCTCCTCCTCCTTCAGCTTGGCTAGCCATTGTTCCCAAGCCAACTCCTTCCGAATCTCTTTTCTCTTGCGGTTATACTCACGGGCTTCCCGCTCACCCCAGTACGAACAACCTTGGCGGTGGGCTCGTCTCCTGTAACTTTCAGCCTCAGGCTTGGGCATCATCATTTGCTCTCCATCCAAGCCCATTCCCAATCTGGGGGCAAGACATGTGGCATACCCTTTTTACATTTTCCGAACCCCACCTCCACCACAGCTGATTGGCTGGGCTTTCCCGCCGTTTCTGTCCCTTTCTCCTCCTTTATCAGGGTCTCCATTTTCCCTCCTCCGTCTCCCTTTCCAGAATCTTCAGTGAATCCTTGAACTGTTTCCAGAGCATTTCCCTTTCCAGGGCTTCCTGGTCCTGGGCAGCTCTACGCTTTTCCCTGGCCTTTTGCTTCTCCAGCCACTCATCCCTGTCACAGTCTTGCTGTGCAGGGGTCACTCTCCCACCTTCGGCCCCTCTAGGATAGCTTCCCTCAGACCAAATAAATACCCATAAGAGTATGCTATATGTGCTGTCTGCTGTAGTATCCATGCATTGGGTGGCAGGCATGTACTATGAACTTTTAAGATTGCCACCAACAATGATAACCTCTGCCCAGATGCAGTGTTTGTGCTTTATGCTTATTGGTTTAACAACAGCAACAGCAACAGCAGCAGCAACAACAACAACAACAACAACTTGCTTGGCGTATTTTCCCATATATAAGACTATATTTTTGTCTAAAATTGTTAAGAATAAAAGCTGAAGGTCGTCTTAACACACAGAAGTAAGCCAAAGAGAGAACCATTGGTTGCAAAAATGTAATTTGGGGTTGGAAAAGTGGGGTTATCTTATACATGGGAGCATCATAGATGAAAAACTGGGCTTTCTCTCTTGTTGTGACTGGCCTCTTCTCTCCTTTGCTTTAGAAAACAACTCAAAACATGGCTGAGGAAATAATAGGACTATCTTAATAAATATTGTGATGCCAAAATAGTGGTATGTAATGGATAAACATCAAAACAATACTTTATAGAGTTCACCCCTTTCTCCAGTGAGAAAATCCACATTGTGAAAAACACCCTGGAACAGTGACTTCCAAGTAGGACAGTGCAATAAAATTCATCTTTCTCATCTGCCTAGAGTGGATCAGTGCAATCAAGCCACAAGACATCCACAGGAATAATATTCTAGTATTTCTGTGGAGATTCTCAATCATCCAGATGAGGTTATCTGGGAGTTCAGTCATGGTAATTGGACTTCTTTTCTTGTGGGATTGAAAAGCTTTGCTACCCATCAAAGTATGGATGAGAAGCAAAATCAATCCCACAAGAAAAGAAGCCCGGTTGCCATGATTCACCTCCCAAATATTCCTTTACCTACATAAGTACATAAGAACATAAGAAGAGCCATGCTGGATCAGGCCAAAGGCCCATCTAGTCCAGCTTCCTGTATCTCACAATGGCCTCCTGATAGATACCACTCTACTGCATCTGGCCATTGAAATACCCTGGTTTTAAGCCTGGAGATTACACATATCCATCATGCTTTATAACCTGTGATAGACTTTTCCTCCAGGAATCTGTCCAATCCACTTTTGAAGGCATCCAGGCCAGATGCCATCACCATATCCTGTGGCAGGGAGTTCCACAGACTAACAACACACTGGGTAAAAATATTTTATTTTGTCTGTTCTCACTCTTCCAGCCTTCAATTTGAGTGGATGTTCCCTAGTTCTGGTATTTTGTGAGAGGGAGAAGAGTGTCCCTCTATCCACTTTACTCACACCCTGCATTTTTTTGTACGTCTCAATCATATCCCCCCTCATGTGCCTTTTTTCTAGACTAAAGAGCTCCAAATGTTTTAGCCTTTCCTCATAAGGGAGGTCCCCCAGCCCAGTAATTATTTTAGTTGCTCTCTTTTGCACATTTTCCAGTTCCATTATGTCTTTTTTGAGATGCGGTGACCAGAATTGTACACAATACTTCAGGTGTGGCCTTACAATCATATTTTACAATGGCATTATAATGTTGGCTATTTTATTTTCAGTCCCCTTTTTGATAATCCCTAGCATGAAATTGGTCTTCTTCACCGCTGCCACACACTGGGTAGACGCCTTCATTGAGCTGTCCTCCCACACATCCAAGATCTCTTTCCTGATCCGTCACAGATAGCTCAGAGCCCATGAGTTGAGTGAAATGCATTTGAGTTGAGTGAAATGCATTTGCCATTTCACAGCCCATTCCCCCAGTTTGGAGAGATCCTTCTGGAGCTCTTCACAATCTTCTCTGGTTTTTACCACATGGAAAAGTTTTGTGTCATCTGCAAACTTGGCCACCTCACTCCTTATCCCTGTCTCCAAGTCATATGGAACAGATTGAACAGCACGGATCCCAGGTCAGATCCCTGGGGCACACTACTTTTCACCTCTCTCCATTGTGAAAATTTCCCATTGACACCTACTCTTTGTTTCCTGGATCTCAACCAGTTCTCAATCCATAAGAGGACCTGCCCTCTTATCCCCTGACCAACCGTGCAATTTTCTTAGCAGCCTTTGGTGAGGGACTGTGTCAAAAGCCTTCTGAAAATCAAGAT
Organism: Phrynocephalus versicolor; assembly: GCA_023846285.1. Lineage (NCBI taxonomy): Eukaryota > Metazoa > Chordata > Lepidosauria > Squamata > Agamidae > Phrynocephalus > Phrynocephalus versicolor. The sequence goes on from JAHTLZ010003526.1 coordinate 67,481,711, forward strand.
AGACTATATCCACCAGTTCACCCAAATCCACATGCCTGTTCACCTTTTCAAAGAATTCTAAAAGGTTTGTCAGGGAAGACTTACCCTTACAGGAGCCATGCTGATTTTCCCTCAGCAGGGTTTGTTCTTCTATGTGTTTTAAGATTTATTCTTGGATGAGGCTTACCACCATCTTTCCTGGAACAGACATAAAGCTAACCAGCCTGTAGTTTCCCGGGTCCCCCCTCCTTCCTTTTTTAAAAATTTAAAAAAATCCCTACTCTAGGCATAAGATAAGTATTGTGGGGGGGGGGGGAGACATAGATTAACACATTTGGCTCAGGACACTCAACAAAATTCACTCAAGCCACCCGAAAGAAAGGGCTAATGTAGAAAAGCACAAAACCTCCCAAACAACCACATTCTGATACTCATTTGAATCGCAAAACCCATATTGCATAAATTAACCCAGAAGAGTGGTATTCACATGCCACCTCAGATAAGAGGCGAATAATGTAACAATGTACAAGTCATCATCAAGAGGCACATTCCGGTAACCATTATGGGCAGGAAACCAACATTATGTAAGATGGCCCAGATTGGCAATTTCCAAGTACAACAGCATGCCAGCATTCTCCCATCCTTTTCTGCGACAGTATAGGGGACAGATGCAACAAGCCACAATATAGTGCCAGGAATCACAGACCATGTTTCACATTTTTCTAAAAGGGCTGCTATACAGCAGCTTCCAAAATGGTGACAGCCACCAATTCAGCGGTGACATATGACTGAATGGGAGTAGTAGCCTTCCAAAGGAACCACAGTTCACACACAGAAAAAGAAGATGCTAATTACATGTTTTCTGCCTGCCTTCCCAGACCAATCACTTAGGGTTTGCCTGGAGAAAAGAGAAGACTGAGCAGATCTTTGCTCCTGTTCTGTGCCTTCAAGCTATTGATTCCTATCTAATTTTTCTTCTGCTAATTTTCATAGGGATGTCCTACTTATAAGCCCCCCACACTGATTTTAACAATGTGGATTTTCTGCCTGGAACAGGTATTGAAATCTTCTTCCCAGGTGTGTTTCAGGGCTGGTTGCTTCAGTCCACTGTAGTCATCTGGAATGTGTGAATTTTTGTTTGGTTGCCCTACTACTACTACTACTACTACTACTACTACTACTACTGATGATTATTATTATTATTATTATTAATATTAATAATAATAATAATAATAATAATAATAATAATAATAATAATAATAATAATAATAATAATAATAATAATAATAATAATAATAATAATAAATTCCCAGCTGCATTTCACAGTATGGATTTTCTGCCTGTCTTTTTCTGTGTGTGAACTGTGGTTCCTTTGGAAGGCTATAATGTTATTCCTGAAGGTGTTAAAGGGATGGTTGCATCAGTTCTTTCGATTCATATGGAATGGGTGAATTTTGCTGAGCTGACCTACTCAGAATGCACTGTTCCAGGCTGAAGTGTGTGTGTGTGTGTGTGTGTGTGTATTGTATTGTATTGTATTGTATTGTATTGTATTGTATTGTATTGTATTGTATCATATTTGTGTTTTAGGGGGCAAGAAAGGGTAAATGAAATAATTATATTTGTTTTATGGTTTGGGCTCTAAAATATGGTTCTGATGCATGTCCTTTGCATCCTACGATTTTGGCAACAATTTTTATTAAGAAGCCTCTATTCCACTATGTTCAGATGCATCCTATTTTGTTCTGGCTTTTACCTAGTCCCATCTGTGGTGTTTTTATTCTGAAATAGATTGAAGAAATCCATGCCAAATAGGATTTTACTGTCACTTTGACCTTTAAGAACTAGTATGAAGCTGATTTCTTATTCAATGTTAATTCAGAATAGAATAGGATAAATTGCCTTGTAATGAGAAGAAATATGTATATCCAGCAACTTTGCAAGCAATCAGGGGCTAGCATAATTTACCATGATTGATGGCTTATGCTGAGAAGATGCTTAGAAAAGGCTAATAGAGACAATGAATTATCTCTCAACCTTCTAAGGTGGTCCCTGAGAGAAATAACTAGGTCACTGGTGGGTCAGTGTGCAGAGCCGGTTAACATAATAGATGTACAGTACGTGCTTATTGTCAGGCTGATTTTGCATATAACCAAACAAATTTAAAGAATAAATAAAACGTGTTTATACAGTCATTTGTGTCAAGGCTATTTGTGCAAGACCATTATAACAGAAAATAAATTTATTTTTATCATGTAACGTCCTCCCTTTTATTTACTGCTCAATAGCTAGCTGGGAGTCTTGAGGCATAATGCCATTGTAAGCTTAGTGCAAGGTCAGATTACATTTACTTGTGCAAGGTTTCTTGCTTTCTTTTCTTTTTTAGTCTAGGGATGTCAAATGTGGCAGACTGTTATCAACGAGATGTAAGAAAGAAAGGGGATAGCTGTTGTGAGTTTTTCGGGCTGTTTGGCCATGTTCTGGAAGTTTGTCTTCCTGACGTTTCGTCAGACTCTGTGACCGCATCTTCAGAGGGCAAGGAGCTCAGGGAACTAGGAGTTCTCTCTGTAGTTCCCTGAGCGCCTTGCCCTCTGAAGATGCCAGCCACAGAGTCTAGCGAAATGTCAGGAAGACAAACTTCCAGAACACGGCCAAACAGCCCGAAAAACTCACAACAGCTATCAGATCCTGGCCGTTAAAGCCTTCGAGAATACAAAGAAAGGGGAATTTGCAGGGTAAGCAGATTGGCTTTGTTGGAGTACAGTAGAAAGACTGGCTAATGCCAGAGGCTGGGTTAGTCCAATATAATGTTAGTAGATGGTAATAATGGACTAAAGAGTTGGATTCAATTGGCTTTTCCAGTTATGCCAATGCATAATTTGTTCTAGTGCTCGCTAAGCACACTATACCTTTTGCAGTTTGCTCTGCAAACAGAAATACTATTGGTTGTGCAGTCATTTCTGCAGCTGGGCGAACAGTTGGAAAATGTGCGCAAAGGTGAAGTCTGGGTTCAACATCTAGATTTAGATCCTGATTTCTCTTCTGTAAATGCTTCCTGCTTCCTGATGCATCCCCAAATTTTATTCATGAGGATTGGGAGATCATCAGGAACAAAATGCAGCATGGGATGCATCCACAGAGTTTCCTCTTCCTGTACAAATAGAAGAACAGAGTTTCCTTGGGAAGATGGGCAGGGTACAAATTCAATAATAAATAAATAAATAAATAATAAATAAATAAACATGCCTTTCATGAATTTTTAGGTTCCCAAAAGGTCTATCGAGCATCATTAATAGTTTTTTGCTGCAGATTTATGACTATTTACAGCTGTTATTTTTATATTCCAATTATTTTGTGTTATGGTAAATCTTTAAATTTTCATCCAACAATATTATTTGTTTTAGGTCACTTCCCCCCTTTTCCTTTAACCCTCTTCCGCAGTCCCCTGGATCTGGTACTGACCAATATGTACATACTGTACTGTATTTAGCATATGGTGAAGCCAGCCTGGTTGTATTTCTTTGTGATGTGCTCTGCGATTTCAAGTGTAGCAAAAGGCATAATTCATCTACATCACATGACTTTCTACAAGTCTCTCCCCCTCCCCTCTGAACAGCATGCCACATACTTTTCAATCCCCTTGAGAGGCATAACTTGTACCAATGTGCTGCAGGCTATCTCTCTCTGTCTCTTTGTGCATGAATAATTTCCTTTCAACTGGGTCATCTCCGAAACAGTTTACTGAAATAGATAAAGAAAATGAATATGCTACTGTGTCTTCTTCTGTTGACTTTATGCTTATATACCAGATGAAAAACTATCTGTATTTTCTGCCATGGATGACAAGCTACATTTATGGATGAGAATAATTGGTTCATTGATCTACAGACAAGAGCCTCTCTGGAGAATATCAAGTGTACAGATGGCACTGACTGATGGAGTCTCCATCCTAGTCCTTGAACTGGATGGCAGATGTAAAGAAGTCACATGTCGCAAGTGAGACATCCCTATTGATCATATGTCTAGTGGTGCATCATGGAAATTTATTCCAGACAAGCACATGGAAACGAGATGCATTAATTAAACATAATTTCAAATGTATGGCCTGCAACTAATGATAGTCCAGTCATTATAGCAGAATGAAGCCCAAGCTTTATGATTGCATCTTCTATTCCAGCTAAATGAAATGTAAACTAATGAGAAGTTACAAGTGTTTTTATTTTTTATTTTACAAGATGGGGAGTATCCTACAACTGCAGTAGAGTAAAAGATTATCCAGGATCATCGTACTTTGTCTTCCATTGTGAACTATTGATCATTTATTGGAGAATATTGGAAGGTTTGGGGCAGAAATGCAGATGTTGTGCAGTCTAGAATTTACACCAGCAAGTACCTTGTATTCAAGGAGTTTACAAAAAAAAAACTGAACAGCATAATTGGTAGACTCATATATGTAATGGTTCCTAGATTATAGTATATCTGACTATTTGGATGCTCATTCATCCTACCACCACAAAATTGTATACATACAAAACTAAAAGGTCATGATAGTTAGAACTCTCCCAATGATATGCTAGTTATGTAAGTGGTGGCCAATTTCCTATATGAAGAAAAAAACTAGGCAGTAGGCCTCAAATAAGTGTAGTTTTAATACATACATGATTTTAATAACAAATCAAAACTGCATACTCAGAGCATCTTAAAGGTTTAAGCATAACTTAATCTATCTCAAGTAATTCCAAGCACACACTCGGACATCAGATCACAGGAAAATCTGGCCAAGGAAGGTCCACTCTGAACAGGGGTAGTTCTGTCCTACAGTTGCGATACGATTGCGCAGTTGCTGTCCGGCGAGCTGAAGTGGACCTTATTTCAAATCTTGCTCTATTAACAACAAATGAGATCCATTCACAATGTATTTGACACTATACATGCTTTAAGCTTATTCATCTGTAGCAAACAAAAAAAAAAGATAATAGAGGAACAAGGACAAAAGACTTAACTGGGAAAAATACAGAATGAAGCTGAAAAGGAAAAACTGAAAAACATATCACTATGACTATATGCCGCAGGGAAATTGCATGTTCCACCTTTTGTTTTTGAAGGAAGTGTGTCCTTTGTCTTCTCAGATTGCAGTAGGCTGCAAACAAGCACAATGGGAATAATCTAATCGATAAGAGAGGATATACACACAACTCTTTCACATATTTCTTTATTGTTGTTGTGGAAAACAAGCTATAGTAAATCCTGAATGGAAAACCAGTGTGACTGGGGAGACCTTGGTTCAAACCACCGTGGGCCATTCATGAATGGATGATAAGTGTATGGGGAGACATGAGTTTGTTGCAGGGAAACCTGGCACGTGTCAGGTTTAAACGAACAAACTAAACACCCTTTGCCACAAACTTTAGGAAATATATTGCAGTATGTAAAAACAGCAACATTCACACGGCTCATATTTCCAGTTGCCATAGGGATGCATCTTGATGGACTGATGGAAAACTAAAGTTGAGGCAAGCTATTGCACATAACCGTTATTTCATATCATCTTTGACCCATTCTGGTCTACATTTGCTTTCTTGTCTCTTCAGAAGTAAAACAATTCTAAGCCTCCTAATTATATGTCTGGCAAAGCTAACTGGCTGTTGACTCTAGCAATTTGAGGAACACCCTATTCTAAATCTCCCACTTGCCTCTGCACAGCTGTATGAAATCTATAATTTGGTTAATGTCATATCACAGGAGTCAAAATTCTCAGCATTGTACAGAACTAAGGACAATGATAACAAACACCAAATACAGCTATTGTCCTAACAAAAGCTGAGAGCTTTCCTAAAAGCAGAAACACCTACATCTGAAACAACTGTTGTTGCTTTGTTCAGTTAGAATTCCCAGAATGCTCAGCCAGCATGGGAAACCTAGTCCAACAAAGTAACTTTCCCTGCATTTGGGGTATAGTCCTTTTAAGGAAGCCCATTTACACTTCTTTCCAAAGTTTAAACACATATACTATTGTTAGTAAGTCAGAAGTATAATCTCTGAATGAGAAATATTTTACAGCTGGGATCTTTCAAGTAGAAAAAACCCCTTTTATAAAAATGGCCAAGTAACCTGCAGCTCCCTTCCAAGTTTGCCTAAAAAGGCATTTTATGGGGCAAAGGAAATATATTAAAATCATTTTTCAGAATGTAATTCTAATTGAATTTATAACGTGATGGTTGTATTTGCATCTGGGCAACCAGCTTCAAAGTTTACAGCCAAGTGAAAAAACCACTTGCCCTCTCTCTCAATGGGCTGTGGAAGATGGTAGGTAGGTTGAAATTTAATTTTAACGGTGTTTCCCTTCAGTGGGGGGAATCACTGCAATTTTTGTTCTCCCTTCAAGCGGTGGCTTGGCTGCCACCTCCTCCTCATCTGTGCTCCTTAAGATGGCAGTAGCGCAAGGCTGAGGCAAGGAAGGACGAAATGGCTTCAGCGGCAATGGCGGCCTCTTCCTACACCACCATTTTGACCCTCCAACCTGTATCTGCCTCCTCGCCTTTCAACCCCCACCACTGCTGCCCTGGCTTGGAGGGTGATGTGCCCTTCTCTACCAAAATCTGTGGCACCGTGCCCTCCCACCCTGAAAACAGATTGGGAACCCATGCTTTACAGCAACTGTGCTACTGCTGACATAACTTCTACAGCAGATATTTTACTGAAGACCCAAATTGTTTTTAAAACCAACCACTGTTTAACTTCCACTGCTATTTTATTTTATTTATTTATTTATTTATTTTTACATTTATATACCGCGCCAATTTCCCAGAGGGAACTCTGGGCGGTTTTATGGCCATGGCTACTTGTACATCAAATTCTAACACTGACCGATGGCATTACACTGCTTAGAGTTAAAATGAAGCAACACCCCTTTTAAAATATTAGTTGAATACCACCCATCTAATTAGCTTGCTCTTAACTGTAAACATACTGTGCTAAGCATTACATTGAGTCGGGTGTTCTTGGCCTGTGTAATACTGTACCTGAATAGCATAAACTGCATTTATGTGCTGATATGTCTAGTATGGGCATGGTTTGAGATCCCTATTCCTGTCTATCAGCTATACGAAGGTTACATCTCACTGCTGGTGGAATGGCTCTGAGAGCAACACCAGCATAGTGGGAAGGTTTGGCTGCTGTCTCTGCATCATGGTGGCATGTCTGGTGTTTCTGCCCTAGCAAAAGCCCTTCAACTGGTGTAACTCCACCAAAAATGTAATTGTGTGTTCTTGCTCTCAGTAGACTTAAAACAATAATAGTCAAGTGTGTTATATTTGAAAACACTGGCCAGAATCCTATGGGTTTTTCACTCTGAAGTAAGTGGAAGCACTGTAGGTTACAACAGCAAAATGCAGTTAATCCAACAAAGTGTAAGTCATGTGCAAATTTGCATAACTGGCATAGTGATTAGGAAAGCAATGGCCGTTTTTTAATTAGCAGCAATTTGCTGCCACAGCTTGTGTGATTTCACTCTGGACCAAAATCAGAGTAAGATTCTAGACAATAACACTTTATGACAGTATCTGTTTTCTTTTTTATATGAATATATATTTTTCAGGCTTTTAGCTGATGTTTATTCTCAAGTTGAGATTTCTGGACAGGGAACTGTCCAGTATACACTTCCTGCTTAAATTTCCTGCTTAAATTTTGGTGGTGCAAAACAATGCAGTTTTGCAGCATCATTATTATATCACCTAGTTTTTTCATGGTGTATTTCCTTCTCAAACTGACATTGTGACACAACTGAGCCATTGTCTTTTCAGACAAGGAAATTTGAATACCCATTTATTGTACTGGCCCAGAGGCTGGCCCAGAACTATGGAAAAAACTCCCCAGCGAGATTCGCCAGGCTCCCTCATTGGCAGCCTTTAAGAAATCGCTTAAGACCTGGCTGTTCAGGGATGCCTTTGGTGATTGATAGGATGTACCAAAGTGTTTTCCTCTGCTAATTTCTGTTCATTTTTAATGTCATTTTTACCACTTTTATTGTCAATTTTTACGCCTCTTGTCTAATATCTCCTCTCATTGATGTACATGTTTTTAACTTGTTTTTTATGTGAACCGCCCAGAGTTCCCTCAGGGAAATGGGAGCGGTATAAAAATGTATAAATAAAGGGGGGGCGTGGCTGGAATAGCAGCGGAGCAGCAGCATTTCTCGGGGCTCCGAGAAGAAACGGCTGTTACGACAGATCGAGATCTCCTGAAGAAACCAGGAGCAGGGGGGTGTGCGGGAGAGCACACTCCCAGGCCGATAAGGAACCAAGAAGTGTGGGGGGTTGAGCAGCAACTCACCCCTGGAGCATTTCTCTCCCGAGGCGAGCAATCTGTTTCGGCGCCATGATGGCGATTCAGCTGCTGAGCCACGCCAGGATTCCACTTTAAGGTAATCCAGACACATCGAGGAATAAGGAATACCAAACCGAGAAGTGTGTACAGAGAATTAGCAGCAAAAAGTGGATGGGAGTAATAAAGCCTTTTCCACAAACATTTCTTTGGGACTGAAAGAGGGAAAGCGGCATAGAAGACCTCCCCCCCCCCTTTGGAATTCTCTTTCACTTCTTTTGCCTTGGCTAAATTTATCGACCTGAAATAAATCAGTGACTGGCTGTAAAGCCCTGATTAGCTGTTTTATCTCCACAAGGAAGGGCTGTCAGCAGTTAGTTAACAGACAATTAGCATCAAAGCAAGAATGGAGATCGAGGGTAATTAACCTGAAGCTGATAAGTCTGACCAGAAGCCATTACACAGGGAGATTGTTCCAGCCTTTAACCCTTTGATAGCCTGAATCACCCACTAACTGCTTGACTCGTGTTGCTGGTGATTTAAAACTGAGCCAAACCAGTGGAATCTTAGCCTTCATCCGTCATCTCTAAAAGTTGTGGATTTATAAGGACATCAAAGTGCTATTGAAGCCTTGGGCAGCTGCCAGCTTCTTAGCACGAAGAGTGGGGCACGCAAGCAGTTGGATATAATTAAGAACACGCAAGGTGTTATTGGAGCCTTTGGCATAGCCGTCTCCAATGACACGAAGAATCTGGTTTCCTTGTTACAGGTTTCTACATATTGGGCAAAGTAATTCCTAACTCAAGAGGGCATAGGTGTTTAACTTTAACTAAACTGAAATCACAATACAAGGTTGCAGCCTGAAAATCGGTATTAGATGGGTCTTCTTAAGCGCTTATAAGTGGCTGTCATTTGGATGGGCAAGCCCTGGCCAGACCTTTGGTCAAGAGCAACCTATATCAGATAGTGGTGAATAACATTACTTTAATCCTTGCCTTTGTTATTTGTTTTGGTTATCAAACTGGTGGATATGAGTTGTATGTTATAGGTTTCATTAAGGGTTAAGTTTTATATTGAAATAAGTGGCAAAGGAGGGGGAGAAGGATAAAAGGCAACTGAAAAAGGGGCTCATATTTATATAAACTAACTTTGGGGCCAAATTGAGCTTCAGGAAGATGGCAACTCGAAAGAAAGAGGATTCCCCCAACCAAACAGCAAATCTAATGAGACTCATAGCCCAAGACCCATTCAAGAACGCCCTTCAAGACCTTCAAGCAAACATTGTAAAGCAAATCCTAGATCAGATGCAAGAGATTAAGACTGAGCTCAAAGCCGGAATAGATAGCAATAATGCAAAAATTGACACCTTTACACAGGCAATTAAAGAGGTGGAACATAAAGTCACTAAAATTGAAAAAGAATTAGAAATTATAAAGGAAGAAAAGAGTAAGGATCAAGACAGGTTGACATTGATAGAAATGGACAGAGCATCGTATTTTCTGAGAATCCAAAATGTAGAAGAACAGGAAGGAGAAGACCTAGAGCAATTAATAACTGAAGAATGGGCCACACAAACAGGATTAACCAAAGAAGAACTACAACAATCCATAGACAGAATATATAGAGTAGGCAATGCATACACAAGGAAGCACAAATTGCCAAAAGAAGTGCACATAAAGTTTATAAAGAGATCAACAAAAGAGAAAATATTGAAAGTCAACCAAGAGAAAGGCCTGACGATAAGGGGGGCTAAAGTCAATGTTTTGAAACAGGTGCCATGGAGCATGCGGAAAAAAAGACAGGAATATGCGTTTCTTACAAAAGTGCTTATAGATAGGAAAATCCCCTTCAAATGGCTAACCCCAGAAGGCGTTTTATTTAACTGGGAGTCGAGAAGATTCAATCTAAATAGCAAAATGAAGGCAAGAAACTTTCTGGAAGAGATGAGATACAAACTCAAGTTAACGGAAGAAGAATTGCAGTTCTCCAGTGAAGAATCAGAAGGGGAGCCAGAAGAGAAGGAGGACAGAGCATGGAAATCACAGAGAACCTTAACACCCCCCTCACCCAGGAAAACAAGGAACTGGAACAAAAACAAAGACAAAGCATATAAAACAGACAGTAAAAACCGCTAAAATGTCAAGAGAATTCAAGTTCCTATCTGTTAATGTCAGAGGGATGAACTCACCCCAGAAGAGAAATTCAATCTTCAATAAACTATACAAAACCAAAGCGGATGTCATATTAATTCAAGAAACCCACATTAAAGAATCAGATAAGAACATGCTAAAGAATGACAAATTAGGACAAATGTTTATAGCAGCAGATAAACAAAAGAAAAGGGGTGTGGCAATGTATATACAGAAAGACCTTAATCCAAAACTAATCCACACCTCAAGAGATGGAAGAGTGGTAGCAGCAGAGATAACAACAGAGGGCGAAGAAATATTGCTAATAAATATTTATGCACCAAATGAAGCGCAAGACAAGTTCTTCATACAATTAAAAGAACTCCTAACAAAAGAACCAGAGAAAAAAATATGCATCATGGGGGACTTTAATGCAGTAGTGGACAAAGCAAAGGATACCTCAACGACAGATGGGGCAGGAAGAAAGAAGAAAAGAAATATGATCCCTAAAACTTTCTTAGAAATGGCAAAAGAGCTGAACTTAATTGACATTTGGAGAACCCGGAATCCACATAAAAGAGATTACACATTTTACTCGTGCAGACACAAGTCTTGGTCCAGGATTGACAACTGTTGGATCTCAGCAGATTTGACACATCAAGTGGAAGAAATTGAAATATTGCCAAATACGTATGCAGACCACAACCCAATAATAATGACATTAGGACAAGCGAGAAGGAAAGGAGGATGGAGATTAAATAGTTATCTGATGAGGGACGAAAACTTTATAACCAAAATGAAAAAGGAAATGGATTTCTTCTTCCAAACAAATAAACCGCAAGATACAGAAATGACAACAATCTGGGATGCAGGGAAGGCCTATCTCAGAGGGTTAGCAATACAATATAATGCACAAAAAAGGAAAGAAAAGAAGAAACAATATCAAGTTCTTCTAACATCCTTAAAGGAGAATGAACAGGAGCTTAAAAAAAGACCCTCAGCCTCTAACTTTAAAAATAAAATAAACATTCTACAACACGAAATCCATCTGCTGGAACAAGAAGAAATGGCAAAAAAAATCAAGTTTGCAAGGCAAAACTTCTTTGAAAACGCGAACAAACCAGGAAGATGGTTAGCATATAAAATTAAAAGAGAGAGAGAGAAAACAAGGATTGGCACACTAGAAAACAAAGAAGGCAGGGGAATACATAAGCAGAAAGAAATTGAGAAAATAATACAAGATTATTATACAAACCTATATAAAAAAAAAGAAATTGAGCAGGAAGATCAGTGGAAATATCTAGACAAGATCGGGAGCTGGAAATTTAGTCACCAACATTTAGAGAGGCTGAACAATCCAATAACAACTTGTGAAATTATGGAGGCATGGAAAAAACAGAAGAAGGGGAAGGCGCCGGGACCGGACGGAATCCCGACGGAATTTTACCAAGGATTGGAGGGAATTCTAGCCCCACAATTCAAAAAACTAGTGGATTACATTGGAAAAAACGGCAAAATTCCAGACTCATGGAAGGAAGCACATATATCACTGATACACAAAGCAGGAACAGAAAAAAAAGAAATTAAAAATTACAGACCAATCTCTCTTCTAAATGTCGATTATAAGATCTATGCAACTATCTGGGCAGCAAGACTAAAGAAGGTGCTTGAAGAAATGATACATGATGACCAAACAGGGTTTATCCCCAAACGAAAACTGACATCCAATATAAGGACAATAATAAACATCCTGGAATTTTATGAACAACACCCAGAAAAACAAATGATGTTGATTTTTCTAGACGCGGAAAAGGCCTTCGATAATCTGAATTGGGAGTTTATGATGCTACAGTTAAAAAAGATGGGGGCACACGGACTCTTTCTACAAACAATTAAAAATATTTATACCGAGCAGAGAGCGAAGATCAAAGTTAATAATCAAATGACGGAAAGTATCCAAATCATGCAAGGCACGAGACAGGGGTGCCCACTCTCCCCTCTACTATTTGTTCTAATTCTTGAGTCTCTGAATAGACAAATAAGAGGGAATAAGGAAATTAGAGGTCTGAAAATCAAAGGGGAGGAGTATAAATTGCAAGCCTATGCAGACGACCTGGTAGTAATATTGGATAATCCCCTGCACAGTATCGAACAAGTACTAGGAGAAATAAAAGAATTTGGAGCAGTAGCAGGCCTAAAAATAAACTACACCAAAACAAAATTCATGACTAAAAACATTCATAAAAAAGATGTGGAGGAACTCAGCCTTAAAACAAAATTTCAGGAAGTCCAAAAAATAAGATACCTGGGGATAATGATCACCAAAAAAACGAGTAATCTAATGAAGGGAAACTATCTCTTAATGCAGAAAGAAATAAAGAGAGATTTGGACGACTGGAACAAGTTGCAAATATCAATGTTGGGTAGAATCGCAACAATCAAGATGTCAGTCCTCCCAAAATTGTTATTCCTTTTCCAAAATTTACCAATTATACTAAATTTTAAATACTTCAAAGACCTAGACACACTGATTTCAAAATTTATCTGGAAAGGAAAAAGACCAAGAATAAAACTTAAAACATTACAAGATTTAAGAGAAAGAGGAGGGACGGGGTTACCAAATTGGTTACTATATTACAAAGCATGCGCCTTGGTTTGGATAAAAGAGTGGGTGACACTTAGGAACCAAAGAATACTAAAACTAGAAGGCCAGGATTTAAGAATGGGCTGGCACGCATATGTGTGGTATGGGGGAATCAAGGAACAGACACACTTCTCAAACCATATAATAAGGAAAGCACTCTCATTAGTCTGGCAAAAGTTTCAAGCACAGAACTATAAAAAAATTCCAGAATGGGTAGCACCCATAGAGGCCTTTACTCTAAAAACAATAAACCAAAAGGGTTTACTTCTTACTTATCAAGAATTGCTGACTAAAGAGAAGGAGATGAAAGATAAAATAGAACTGGAGAAATTGGGCCTAGCAACAGATTGGTGGTCTATGGCAAAACTGGAATCAAGATACAAAAAAGATAAAGGTATGGGTTTCTTTGAAGGGAAAACACGGGTGGATGAACTGTGGATTTATACAAATGAGGGAATTATCAAAAAAATGTACACGTATTTATTAGAATATGAATTGGAGGATGAAAGAGTGAAGGAGGGAATGATTAAATGGGCTCAAAATTTTAAATATAATATCGACATTGATGACTGGACTAAAATGTGGAAAGACAATCACAAATTAATTAAACCTGTTAGTCTCAAAGAAAACATATTTAAAATGTTTCACAGGTGGCATCTGACTCCGGTAAAAATAGCCAAAATGTCAAAAGGGTCTAATAATGTTTGTTGGAAATGTAGAAAGAACCCAGGGACTTACTATCATGCATGGTGGTCATGTGATCAAGCTCAGATGTTCTGGCGGCAGATTTGGAAAGTGGCACAAGAAATTGTACAAATTAAATTAAATTTCAGACCGGAAGCGTTACTGTTGAATATAATGCCAGAGATTACCGATAAAAAAATAAAATACATTCTCTTGTACATATATACGGCAGCGAGACTGCTCTGGGCCCAGAAATGGAAAATAACTGAAATACCAACTAAGGCTGAACTCTTGAAAAAGTTACTGGACGTTGCAGAACTGGATATGCTCTCAGAGGCGTTGCGAGACCACCCAAGGCACTTTGTAAAGGAGAGCTGGAAGATGATATACAGTTGGGCCCAGAAGCAGATAAATGAACAAGGGGCAAAATAGTCATAAAGACGCTTAAAAAGTGATACTAAATCTGGAAGTCTGGCAGATGGCTGTTTAAGGGTGGAATCACTAATACCTCTATATTAGCAATAGATAAGGGGACAGAATCGATTCATTATAGACTCTGGTTTGTGTTAATAGTTTAATGTGACCCTCAATATTGTTGAATTTTGTTTGTATATACTATGCGAAATAAATAAATAAATAAAAAGGTGAAAAAAATGTATAAATAAATAAATAAATAAATAAATAAATAAATAAATAAATAAATAAATAAATAAATAAATAGAATGTATTCTGATCAAATGTTTGTTATCAGAAATATTGGAATAGTGCTGACTGGTGACATAGCTTTATTGCTCTTATTGTTAACTTTTTCCCTGTTGTCCCTCACTGATCTATTAAACACATTCTGAGAATTGTGCAGAGGTAATATTAAAGCGTAAGATAATAATATTTTAAATACTAATATTTTAAATACTAATGTCTATTCTGCCAACTTCTGCATATGTAAGAAACCAAAGGAATTTTACCCTGTCAAAATAGGATATCATCTGTGAGCCTGTATTGTGTGCTAACATGCCCTTGGTTCAAGTTTTACCTTATCCATGAACCTACTTGAAGCAGTCATTTAAAATGTTCTTAACGTGAAATACTGAAAATGCTGTCAACATTGTAAATTGATTTAGATTTATTTAATGCCATTTTTCCTCCAAAGGAGCCCAGGATGGTATAGATAACTTTTATCTCATTTTCTTCATATAACAACCATAAAAGATATGTTAGGTTGAAAGGCTAAAGCAAATGTCTCCACAAGCTTCATGCCTGAGAGGAGATTTGCCTCAAGCTTCAATTACCCTCCGCCAGCTCAGTCTTGAAAACAGTTACACGAACATATTGACAAGACAATTTTCCTCAGAACTGTGCATTATTTGAGTCCGAATAAGATAGCTTTACCAAGTTATTGTGTTACCTTCCAATTTTTCAAGAATCCCAAACATGCAACCTGATACAATATCTATTTATTCAGAGGTGAGTCCCAGTGCATTTAGTGCAACTAAACCTTGGTTTATGCATGTAGTGTTAATATATAGTTTCTCATAGATTGACCTAGGCGAAAAAATGTTATTCTGTGCAGTATATTAAAAATCCTACCTGTAATATGGTAGCTATAAAAGACTGATACAAAAAGTCATCACTTGATGAATATGTATGCATCAAGCTTTTCCTACATTTGAATTTGCATGGGTTTGCAGCCCAAAAGCACAATGGACTTCTTGTCACAGATAGTCCTAAGTACATTGGAAAAATGTAGTGTGCCTTCACTTGCACGGCAGACATTTGTTTCTTGTCTCTGTGGACATGGGGTGAAATAAATATTTTTATCCAGTTTAAACATGGCACAAAAGATCAATAGAGTCAAATTCTGTAACACATATTGATTTTATTTTATTTTTAGTTATTTATTTAATTTCTATACCTCCCACCTGACAGCAAGGTCACTCTGGGTGGTTTACAGCAAACGTCCACAGTAGCAATACAAGCAAAACATAATACTAGGAAATAATCATAACACAAAACATAACAATAACAAATAATCATAATGCCATTATAACAATTAAGAAAATTATAACCAGTAAATAATTAAAAATTACTTTAATCTAGTTTAGGTGGCAAGATAAAAAGTTTAATGGTAAACACTGATGTCGTGCTCCAGCCCGTGGGAATGCCTGCGTGAACATCTAGTTGTTTAACACTCATTTGGAGGAGTTATTATTATTTGGAGGGGGCCAGGCAGATGTCATGGGGAAGAGTGTTCCAAGGGCATGAGGCAATTGGCAAGAAGGCCCGATTACTTGTTTTTGCCCCATGAATTTCTCTCGGCATAGGTCCTCTCAAGCACGTAGCCTGAAATGTCTAGGTATTGTGGGTAGTTCTCATTGAGAGAAGGCACTCTGTCAGGTAGCAAAGCCCTAAAACATTTAGGGTTTTGTATATCATAGTTAACACCTTGAAATTGATGCAGAAATGAACTGGTAACCAGTGCAGGGTGGCGAGAACAGGTGATATATTCTGGTGTTGCCTAGTTCCCATCAACAATCTAGCCACCGTGTTCTGGACCAGCTGAAGTCTCTGCATCATTCTCAATGGCAGACCCATGCAAAGAGCACTGCAGTAGTCCAGTCTTGAGATTACCTGTGCATGGACCAGTGTAGTGAGGGCCCCAGTGTCTAGGTAGGGACGCAAATGGGCAATCCATCCTGCTGGAACCTTGACTAACTGTAATAAGTGAAGCAGTTTAAGAATTGTAACTGCAGGGTTGTTTAAAGTCGCCATATTACACTTCTAATTACTAATACAGTGGACCCTTGTATAGCAAACAGCTTGTATAACACAAAATTTGTACAACATAAAAAATTCCGGAGATAGGGGAAATTTGCTTACCATAGTCGCCTATGGGGAGAATCCGTACAACATAAAATGGGATCATTCCATTTTCAATGCATTCCTATGGGGATTTGTATAAAGGAAAATTTGCTTAACATAAGTTCATTTGGAACGAATTAATTCCTTTATACAAGGTACCACTGTATTCAATTAGCATTCAATTACAGTAATCCCCCACCTATCGCGGGGGTTACAGACCTGACCCGACCCGGGGGCTCTCTGGGGCCTCCTACAATTACCTGAGGCCTTCCTGGGTCTGTTGGGGGCCCCAGAAGTGGTTTCCGGTGATCTGGAAGTCACTTCCGGCTTGCCGGAAACCACTTCTGGAGACTCCAACAGGCCCGGGAAGCCTATCTGAGGCCCCAGAAGTGATCCAGAAGTCACTTCTGGTTTTTCAGAAGTTACTTCCAGTTTGCCAGAAACCACTTCTGGGGCCTCCAACAGACCCGGGAAGCCCGTTGGAGGTCTTTTTAGGGCAGAGCCAGGCCTGGGGTAAGTGCAGGAGGCCTCAAACAGGCCCATGCAGATTGCCCCAGGGGGGCTTGCTTTTCATATACTGCAGTCCCGCGATACACTGGAAACACAGTATATGAACTGCGAAATGGCTGAATTAGAAAAAGAGACTTGGAAGACATTATATAGTATATTTTAAAAATAATTTGTAGTACTCAAAAAAATTGGAATACAACAGGAGAGGGTACCTTATTCTAGGTCCAGACCAGAGCTATTAATGTTCTTAAATTACAAAAATAATCCATTATGGCAAACCCATTAGTTCTTTCTTAGTAAAATGAAATATGAGTATGCGGTTGTACATTGCAAATGAAGGAATCTAATTCCAGATGCATACCTACCGGTATTTGGAAGTAACTCCCATTAAGATAATCAGTTCTTCATAAACATATATCTATATAGACTGCAATGGACTGTGTGGATCATGAGAAACTATGGATTGTTCTGAAAAGTGTGTCTCAGCAATTGATTGTCCTAATATATAACCTGCTCTGTGAACAAAATGGTAATGTTAGGAAAGAATATGGAATATAGGCACAGGTTTCATTTTATTCCCTTACCTGTTCAACTTCTAGGAGTGAAAATTGGTGGAAGAAACATCAATAATTTAATAAAAGAAGATGGCACCATTTTAAAGGCAGAAAGCAGCAATGACTTGAAATGACGTTGAGTGGAAGTGAAAGAAGCACCCAAGGAGGACTGCTCTAGTACCCTCAAAAGATGAAAGCCATTATTACGGAAGAACTACACAGCTTTCAAGATGACAATGAAAACTGTAGTTGAAAGATTTTGTTTCTCATTTCACCCATTAATCGAAATGGAGAGTGTGGGCAAGAAATCAGAGGAAGATTGAGACTAGGAAAGGCAGCGATGAAGGAATTAGAAAGCATGTAGTGGAAATGTGTGTCCCTGGAGAGCAAAATAATCTACACTTGTGTATTTCTGATTACCATGTACGGATATGAAAGGGATTTTTAAAAAATCCTGACAGAAAAAAACCCATTTGTTTGTAATGTGGTGTTAGAGATTAGCTTTATGGATACCTTTGAACTGCCAAAAAGATGGGCCTTAAATCAAATCAAGTCTGAATTATTTCTGGAAGCAAATTGTTGAAACGTAAGTCTGTACTACATGGGCACATCATGAGAAGGCAGGATTCTCTGGAAAAGAAACTAAGGTTGGTATGGATCGAATGCAGCAGGAAAAGGGGAAAGCCAAATGCTGAGAGGGTTTAACTCCCTCAAAGAACCCACAGGCTTGAGAATTTGCAGGAGTTTTAGAGCGCAGTTGAGGACAGGACACGTTGGAGATCATTCATCCATAGGGTCGCCATAAGTCAGAGGCGACTTGAGAGCACATAATAGCAAACATATGGGAACAGACGCCAGATAAGACTCTTAAATAGCGTTCCGTGCATCTCGTTGACGCAATCTCCGTAAGGCTCGCTGCTTGCTCCAAAGACCAAGTATACTGCCCTTCGCAAACTGGAGCGAGGGGTCGAGTCTGCTTCTCTTCTCTGAAACCTGGGACAAGCCGAGTGGATTCTCGTTTCCTTTCTCCCCCCCTCCATTGAAAACCCATTGGTATGTCCCAGAGTCCTATTTATCCAGCGCATGGAAGGTCCTATCCACAAGGGAATGATTCAGGGGTGGGAAAAGGAAGTTTCTCCCGAGGTTTTTTTTTTTTAAAGGGGGGAGCGGAGGGACTGAGGAGCAGCTAAGCCAATCAGAACGGCCTTCAACCTCCACAAACCAATAGCGGGGCAGCGTGTCAGATCAACATGTTCGAAGGAGGGTGGTGGTGGTGGTGGGGGGGGGGAAACGAGCGGATGGTCCCCCCGGCTCCCCCCAAGGGGGGGGAAGGCGGCGCGGCGGGTTAGGGAGGGGGGAGCGGTCGAGGGGAGTGTCGTGTCGCGTCGCGTCGTTTTTTCGGCGTTCGGTGTTGGGGCGTTGGAGAGGCAGGGAGGGAGGGAGGCAGGGAGGCGGCGAGGGCGCGCAGGCGACAATGGGCCGGGCGGGCGGGGGCCGCTGAGGGAACTTGTGCCTGTGTGTGTGGGGGGGGGGGGCGGCGGCGGAGGGCAATCGAGGGAGGGAGAGGGAGGCGTTCGGAGGGAAAAGGAGGAGGAGGAGGGCCAGGGCGGCGGCGGAAACACCACTGCCGCCGCCACCACCACCACCTCCAGTGGCAGCAGCAGCAGCAGCAAGAAGAAGAAGAAGAAGAAGAAAGCCGGTTTCCTCCAGGCTGGGTTTCTCGGGCTCCTCCGAGGTGAGGAGGGAGTGGAGGGGGCCGCGAGGAGCCAGAGGAGGAGGAGGAGGAGGAGGAAGAGGAGGATGGAGCAAGAGGAGATCCTGA
The DNA here is from genome assembly GCA_023846285.1 of Phrynocephalus versicolor. Classification (NCBI taxonomy): domain Eukaryota; kingdom Metazoa; phylum Chordata; class Lepidosauria; order Squamata; family Agamidae; genus Phrynocephalus; species Phrynocephalus versicolor. The sequence goes on from JAHTLZ010003526.1 coordinate 67,501,214, forward strand.
GGAAATTCATCCAGCGAGTCCGGGCCATGAAGGACACCGACCACAATGGAGAGGACAACTTCGCCACCGACTTTATGGTAGGCTTGGGTCGGGGGGGGGGGG